>CM025780.1:35277248-35426952 GCA_014636745.2 Centella asiatica | reverse complement strand
TAGGAAATAGAAAAACCTATTCCTAATTGGAAATAGATAATGTTGAAATATGATCCAACTCCAACAATAGTTCATAATTTTAGTATAATTTATTTATAATTTCCTTCAATATGCTCCTTACTTTATAATGCATGACGACGGAATTGAGATTCTCTGTCTCTCCTCTTTCGCACGGGATTAATTGAGAAAGTTATTGGCGTGAAAGGAAAAGAGTTAAAAAGGAAAAGAAAAACCAATGAGCAGATAAAAAAACCATATTTAAAACATGGACTATGGGAAGAAGATACCAAAACATCACTATATAAAGATAACGTTTAGTAAAATTTAGTAGTCAAGTCAGTGGAATATATAAAAATGTACAGTACAAAAGCACTACTCCAAAAGCCAACTCCATGTTTTCCATGAATTAGGAAAATGATGCAGAATAAGTTGAAAATGTGTCACTTCATCTTATTATTATTGTCCACAAAACCCATATTTCATAACCACAAGCAATAACATTATGGAATGATAAATGATGCTGGTCAGTTGAGAAACACTTGAGCATGGAAACGTTTGGTTCTCCCACACCATGCGCTCACCTTTTCCAATTCTTGAATGCGAAAGACCGGAACGCTTACCCCGGACCTCACAAGTTAAGCTAAGACCCATCAAGTCCAACCTAGATTAATAGGACGAAAATGACAGTCCGATCAAATTATTGTATTAAAATAATATCTGAGTGTTACACTTTTATTGATGTGTAAATAAATAATTAATTATTGACGGGTCACTATTAACAATGATAATTTTAATAGATCAACTACTAACATTGATATATTATATTTTAATAGGTCACTAATATAAATAATATTGACATGAACTGAAAACACCACGAATATATTTTTCACTTAAATAATTCAGATGGCATTTCATGTAGAAACATGTCTTCTAATTTAGGTATAGTACTAGGCATAGGCCCAAACAGAACATAATTTGATCTCCCTGTCCATCTCCAACTGTCTCTATATTACCTTTCATTCAGAACTACTACCGGAAAGGTTTCATTTACCTGTATTAAGTTGAATGCCAAGATTTTATTTGTGAATGAATTTATAAAAATATGAAAACATAAAGGTTTAGATTTAAGATTACTTAAGACTCAAGTAATCGTAAGATATTTCACTTCAAAGTTGATAAAAAAAAAATATCTTTTATCAATTTTAAATCATAAAATTTCACTTATTTTGTGCAAAGTGAAATGTGTATATATTTTAGAAAGGAATGAGTATAATATACGACCTCTTTATATCTACTGGTTTATGACATCTACTTTGAGGATCAAAAACTGGTGCAACGACCACGGCTTTCATGCAAGCAATATAAATATATGCAAAAAAATATAAACATAATTCTTTTTGTAAAATCGCACGACGTCTGAACATGCTCAGTTTTTGGACGGGTTAATTGCTTTCACCACACTTGATTCGGAAGATACGAGTTTCATATCCTGCTATACTTCAGACCGGTAAGATAATAGTTCTACGGAATTTCGAGAGCTCGTACAAAATGATAGAAACCACGTGAAATCACTAGAACCAATTTAAGTGAAAATTGATCAACAAAGCCTTTTAAAGTTTCATTCTTAAACTACTAACAAGTACACATTGCACAAAAGATCGGATATTACAAATGAGCAGCAATCATAACATAATAGTTACCAACAACTCGAGCTGTTGAAACAGCCATCAAATACATACTAGCAAAGATCAACACGAAATGGTCATAACATCGACACTAAATCAAACGCATTACTCGTCTTCTTCTTCATCCCCATCTCCACCAGAAGTCTTCTTTGCAGCAGCCTTCTGGTTCTTTCGCTTCACTCTCCCAGGACGTCCACCACCAAAAGGACTTGTAAGTGAGAAATCAATATGCTTCTGTGAGTCTAACCTGACCATGAATGAGGGCACATTGACCACCTGTCTTCCAACCCTAACATGTCAAAAGGGCAAGGCAGGCTTAAAAGGCTGCGAGTTGCATTCAACCAAATTAAAGAACCTAAATTCTATAGCGGGGTTGGGGGTGGGGGTGGGGTGGGGGGGGGGGGGGGGGTATCACAAATTTAGAATTGAAACCAGTAAATAGATGGCAACACAAACATTCATAAACAATTACTTTTGGAACGGCAAAAATCCAAGTAAAATAGTCATGCAAGGGCAAGTGCATAAGAGAGCATAGGGTCTACAACTCTACATCTTGTACACAAAAGCCCATAATTCACTTTGGTTGTAGCAAATTTCCCTGTCAAATTGCAATTTATATTGCAGCCTCCCTTCTGTAAATTAGTGTTTGTGTGCAAATTGATGGCCTGACTAATTCGTAGGATTTTCATAGTGTTATATTGAAAACTCTTACAAGCCTAGTCAGCTATCCTGATAAAGAGGCACAATGATAAAATGATAATAGAAGTACAACTACAACAGTAGCCAGAACTATTACACTGAGCAAATACTAAGAGAAGTAGAGGACTTAGAAGTGTGTTAATAAATTAAATCATACTCTGTAATATATTAAGCATAAGAGTAATCACTCGGGAATATAGCTGCTAAATAAACAAGTTTGTTAAGAAAGAAAGAACTAGTATAAGTGGCCTTGTTTAACTGTAAGAATTACCCGGTGACCTAGGAGTTTATCAGCAAAGCAGGCTACTAGTTCAAATGTCATGTCAGTCGGAATGCAACATTATTCAGGATGGACAATAACATAATAAACTACTGAGTAAAACCATCAGGTAAACCAACAAACTATACAAGTGGATGTTAAAATAAGTCAAAAGTGCAAATATCACAGTATAAGAAATTATGGAATATCAGTATGAAGATAGGGCCATTGAGTAATGGAGAGAGAATACGAACGCAAGAGAAACAATGAAGAAGAAATATGTTCTAATAAATGCCTATGAATCCACCTAGGGACTAGGAGCCCAATCAGGTGATTAGGTCCTAATAACTTGTGGGTAATTAATTGTAAGATTTCATCCTTAAAGATAACAAACAAAAACTGTTGAAATCAGCATGCTAAGGATACACAGCAAAAGAGATTTCAGAATTAAACTATGCTGAAGAAAACTCATAAACTAACATCTTCATAATACACCTATAAGATGTCCAAACATAGTTTTTGGTTCTATGGTCCAGAAACCACCATCAATGGATATCAACAAAAAGATTTCCAATTCAATTTGATTTTTGAGCCAACAATGTAAAAATAAATTAATGTGGTACTTGCAAAGTGACTCAAATAGAAAGTGCATATAAAGTTGTAAAGCGCAGCAGATACATGTCTTACATAAGACAATTTTATGAAATAAATAGTTCTGTAACTTAAACATTGTGAACAGTACCATCCAATCAATAAGCTGCCATATATGAAGAAAACAAGGCCACAACAAACTCAAACACAGAGGAAGCAACCTAAGATGCAAATATGATTGTACAGACAAGGTGATTCCTGTTCTCTACCTATCAACTCTATTTAGGTAGACATACTTACAAAGACATATATACATACACAATCAAATTCAAAATCAGGAAGGAATAACAACTCTCCCCACCCCACACACACACACACAAACTATGAACAAAAAGTAATCATATAGAGAATGTTATCTTAATACAGCATGAAGTGCCTTGTGTCATTGAGCATCTATTGGTTTGAGTTAAAATATACCTGATATGCCTCTGCCTAATCAGCACCCTAGCATGGTGGATTGACTTGGCCATACCAGTCTTGAAAACCAGTGTTTGAAGGCGGCGTTCAAGAAAGTTCTCCACTGTGAGGGCCAGCACGTAATCAAGCTTATTCTGGCTCTCGTCCAACAGCCCATACCTGTTCATCCTTCTCAGAAGAGCTTCACCCTCAAAAATACGACGTGGGTCCTTCTCCTCAAGGGTCAGAAGATTTCTAGCAGCATTACGAATGCGGCTTAGAGCATACTGGACCCTCCAGAGCTCCCTCTTGCATCGAAGCCCATACTCTCCAACGAGCTTTAACTCAGCATCCAATCTTTCCTTCTCATAAGGACGACGAGGTTTCTTAAAAGTCTTCCCATCTAAAACCCACAAATAAGTGTTTCATTAACATCCCAATTAAGAACCAATTCTCTACATGTAATCATAAGCAATATGAAAATTAGACCACATGTTCATAAATTCCAATATCCTGAATTGTCAGATGATAAAACGAAGGTTGCCATCAAAGTTAATTATAACAATGGCTAAGAAACCTGACGAAACCCAGAAAGATTACATCTTTACGCGCAATATTGATGCATTCTTCTCTCTATTGTTAAAGAGCTCGAGTTTATGTTAGGTTTCTTGCTTAGCAGATATGGGAACTGAATAGCTCTAAAGAATTTCAGCAACCAGAAACAACATAATGACAATCATATGCTAAAAAATTAGCTAAACAAATTCCAAAAAAAAAAAAAAGCAAAAAAATATTAGTACGAACTGGATCATGGTATGAAACTGGATCAGTGAGATACAAAACTGCAGAAATGTTGCCAAATTTGTACAAATATATGCCCAGTACTTGGTATGACTTACAATTGCGATAAAAGTTGACGTGAACCATGCTTCTTCTTCAACGTTGACGCGGTTAAGGAAACCGCCGGGATTTGGCTGTCGGAAATGGAGCGGGTGAAAAGCTTTTGACCGTAAAAGAAACGAAACCTTGAAGGCAAATTGTTTATATACTCCTGAGCTAAAACCCTAGCCTGTATTTAGTGGATCGGATTGTCTGCCAGCCCAACATTGCAAAACTACAGGGCTCCTCTTAATAGCTCATTTTTATTGAAGACAATTATATATCTTTTAAATATTTTATGGTATTAATTTCTATCCAGATAAAATTGAACTAAAAAAATTTAAATGAAACATTTTTTCTCTAGGTTATACACTTGATTCCAAAGTTGCAAGTATTTTTTTTATTTTTGTTTTTTGAAATAGGGAGACTTCCTAGTCAATAGTTATGACAAGTCATCGATTTTGGATTAGGAAGACAATTTACAATAAGTGAATTCTCACTCCAATGAAAATGCTAAAATTATAACAACAAAAAAAAATCATTTTGATATTAAATATCCAAATTGTCGACTCAATTTTTTTGTCTCATCATTTTTCCATATCATTGGCACATCTTTTTTATAAGTTTTATTAAAGATTCCAAGGACATGACAATCTCGAATGGAAACCAAATAAGATAAGAGAATTGAAGTTGTAATATAAAACTAGGAAAATTATAATCAAACCAAATAAGACAAGAGAATTGAACTTGTAATCTAAAACTAGGAAAATTATAATCAATTATATCGTAATTAAATATTTGTAATACTGTATAAAACTTATATAAAGAATGTGATGTGTATGGAAATATCATTAGACATTGAGTTTATTTTAACTGTTAATTTTTCATCATACTTATTTTTAATTTCCTATTAATTATTATAATAGGAGAATTTTGGTTTATTGACAAATTAATTTTCAAGCAATGTTCGCATATTTTAAATTTTTCATTAACTTTATATTATCAGTTGTTTATATGTTATCATAATGGCTTAAGATGATAATACAATGATATCATATAATAACATTAATATGATAACATAAATTACGCGCGAGAAAAGTAATAACTTATTAACATACTTGCATAATTATAACTAACTATTAAATTTAATTTAATTATTAACTTACCATCCTCTTTATTTGTTTCCATGACACAAAAAATTATTATTAGATGAAATGAGAGGTGAGAGATTTGACATAAAATATTAGTATTAGGTTCCTTATAATCACTACATTGCAAAATTACATAGAATAATACAATTTGTCAATGGATAGAATATTAAAAAATATAAATATACACAAAATCCCATATACTTTGATGATGCATAGAATAATTTTCTTAAACTAAGAAAAAATAAGCCAACGACAACAACATTGCTTTTATCATATAATTATTACTAAATTTAAATAGATAGATATTTTTTGTATGATATAATATTTACTCTTTTAAATCATTTTTTTAATTAAAAAAGCTAGTCGTAGAAGAAGACTCATTATTAGATATGTCTCATTGATTGGTTAATTCCTAAGATAATAATTATAAAAAAAAAACATTCAATTATAAAATACGTTGAAAATTATAAAATACCGAAGAAAACCATACACTCGGATTGAAAATTATAGAAAGCAAAACCCTTGGAAGAAAAATGTTCCTGTCATATAACCGTAGGGTTTAAGTTGTGCAAGTGTAATGCTAAATAACATGTTTTATGCACAATTTTGTTGTAGTAGTTGTTGATCGGAAATAATTTCCGAGACGATGAATCCAATTCGTAGACTCTCTTCTGTAATCATCGGAAAACTCCAGCCATACACCAACACCTTCGACCTCAGACCACTCTCCACCACCACTCGCGGCGGCGGCAACGACGAGTGGAACGACACCTGGGAAACCGCCTGGCTCCCCGAAGACCTTTCCGCAAAGAACCGAGCTTCATGGGAGACCGACGTCAATTTCTCACCCTCCGACAATACCAGTACCGAGAACGTTACTACTAATTCCTCATTTCCAATGGTAGTTCCATCTGATATGGACGCCGAGACGAAGGCATTCGTGGAGGACATGGCCGATAATTGGGATCAGAGAAGAAAAAGCCCTAAATTGCAGCAAAAGGAAAAGGAGCTGAAACAGCTGAAAGATGCGAACTCGAGTTCACTTTATAGTTTGGAGAATGTAAAGAAGGATTACAGGTTGAAGAAGCAGAGGATTCATGCCGGTTTATGGGCTAAAGAGATTGAGAAACAGGAGGAAGCTAAGTTGGGGGATTCCATTTTGGGCGCTGGTGAGGATGATATTGAAAAATTACTTGATAGCTGCTCTGAGTACGTCTTTCTCTTTTTTGCCCTTGAATTATTGATTTAGGCCCGACTTATTTTCTGCAATATCATGAATTCTTCATTCTGTTATGTTTATATTGTTTTTAATTGTCTACTGTTTATTCTATTGATAAAATTTGTCAAAAGCTCTAGTTTGCGCAAAAGGGTTATTGACTTGGTGAGTTGGATGGTATACTTCATCATTGTTTGGGAAAGATACCGGCTTTTGAGCACAATTTGGTTGTAAAGTTGGACTTGTGAGGCACATTGTTAAGTATGAGTTGGTTTATTGAATGCAGAATTTTTGACTCTGGAAACAATGATCTGAATGACTCCAAAATCCCGAGGTCTTCTGAATTCAAGAATAAGCCTGATGGCTGGGAGACAACATCTAAAGCTCAAGATGGGAATATTTGGGAGATGTCACAGAGGGAAGAAGACATTCTGCTCCAAGAATTTGAACGCCGAATTGCATTCAGCAAATTCCAGGTAATTCTTGCTCCTGCTTAGATGCCTCATGCATACAACTCTTTGTGATTTTGATTATTTTGGATTTGTTTGATAAGATACTATCAATGAAATATGTAATGGTTTGATATGACATTTCAGCTGTAGCATACACTGTTTAGATGCTACAGCTGAACTGTCATAATGGTTAGAGTGATTCTGAACCTGAGTTCAATTTGAGTCCAACCTCCATTCAAGAGACATTCCACAAGTGAGAGTCCTTCTCCAAAGTCATTGTACCAAGTTCAAAGCTTCGCCTTAATTAATGTTTACCACATTCGTTATGTAAAAGAGGATTGTTCACTGATTGGCTAATATATTTGGCTGATTCTTTGTTTAATAATCCAATTTTAGTCCGATATGATGACATGTATATGAGATCAGACCATAAGAGTTGAATAGCTTTAACAGCAACTGTGACTGAAGAAGATGATAAGTACCCGACAACTTTTTTCCAGTTCACAAGAAACCAGGATATGAATCCTGTGGTTAGAGTAAAGTTAATTTGCTTCATTTATTAATCGGAATTATGAATTAGATGTTTAATGTTTATTTTCCCCATTCTTTTGTTGTATTTCCTGCCAAAGACTCTATTTGCCTGATTCAAGACTCCAATGTTGACTTTTCCCTCAAATATCTGTTATAAATGTCTCAAATCGACTTGGCAAGTTTTAGAGGTTCAACATAGATCTCTAGGGATTTATTTAGTTCTCCGACGAATATGTTACTTTGTACTAACCTCTAACTACCCCTTGAAGTTGCTGATTCTTGCTTGTCTTTCATTTATTCATTATTGGTTTGCAGATAGCAAGTTTTATCAAGACTCACATATTCAGCCGGAGAAGACCCATTGACGGGTGGAAGTACATGATAGAGGAGCTGGGACCAAATGCAAGGAAGGGCAAGGGTAGCGTTTCAAGGTTACCCAGTTTAGCAGATCCATCTACTCAACCTTTTGTAGAGGAGAAGGCACCAATTCCTGGTGCTCTCCCGTCCCACAGGGGCAGATAGTTGTGTAATTTTATTTAAGAGTTCGTGTAATTAGTGATTAGATAATAGTCGAATGCCGGAAGCCATTGTTGGAGGCTTTATTGATTTAAAAAAAAAAAAAAAAAAACCTTGAAGGCTGTATAATTTGCTTCAATAAACAATTATGTCAGTGTTTGGTTGTGTCGCTTGGTAATTAGTATTCCTTAAATCGTCCAATTAAGTTGCGCTCGAGATGCATTCACAGCACCAGGTGCTTTTGGTAACGATGTTCAAGAAAATTTTCTGCTCATTTCAAGTTCTTCAGCCGACTCTCTCTGCTTTTAGATGGAAGGAATACTTTGTAACTAAATTGACTTGAGTTTTTTATACTTGAAATAAAAAGAATGACTCAGTTTTGAATTCAATTTTCTCCTCTCCTTTCTTGCAAAACTCAGAAACATAGAAAATTGAACATGGAAAGCTTATGTTCTCTCTCAGTTATACCTTTTCAATCATTTTAAACATCAGAAACATGAAGCATAGTGTATATTGTATTACATCAAACACGTCAGGAAAATGAAATAAACAAAAACCAGGGGTTCAGTAGCGTTGAAACTTCTGTTGCCACGAGTCTCTCTCTCTGACTAAATGGATAGCCAACAACTTCGTACATTATCTATACTCTCTACCAAAAATTTTAAGTTTTTTAACCAAGCAATACCTCCTTCAAAACAGTTAAATCTGCTATCGGTGATCTCTCCATTAGCAGAAATAATTGGATTCTTTATTTCTTCCCTCTGATAAATATATTTGTTTCTCTCTTATTATAGATACTTATATCCATTGTCCATTTTGACAAGTCTACTGGGTCATGAACGCACGCATTCCTGTTATCGCTCTGAGGCCAAATATCAAACTTTTACAAAAATGCTGCTCATTTCTTAGACACTTGTCTTTTATAAGTTCAGATGATCACCTCATTTTTCTGTTAAATTCTTGCGGTTGTGTATCCGAAACTAGTCAAATCCATGGCTTGATGGTGAAGACTGGCCACGATCTCATACCCTTCCCAGTAAGCAAGCTTCTTGCTTCTTCCATTACAGACGTAAAATATGCAGCCTCCATATTCAAACATATACCAAACCCAAATCTGTTTATGGTCACTACTATGCTTAGATGTTATTCAATTAGTGATTACCCTGCAGAGGCTTTGCTTCTTTTCAATTGCATGCGGGCTCTAAATATATCGTTAGATGAGTTCACTTTTGTCTCAACTCTTAAGTCTTGTGCCCGTCTATTGGCCTTTTGGACTGGTTGTGCAGTTCATTCTGTCGGTGTACGATCTGGCCATGTTTTGTTTATCAATGTAAGGAATACCCTTTTGCATGTGTATTCTGTTTGTGGAAGAATTGAAGATGTACACCAGCTGTTTGAGGAATTTCCTCATCAAAGAGATTTGGTGTCATGGAACACTTTGATGGGTGGTTACCTTCATGTATCTCAGCCTTCTGTGGTTTTAGATTTGTTTAGGCAATTGTCTTTGGATGGTGTCAAGATTGGTTCGACCACAATGTTGTGTGTTCTGTCAGCTATTAGTGATTGTGGCGATGCTTTAAAAGGAGAGTGTCTCCATGGGTATTGCATCAAGAAAAAGTTCTCCATAGAGTCAGATGTGGCTACTGCTTTGGTTGCCATGTATGGAAAAACCGGCAATGTTGATTCTGGACGTAGAGTTTTTGATGGGGTTTACGTAAAAGATGTAGTTTTGTGGAACTGTTTGATGGATATGTACGCAAAGAATGGATTGTTAGAAGAATCATTAGCTCTGTTACAATTAATGGAACTTAAAAGTGTGAAGCTCAATTCGTCTACGTTGGCTGGATTACTTTCCGCTTGTGCCACCTCTGGAGCTCTTGCCATAGGTCAATCCATCCACGACTATGTGGAGCAGCAGCAACTGGTACTAGATGCAGTTCTTGGGACAGCTTTATTGGATATGTATCGCAAATGCGGATGTCTATGGAAGGCCATCGGTGTATTTGAGAAAATGCAGAGTAAGGATGTGAAAGCGTGGTCCGCGATGATCTTGGGCTATGGGATGCATGGAGAGGCAGAAGATGCCATTACATTATTTCAGAGAATGGCAGATGAGGGGTTTAGACATAATGAAGTCACTTTCTTGGCAATTTTGAGTGCTTGTAGCCATGGAGGGCTGGTAAGTAAAGGGGTGAGCTTTTTCAAGATGATGGTTCAAGAGTATGGCTTGATACCAAAGATTGAACATTACGGATGTGTAATTGATCTTTTGGGTCGTGCTGGGTTGCTAGATGAAGCACACAACCTAATTAAGAGTTTGCCCATCGAGGGCGATGCAACTGCATGGCGTGCATTACTTGCAGCATGCAGAGTTCATGGGAATGTTGATCTAGGAAAATATGTCAAGAAAGTGTTGGAGGAATCCTATGGTGAACATCCTGCTGATTCAATTGTTCTTTCAAGTACTTGTGCAATTGCAGGGGGAATGCCAGGCCATGAAACCACTAGGGCGATACGCGAAGGAAAGCTATCAAAAGCTAAGAACTCTAGATATTCTGGAGTGAAGGAAGCTGGATGTAGCACCATTGAACTGAGTGATAGACTGACAGCGCATGCTCATCTATGAAACAACAATACTTCACATAAGGCGGATTATCCATAAAAAGCTTTTCACTTTCTGAAAGCTATCCATAAACACTGCGAGTAAAGCTTGGGAAATTATTTTTTAACACACATAAAAAAACAAAAGGCAAGTGCACAAACTCAACAAAATTGCCGGATCCATTCACTTTGAAATTTTGTTTTTCATTTGAGAAAATCCTGTTTACTTCCTACTTTGTACCCTTTTTACATATCAACCTGTGTGCATCTGGACCAAGGACCCTGAAATGAAATTCATTAACGAACCAAAAATGATGATGATAGTTACAATTTTCAGTAGCATGGGCGATATCACAAGTGGTTATGTCAGTCTTTTCCATCAAGTTAAAACCTTGGAACACCAGCTGCATGTCAGTTAGTTGTTTGTATCTTATGTTGTTGACATACCCTTGTCCCATTTTCGGCCCACCAGTTCTCTGCCTGTTGCTCAGTGAAACGTTTCCGACTGCAGAGATACACCAAAAATTGCTCAATTAGTAGTATAAACTCAACAACTTGATATGCAATCTTAATTTCGTATATAACTAACTAGCTACCGTGCCATTGTAAAATGGATCATATGCATTCATGCAAGAGATGGCTTTATAGGACTGAAATAGAATGCACTTGCGAGAGGACAAAGATGGCAAAGTTGAACATCGTTGTGATAAAATGTAGGTCAACTTAGTTTGTTAATAATGCAAGTGCTACTGAAAGTTGTTGGTCTCTAATAAGATAGTGCAAGTACATAATAAAACGCTAGAAGAGATGCCTTGGAAAGAGTAGCATTGATGATGCATTTGTGTTATTGCATATGTAATCTTCAAAACTTCCATACATACAAACACACAACAGTTGAATACCTGAAACGAACTCGTCGGAGTTCGTTGCCTCCTCCAGGTAATGATGAAAGAGTCACATATACTCCGGGTTTATCTTGTACCACCCATTCTGCTTTCCCAACTTGAGCATTGGTTCCATTTAATAGCCTTGAATTGTCAATAGATACACAATTTGGGGAGGTTAGGCTTGTCACAATGCTCTCATTAGAGGGATGATTCATATCATTGGACATATTCTCACTGTTGAAGTCTTTGTTGCCAGAAATCTGCCTTTCTGGTACCTTTTCAGCCATCTCCTTCAACTACAATAATTCGATCACTAAACTACTAAAATTTTAAAGAATAAAAGTAAAAATTGATAGAATGGAGAAATAAAGAGGATACATGGATATGGGTAGATAGCATTTAAGTTACTCGCAAGCAAAAGGATTTGTAGTATTACTGGAATTGAAATAGTAATAAATCAGAGTTACAAGTCCAAAAACACGATCAAGGTTTTCCCATTAACTCAGGAGACAAGATGATACAATCTAATGAAAAATCAAGGAAAGAAGGGAACTCCCTAATGACCAAGCTGTCAGGGGATCAAACCTCACGGAGTGATAATTGGGGTAGCAGTAGGAGGAATTTCGCCAATCAGGAGAGAGAGTGGGCGTGCTGGAGATAGATAAATCAAATTCCTCTCAGAATCTTCTAGCTAAAGTGATCAGTAATTTCTAGAGGTGAGGTGATTTTGACCGATTAAAAATGTGATGGTGTGACGAAATTCCACCAGAACACCAGGGCTCACTCAGGTAATTTCCTCCATTTTGCCTCCTTATTTTCGTGGATTAATCTATTAATCCTTCATTCCTTCCCTTCCACATTGTATGTCACCGCTCAAAAACACGACCTTCGCATTTAGGGACAAAATTTTGTACAGTACTTTTAATGTTTGTTAATGTTACTTTCGTTATGATCACTAATTTAACATATGTAATTTCTAGAAGTATAAAAAAATGTGTCAACAAAATTCCCAAAGCTTCACAGCCAAAACATTAACCAACATAAATACATGATATATCTTCTTTTGGATTAAAACCAACATGGTAGAATCTGATACAAAAGAGGGTATGCTTTAACCCTCTTTCCTGTCTTTCAAACCTCCCCCAAAAATATTGGTGTTCCAGCCGGTTGTAGATTAGGCAGAGTGCCTGCATATTATCATAATCCGCCTTGTATACCGGAATTTTACTATTACATCTAACCTGGGCAGTTAGAGATTTGATCACTTCCTTTGCAGCTTTGCATTTTTCAGCTTCATCTGCCGCCAAAGCAGCTGCCTCCTTTAGTTGACTTGATTTTCTTTCCAATTCAGCTTCAAGAAGTTGTGATTTGCTAGCAAGATCTTCAACCTACAAGAATATCAAAGAAGAGATAACTACTAAACTAATGAAATCCAATCACTCGAGAATATAGCACTAAGTAACAATTCAATAATTATCTACTCCATCATTTCCATAATATGAGTGGAGACCATTTGCCTCCAATAAATCCAAAGACCTATTTTATATTTTGCAACAGAGGAAGTATTAGTTATGTGCAATTGGATTTCATCTGAGGTGGTTATTAGTCAGTTGACGAGACCATTGTTCAGCACCAATCCATCAGCTTGAATTGGAAAGTCATGGTTACAGAACCAGCGAAGCCACCAAAGATTATGGGGTATGGCATCAGTAATTTCCTTTTATATTCACGAAACAAAGGAAACTACCTCTTTTTTTGGTAATGTTATCCTGTAAGAAGAAACAACAATTTTCTTATATAAAAGAAAAACATGTAGCAGTAAGTTTGACTCATTTATCAATGAAAATTACAAACATAACATTTCTGGCTGGTTGGAGACCTTGAAATCTTGAGAAGTTAAAAGTCCCAGATGAATTAATAACAAAATATGAATTTTCAAAGCATCTTGGTCGGGAAGCATCGCAGAAGGCATATCATCATGTCTGATGGAACTGCTTACAATAGAGATCGAGAAAGAGATGGAATACATGCATCAGTTCCTTAAAGGAACATAATCACATCTGCGTAATAACAAAGACATTTACCTGTGACTTAAGATATATGACCTCCTGAGTTAGACTTTCATTGTTTTGCTTTGGGTCGCCAAGGATCATTTCAGTTGTAAAGGGTGATGATCGAGTGGGAAGCTGAGGTGAAAGTGCCTTTCTTGTTACCGGAGATGTTGCTCGAGAAACCATTCTAGAAGTAGGAACAGAAACTGAGACGCAAATTTTGGGTGTTCCAAAGAGAGCACCTGATGATTTTGAATAAGAAAGGGTTTGCCTCTCAATATTTCCATTACGAAGTGGAAACACACGGTTATCCCTTGTTTCTATTTTGACGCTATTCTTGGAATTTCTGTCTTCACGTAGATTAAAAGAGTCAACAGAAAAGAGTTTAGACAGTTGTCCTTGGGCTCGAGGACCCACAGTTTCCTTTTCTGCTAGCTCACTATTTCTCGAAAGCATACTCCAGCTTTTAACAGTAGGAATAACCCCAACAGATCCAGATTCCATGGATTTCTGCAGCTTGGTAAAACAGTCATCACAGACACGATAGGCCTTGTTCATGCTTGGGGCTAGAGCAGCTTTCAATGACTTCCGGGTGCTGCAGGCTTTGCAAAAGACAAGCCCACAGTTATAGCAGTTGTGACGTTTTCTTCTGAAATTAAATGGATTACGACAACCAGAGCACACAGAATTGTCAGAACACGATGCCCATTTGTGGATACATATGACAGCAGTAAAATTTGAACCACATACAATCCCTTTTACTTGTTTATCTTTAAAAAAGTCAACAAGTGTTGGTGTATGACGGTCACTAATGTCACCATGTCCTAGTTGCCCATTTCCACCCTTTCCCCAGGTGTAAACCTCTGTCTTTGAAGTTAATACTGCAACATGATGGGAGCCACACGCAATTTCTTCTACAAAACTTCCAGAAATTTTACCTTCAACACATGTAGGGGCTTTTCCATCAGCCTGAGGAGTCCCCAGCTGCCCATAAACAGAGCTCCCCATCGTGTACACTCGTCCAGATGTAGTGAGACCAACTGTTAGATTATGGCCACATGCTACTTTGGAGAATCCTACGTCAACCAATGCGGCTACACACTCTGGAAGAAGTCTAGGTTCTTTATCACCATGACCAAGGCGACCTTTGTCCCCATCACCCCAAGTGAATAACTTCCCAGGTATAGAACCTTCAGGTGGTGGGGAAATAGAAGATCTGTTCTCTACTTCAACAACAGCAGCGGAGTGCCAAACTCCACAAGCAACCCTTATTGTCCTGAATCCTTTCAGAGTTTCTACTTCTCTTGGGATCCTGTTGCTATTACGATCTCCATGGCCTAAGGCACCAAAAGTTCCATCACCAAATGTAAACAACTGCCCTGAAGATGTGATAAGAGCTGTATGCCAAGGTCCACAAGAAACATATGATACACGTATACCCTCCATCAGGCCACTCACTTTCTTTGGGATCGAATGACCGATATCACTTTCATGACCAAGCAAACCTGAGTTATAAGTACCATCACCCCAAGTATATAAATCTCCAGAAAATGTAACTGCACAGCTGTGATTTTCTCCACAAGCTATAATCTCTATGTTCATGCCACCAAGACTTTCAATGAGCTTTGGGTGGGAAATATCTGCTTCCACACCATGTCCAAGTCTGCCCCCGGACTCCTCTCCCCAACTGAAAATCTCCCCTTGTTTGGTGACTAACACAGCATGCCTACTACCACAAGCAATTGTATGAGCATCAAGTACCATGGTAGACTCTACTGGTTTAGGCACATGGGCATCCATTGTGGTATATGTTGATTTACCAAGTTTAAGTTCACCACCACCCAATAACCCGTCACCAGTGCCCTCCCCCCAAATGTAGACATCACCCAGGGAATCAATGTCCTCGTGGCAAGAACCCTGACTAGATGAGCTCACGGCACTTGACAAACTGACTCGAAATGTATCAGCTCCCGAAGTTCTACCATTCGGGTTGTCGACACCTCCAGATGGAAGTGAGGAAAGAGGACTGGCTACCGATTCAGCTTGTGATAAACTTTTGATCACTGAAGTATATGAAATGATATCAGCAAATGCTTTTCCCAATCTGCTATCGGATTGGCAATCTCCTTGATCCTAATGTAACCAAGTAAAAATATAAATGAAATAAAGAACAATCCAATAAGAGATGCTAAACTAATCACACCACTAACGAAAAGCCACAGTTTAAAAGAAAGAAGATTTTGATGCTTACAAAAGATGCACTTGATGGGGAAACTTGTTGTCCACGCGGACTTTCTGATGCTATACACTCAGTTCTTGTTTCGGTTCTTAATCTACGATAGCTACCACGTGCTATTATTGCCTTTAGACCAACAAACCACACCTCAGCTTCATCCTTATCTTTACATATCTGTCAATTGATTGTCAAAGAGTTAACAAAGAGCTTAAGAACTTAAGAAAGGTGTAATCTACTTTACTTGTATGAACATAATTGGAGATAACCAATTAGCTTTACAATGAAACCAATAACCTTTTATTTTAATTTAATTTGTTTTGTTGAAAAGCATTAACAATAGACATGTCCAAATTTGTTGAGTTTTTCAAATGAGGAAAAGTATAATAGAATCAGATCTTCTTTGGGTCACACACACACACACACACTCTTTCTCTCTCTCTACTAATAATAAGAAGAAAAGGAATACTCACTAAATCCAATGATCTATCATTATAAATGAGAGAAAATGACTGATATTCCTTCTCTGGCCGAGGATACCGCTGGAATATCGCCTGAAAGAGAAGGGAAACACTTGATAATGCAATTAGAGGCCTATAAACAACACTATAATCCGTATACAAGAAAATTCAAGAATGATATCAATAAATATTGAAAGTACATGCATTTACTGAATCTCTAGCTGAATAACGGGAACTTCTGATAGAAGTATTTACTTCTATTGAAGAACAGTGGGCAAAACATAACTTTAAAACTTAAATAGTTAGAAAGGGTCTAAGAGTCCTTTAACATCATACCTACATCCTTAATTGGGTGTATTGTAGAAGAATTAAATTAAAAAATAATAGTGACAATTCTTTACAATATATATCATTCATGAATTGTACAATGATAAATTATAAGAGTTACTTAATTATCTTGCAATGAAGAGGATAATATAATTATTGGACACTCAATTTCATTTAAGAAAATTTGTAATTGTCAAAAATTAAAAAAAAAAAAAAAAGATCTCTTATATGACGAGTTCTATTTGAGGAGAAGTTTGGTTCTGTCCAAGAGCTTTTCAAGGGTCTATGGAATATGAGATATTCTCTTTTTTTCTGTTTTGTGTTAAATACACATATAAGCTTTTATCTTGTTTGTGTCATCTGTAGTATGATACCACATCGTTACTACCTCTTTCCAATTTTGTTGGAAGAATAGAAGAATTGTTGAATAACTGATGAATTTTCATATTCAAGACTGTACAAAAGTACGAAAACTTGGATACATGCGGATGATAATTGAGGATAAACAAAAAGAAATATGATAAGCACTTATTAAGCTTATTAATTGCTTTCATTTAGGAAATAACATTATTTACTGCATACATTAAATAAGCACATGTGAATACAATTTATGAACCATCACCTGCAAAAATAAAATTCTTTCTAGTTGGATATAATCTAGAATATGTAAAAGCCACATGGTTCATCTAGTAGTATCTTCAAGTTCCTAAAATCCTGGATAGCTATTCTGAGCTAAACTCCAATGCAGCCAAGATGACAGAAAAAAGATCAGGAACAAGGAAAAAGAATAGATAGAAGTGTTTCACATGCATGGACATATTATACAAGTTAAACCAACATAATAACATAAAAGCAAACTCACGGTACGCTGTCCAGGTATTATCTTTGAAACATGACGAACTTCAAGGTGTTTCTCTTCTTTGCCATCATGCCATATCAATTTGGACTCATCCTGCAATTCAGCAGCAGGGAAAAAAGATGATAATAATAATCTGAGAGACTAGAACATCTAAAATAAAAAAAATGTGTTTCCTGTTAGTGCCGCCAGTTGTTTTAAGATTCAAATTTCAGAAAGGACAGCAAGATTTTTTGTCGATGCATCACAATAATGGTCTTCTTGACACCAAACAAAGAATTGTTGCAACTTTAGTTTTCTTCTGATATCAAGCATAACTACAGTCAACCCGTATTTATTTTCCTCGTGTGGAGTGGGGAAATGGGGGAAGGAAGGACGGTTCTTGACACTGTTAAGAACCTTTTCCACATAGATCAAACATAAATGCACATATATTCAACTTAACATCTACTCTAAGCTACAGTTAAACATGACGAGGACAATTAGGAGGTAAAGCATGCGTGGCTAAATAGCCTTATGATGTCGTGTCTAGTACATTATCGAATAGGAAAGTTAACATGAGATGCCATAAAGTGATTCCTGTATTTTACTTCAATTCATACTCATAGGTCCAGGATGCATATTAATATTAAGAATCTTATACTAGTACAGGAAGACTTTACATGGTTCATAAAGGAATATGCTTTAAACAGGCATTACATTTGGAAGAAACCAACATATACAAAACTAAAATACTTTGAAAATAATAAGAGAATGTACAAGGCTACTTACAGCAGAAAGTCGAAACGGGCAGAACTTTGGCTTCCCTCTGCGTCCGTACTTCAGCAAACATGCCCCCTTCTTAAGTGCTATGAAGGCCTGCATAATACAACGATGCAAATGTGAATTAATGACTCAACATCTCATTGAACAAAAATATGCAAATAATAATAATAATAACTATGCGAGCTCCACAAAGAAATGGGTTGTCAGCAGTAGCCTAGAGGGAATAATAAAAAGGCTTAAGTTTTAGTGTTCGACGTGAGACATTTATTTTGTAGGGAAAACAAATACTGGTTTCCTAGCGGAAAAACGAGTAATGTCATAAAAACGATGGGAGCTGAACACGATACTAATATATACTTTATCGCTATGAACTTCCAGAAAGCTAAATGTAGTTACTGAGTTAACATATTTAAACTAAAACCAACTCAGACACTAGTATCTACTAAAGAAAACATTCAATACCCATCTTACAATTCTTCGACTACACAAGGAAAAATTAGAAAGGTACCTGATCAACGTCTCTATCACCGAGACTAATTCTTTGCAAATCAGCCATTCAAGTTGCAAGCTTAAGAGCAAACCAGTTGTAGAATCCAAACCCATCTGAAAATGTCCTAACAATAACTTTAAGCCCCATAAACAAAATCACTCCGAAATACAGTTATTTTACCCACCACTCAACTCCAGAACCTCAATTCTCTAAACCTACCCCATTTATGAAAACAGCCACCACCTTCAACACCTAAATTTCCAGCTCGCCAGCACTCTTACCCACAATATTACAAACAACCAATGAAAAACCTAAAACAAACAATCTTCAGCTCCGAAACAGCTCAACAAACACCTATATTTGCAGATTGAATGATAATACAACCCTAGCAATTGGCATAAACTTTGCAGAATTTCATATGTAAATGTTTCGAGAAATTGAGAAAATGTGAATGGTAATCATGATATACCTACATTGTGAAGCGAATCAGAGGGATGGAGCTAGATTGAGAGCTTCCAATTTAGGGCCTCCGAACCAAATCCGCACGGATTATGAAAATTGTGGAATTTTTTTTTTTCGTTTCAACAACGAAAATGGAGGTCTTCTAAATTGGAAGGGTTTTGGAGAAAGGAGAAAAAAAAAATTTTAAAAAGGAGAAAAAACGAATACGAAGATTAAAAAACTTGTATAGAAAGATGATGCTTAACGTGCGCACCTGTCTTCGTCTCTCTCACTATAGAGCTCCCTCCTCTGTTCTGTTTCCAAGGACGAGAACCCTCTTTTATTGCAGTTACTGCCACGTCACCAACTGAAAGTTTTATTTGTAATAATAATGTATACATCTCTGCAAACAACTGGGATTTTATGAAAGAGATAGTTACATTTATTTATTAGTATATATACATGCACTTTTTCTATATCCAACGATGTAGGTGTAAAATTTTGATTTTTCTGTTTGTCTGGGATCTATTTTTTATTTTAAATTTAAACTGAATAATAATAATTTGTTGTTTCCAAAAAAAAAAATGAGTAACAAGCGAAGATGTCAACAATAATTTTCAATATTTTCAACTTAAAAATAAAAAAGGAAAAGTAGCTCAAAAATCAAAATATTACTTCAATATTTCAATAGACTTTTGTTTTAATAAAAATCTTACAAGTATATTACTTACGATTAACCTTATTACATGTGTGGTATGTGTAGTGGTAGAAAAAAAATATGTAATAGATAGAATATCTGTTTAATCTTAAAATAAGTAAAGTAGGTATACAAAATTATTTGTGGAGATAGTCGTCTCTTCTTTATATTTTGAAAACAATGAAGGAAATTTATATGTTAATTTGATCTTTTTTGGTTGGAGCAACTAAACTAATTTTATTAAAGCAAAATGTAATTGTGGAACAATTTACTTTGTAACTATTTCATTGACATTAGAGAATAATATCTACAATTAGTATTATTTTCCATTCTTCGCAATAATTGCGCATATATATATCAATATGAAATATCAGTATTTAGATTTAAAATTACATGAATTTAATTGATATCGTTCTTTGAAAATGTGAGAATAGTATTCTTCAAAAATCAAAAGGCCATATGTCAAGAAAGTGAGAGATAATTGAAAGAGAGAATCTCCCTTTTAGGTTTTTTCTTCGAACAGACTCTCACATCACTACACTTTTGTGACGAGTTTTCTCAACTATGGCCCGCCATGTGGGGCGAGATGGGCCTAAGATGTTGCACCATTGCTAGTCCAGTAACAGTTGCATCTGTGTTAATCTCATATTTTTGGGTTCATATCTGTATTTCAAATGGGAGATATATTTCGGTTTTAATGTATTATTTTGAATTTTATGATTTCATCCCTAATATGAATTTATAGATATACATATCATAAAATTTATATTTAAGAGTGACATTTATGTTTTTTCAGGATATTTCACATCAAAAAAAAAAAAAAGATCACTTACAAATTTTGAATTATAAAATTTTAGAAAATAAAGTGAAGTAAAATGTATGTCTAATTTTAGAATGGGGAGAATATTTATTTCCGTAAAATTTGTGCATTTGTAGTTTTGTTTCACAGAAAAGATATGGAGTTTATTTTTCTCCAAATTTTTCAAAAAAATCTTATAAGATGTGAAAGGAGTCGTTGGATCTCTCAGGGGTCACGGGTAGGAGCTGCGCTTGCACGCCCTCCATCTACCATATACGGAAGATCGAACCTTTATTGTTTGTTTAGTTAAGCTACAATCTTGAGCTATAGAAATTTACAAACTATTGGAATACCCTTTACTTAAATGTCATAATGCATAAGGTATGCGGTCTTGTTTTCGGTTTAAATATCAGATATTTTAAATATAACCAAAAGAAACATAACTAAAATTGAGATATATCCAAGAAAATTATAAGAGTAATGAACTGAGACTCAATTAGCAAAAATAAGAAAAATAAAAGGGAGAGAAAGAGAAAAATAGTAATTGAGGCTCAAATTCAGTACACCTAAGTATACAAATATTATACCCTACTCTATTTCTCTTACTTCTTTTTATTTTTATTTTTTATAAGGATGTCTCATATTTTTATGAAGAATTATTTTTTTCTGTCACGGGCAAATCGTGATCGCTGTTTTGACAACAATGTCATAACCTACGTATTAGAATGGGGATTTGAGCTACAAAAGCGGCCACGGCAGTGTGACGACTAGTTAGAGCCGTGGCTGGCTGAGCAAATTCTTATATTTCGATCATGATATAAATATTTGAGAAAAGTTTTACCAAAATTCTAGAGAAAATTGTGATGCAAATCTTAATAGAAAGTAAGAGCTATTGAAATCGTAATTCTTTCTTCGTATAATGATTTGTCCTCTTCAGCCATGTGGTTATTGATAAAAAATTTCACACGAGATTGTGTGTTCTTGATTGTATTTATACCGTACACAATTTCACGGATTTCTTCCTTAGATTTAGGATTACACAAAGGGAAAAAATTTACCTTTTTACTTTCGACAAATAACGATCTCTCCAGCACAGTGATGTTAATGTAAAAACATTAGTGTATTTCTAAGTTTCTATTCATGTTCTTATTATTATTATTTTTTTGAATTGTCGTCCGACTTTAATTAATTGGAGTTAAAGAAGTCGTTAAAATTTATGTTAATAACATTCATTTCTGAATTTTCCCTAATGAAACTATTGTCAACCAACCACGGATCCAATTCATGCCCGTCCGTTACCTCTACGGATGACTAGCAATCTTTCTTAACAACCATTGCATTCATTTTTTATTTTTATTTTTTTGATCGGCAAAAGAAATATACTTTTATTAAAAGCTCACCATTGAATTCATGCCCCTACAAACTAGTAAAATGCAACATATATTTGATCTTTGTTGAGCGCATGTCTAACATATATACAAATATATTACAGCAAATCAGTTTCAATTAACTAAAAGCAGAACTCGATAATAATTGTTATTAACATGTTGTCTTATATTTATCGAAATGAAATTACTACTTGCGTGACAATTTAAGAGACTAGTCTGTTAACAAATATTTTTATGAAATCTTATTTCAAAATTTTCATTTGTACATTATCTTCGGAATAGAATTGGAATACGGAATTGGCATGCATATGTAACACAAACTGATGCTAATTTTTCTTATTACCGAGTATTATAAATTTAGGTCAGTAGAGACTTCTAATCCAGAGTTAGAACATAGATCTCGTTTGTTTTGACTTAAAATTATGAGATTGTAAATTGTAACAGTGCAAATTATATTGTTAAAATTTAAAATTTCATAATTTTAAACTAAAACAAACGATTACATACTACAAATCTCTTTAAAGACTTAGTACTTGTACTTATCATACTCAAATTCATTTTCTATCTGGCAAAGCTCTACCTCACCAATATAATACATTATGGTTATGTCAAGGAACTAACTTTTAAATTAATTAATGATCACAAAAAGTTCAAATTAACAGCAATATAGCTAATATCGATCACCAGTTGTTTTAATAACAATAATATAGTATTCCTTGATTTTTAGCCAGAAAAAGATATAGTATACCTCGGTCATGCTTCTAAATAATTATTGTTTGACAATCAGCTACTAATTCTATTGCCATGAAAGTTAACAAGAAAAGTAAGACTTTCCTTTGTAGACAGAAATAACACAAAATCATTATACTGTACATATATGCCTCGTATCAATTATTACGCTAATTTAAATGTAAGAAAGTTTATATCACATAATGGAATAAGAGGAATAATATATTAAAATTTTAAAAAAATATAACAAAAAATAGTGGTAAAACGAGAAATGAAAATGAACAAGAATGAAAATTATAATGAAAAAAAAAATTTATTTCTTCTACTCACTTATAACCGGTGAAACTAACATTTAGCTCATTGACAAACATTAATTTATTTATTACAAACATTGTACATCAATATATTATATTTTTAGCGCCGGTAGCAATAAATTGGTGATGTTATCTTATCTTATCTTATATTTTCATATCTTAAAAGCACCGCTGCCTCCCCGCCACCACACCACACACACACACATAAATGAATAAATAAAAAACGCCAGTCAGGTAGTACCCGATTTCTGAATATCTTTCCCCCTATTTTTGGATCTGAGTAAACCTCACCAGTTTATTCAATTTATAGCAGCTTTTTATTCTGCAAGTGATTTTCTATAGAAAAAGGACGCGTAAGTTGGATATTATAATCAGTTTGTAGGAATCTTTTCTTTATAATACGGAACGTATACATGTATACTCATAAGTCATAACAAGTCTTGTGGTTAGTGAACTACATACTGTTATCAAAAGAGTGACCTACAAATGAGTTATCTAATGAATTTATAGATAATGTTTTTATTTATAAGTAGTGTTTTATTATTTCTTTATGACTTAATTATTTGTTATTCATTTGACCTAGCTTCATGCTAGCTGCGTTGTGCCAATGCTACAAACTATATGAAAATTTCAATAAATTAAAATCTAACAACCTAGCTGATACATATAAACAAATTAAAGTGAAACTTAACTGTCTTTTGCAAATATGGAGAGTATTTATTTCGTTTGCATACAGTACTTAATTATACAACTTTGCCAATGAGGTTTTAGTATAATAGTTAAAACACAAATACTGTGACGGCCCCAAAAATACCATATTGGACTTCGGGCACCGTCAATAATTGACAAAAGAAAAGTGTTAACATCCAAGTATACATAACATTAAATTAGAGAAATAAATAGTAATCTCTATTATAATAACCCAAAATAATTGTCTAACAGCGAAAGTCTGTGAGGGCCCACATAGGCCTTACAATCTAAACAATACTATAATATCCTCACACTTCACCCTTCCCCTAAGTGTCGTCCAAAGAGGGCGATCAGTGAGCAATCGTTAAGTCATTCTTTCCTTGCCTTTAAAAGACGGCTCGGCCTTTTCGCCATAACCTGTAAAACATTTAATAATAGCAACATGAGCGATTTACGCTCGTAAGTATATAAACAAGTATTGGTGAGCTTGAAAAGGGATAATTTATTGAGCTTAAATATTTATGAGGTTGAACGGAAACAATGTCCACACCTCTTAATAGCTTGAAGGAAAGATAGATCCTAGGGTCCTCGAATGATAATGAGGGATCTGACCCTTTACTTAAAAGAATAAAGAATAATTTCACATGCGCCTTATAACCATGTCCGTTTGACGCACGTGCCTTTAGTAACTTCGTATCAAACAGTATATCAGCTGGCTAGCCTGACCACCGTCTGACTTCATCATAATGACATACGTAGTCGATGCATAAACTTTTTGTCTGCGAGGGTTCGGTTATCGATGCCTCGGTTTCCGTTTCCTATCAACCTTAGGCCCAGGATGCCAAGCAGATGCATCCCACTAGCCTTTAGTTACCCACACGGATATACTTTACAAGTATAGGGTGAAGAAGAAGCATCTACATCCGTATAGGATTTTCTTTGGCGTGTTAGCGGAATTTAAATAGCTAACAATCGCCCAAAGAGCATTTGATTCAAATACAATATTTTTCACGTACATCGGATCAAAGGATCGTACGTTACTTAACTTTGAAGAAATCATGAATATTGACATAATAATATCTTGAATGCATTACGTATATCGAAAGAATGATCATACACATTAATTGAAAGAAAATAGAATGAGTATATACTTGCCTTGAGTCCTTAGTGAAATCTTAGATTTAACACTCGCGTAGGATAAATTCTGTAAAACATGTACATGCGATAACATGAGAAATCTCAACTTAATTACACATCAAAAAGTACATGCGAAGTGTTCATGAAATTCTCAAGCCCATGATTGACTAATTAAGTTGTCATAAGTTGAATTGGGATTCGGTTGGGACCGACTCGGAGTCCGAGAGATTTGTGGACTTGATAAAACGTCGTTCGTAGGCTCTCGATAATTTAAATTTAATTATTGGAGGCCTTAGATTAATTAATTAACATTAATTACCCAACTTTATTGATTTAATTTTTTTCATTAATCATTTAACATTTATTAAAATTGTTCTTTAATCATTGTTTAATTGTTTTAATTAAACAATAATCATTTCTTGATTAAATCTTAATCTTAAAAGATTTATAGATCTTCTATCAATTATTAAGCATTTATTCTTAAATTATTATTTAATTGCTTTAATTAAATAATAATTATCGATCATTGAAGTAATTTATCACTTTTAAATTAAATGATTTATTGAACATTTAATAATCATGTAAAATTTATTCGTTAATTATTATTTAATTGTTTTAATTAAATAATAATTGGTCTTGATTCCTCAATTTAATAAATCAAGGATTATTCCTCAATTAATCTTAGCTTAAATGATTTATTTAATCATTTAATAAAATTTTAGAGTTTATTCTTTAATTATTCTTTAATTGTTTTAATTAAATAATAATCATTTATGAATTAACGACTCGTCACTTAATTGTGAAAATTAAGAGACTCTAACATCATGAATTATTCTTATTTTTAAATCATCAAAATTTTAATCATGTAAAAGTTTATTTACATGTCAAAATAATTATTCAAAAGTCATTTATTGAATAATTAAAATGTAAATATATTTTATTTTTATTTTATTATTATTATTATTATTTTAAATTTGAATTGGGCCGGATCCGGGTCAACAGTGGGTCAAACCGAGTCGGACGGGTCATGGTCATGGGTCCGGGTCGGGACCGGGTTGGTTCGACCCGACCCGTCATCATCATTACCTTCCTGCTAGGGTTTTTGCAGAGGACAGCCGGCGTCGCAGTTCTCGCCGAAACGGTCGCCGCGACTCGCCGCAGCAGGCTGAAACACACACACACATGCGCACGGATCGGTGGTGAGGACAACGCCGTGACATTTCCCATAGGAGAATACCCCCCTAGCCTTTATGTCGTCGCCGAAAAACCACCATAACAGGATGTTTGAAGCTCGCCGTTAGCGAGCTTGCCATTAACGGCGGTGAAGCTCGCGACCGAGCTTCAAGCTTCATTCCTTCGCCTTTTTTGACGATTCGGGTATAGAAATGATTCTGGAGACTTCTAGAAACTCATTCAAGCAATAAATTTCAGTTTTCAACAATACGATCGCATGAAAAATGAAGAACATATATTCGGTTTTTTGAAAATTCCGGCTGAGCTTCAAAACGTGAAATACTTGGTCATTTCTCAAATTGTTTGAGGCAAAATGATCCTTACAAGTGCAGAAACAAGTTCATAAAATCATTTTGAACAAATAGCAACACATCAAGTTAGAATTTCGGTTGGAACAAGCTAGGGTTCTTCGGATTTTTGAAATTTCTTGAATTTTTTTTAATTTATTGTTCAAACTTTAAAAATTAATAACTCACAAACCATAAATGATATAATCATGTGTCATATATGAAAATGATACTGAAAAAAATAATTTACACAATGGCATAAATAGAAAAGACAATAAATGCAAAAATAAGAGAGCATTGGGGTACCTCTTCAAAGATTTAATGGACAAAAATTCAAAAGTTCAATGATTTTTCTTAAATGCAAAATCCAAAATTTGAAAAATATTTGCTGGAGAAAAATATCAGAAGTGGAGGCTAGGGTTTCTATAATGGTATATTTATATAACCCTTAATTTAATTTTGGCCATTGGATGAGTTTTTAAAAAAATTACTTAGATAGGTAAAAGAAATTTTCCTTGTTTTTGTCATTTAAGGACAAACTGAAAATTTGAGTTTAATTAGTGTTAAACTTGATTTGTTTAGCCACTAATTGAATTTTATGGTTATGCATTGGTTTAACGCATAAGCTGAAAAGTTTTCTCGCACCGGCGAGACGAAAAAAATGCACACATACGATTATTATAACGATTAACGCCTTAAAAATTTTTAAAAGTCGCGCTCGTTATAAATTTGTCGTTAGTGGACGTACGCGCGTCGATTTGCATGGAATACACGTAAACTTAAACGTAAAATCTATCGATCGTAGAAGTGAAACAAAAATTTCATTATAAAACGAATTTAATAGAATTACATTGTATTACAATTTTCGGTTTCTCACAAATACCGTAACTAAGAGATTGTTAAAATCGAGGTGTCGTAACTAAGAGATTATATGTTCAATTCTTACCCTTTTTTTGGAGTGAGTTTCTCTCCCTTATTAATTCATCTTGTATAATTGATATTGTAATATAGATATAATTTGTCCATATGTGTTCTTTATATAGTTATTCAATACAATTATTATAACATTTAATTATATTATTATACAATACATTTATATATGTAAAATAAGTGTCTATCTATATAAATAACTTTTTTTTGGGTACTAAAGTGTCTACTGTCAGGTGTCAAGTATTTTTCTCCTTCACTCTATGGACATTCCTCTAGAGACACGCACACAAATATATGTACATATGTTTCTTTTAATGTTTTTTGTTTTTATTTTTTTATCAATAAAATTCATCCTACTATTATTAATTTAATTCTCATCTTCATCTCTAAGTCATGAGAAAAGTATTTTTACCATTTGAACAGACCAACAATTTCCCTCCCTTGTTATATATATATATATATATGTACACAGGCACAAGCACGATGATAAATTTAAGAAAAGGGGCCGGGTGGGTAATTAAATTAATTAGTACTAGCTAGGTAGCAGAGCAGAAAATGTAAGGAGGTAGGGTCATGCAGTAGTAAGTGTAGGTGCAGAG
This sequence comes from Centella asiatica, assembly GCA_014636745.2. Classification (NCBI taxonomy): domain Eukaryota; kingdom Viridiplantae; phylum Streptophyta; class Magnoliopsida; order Apiales; family Apiaceae; genus Centella; species Centella asiatica. The sequence continues at coordinate 35,398,602 of CM025780.1, read as the reverse complement.
AGAGAGGGTTGAAGAAAGAGGGGGAATATAATTCTGGAGCCACTGGTGGTGCCCCAGTACGTCCCAGTTAGTCATGTTGCATGAGTTTTAGGCAATTAAGTTGCTGCTGCCTCACCGGCCACCCAGTCTACGTCTCAGCAGCACCTGATCCATATATATATATACGAGAGAAAGAAACCTTCCCCCTGCTGGCCACCCCACCTGAAAAAGCCTGTTCATTTTCTTATGAATTTTGTGGGCTCCACCATTCTCTGCTAATACATACAGTACACACACTACACTAGTATTTCACTTTTTACATATTTATAGGTTTATTTATATAGTGCCCATTTTTATTTTCTCTTATGTTATGATTTTTGGAACCTTAATTACTACAGATGCAGTACTATGATATTTGTGTATATATAGTATTATATATGCATGTGACGGATTCGATTTTATAACCTGCAGGGTATAACAAAACTTGGGACCTTCGGTTGATATCTATATTTATATATGTTGAAATGCAGCACAGATATCTTTCAGTACGTGTGAGTTTATTAAATAAGAGAAGAGTGAGGTGAATTTTATATTACAAAAATGTCAAATTATTTTATTAACTCATACTTTAAATTATTTTAACGATTTTATATATATATAATTTCTCATGTCCCTGTAACCCTATTAAATATATACTCCATAATTATTTCCAAGCCAATTATTAGGAAGCTTCACTAGTACAGATTATTTTTTGTGTAAATAATAATGTCAAATTATTTTACTAATCTCTTACCTAAATTACTTTAAAGACTTTAAATATATAAAGTCTCAAATGTCCCTGTAGCCTTATTAAATACATACTCCATAATTATTTCCAAGCCAATTATTAGGAAGTTTCACTAGTACATACTATTTTTTGTGCAAATTAATTACTCGATCCCGTAATTGAGCCTAAGATATCGTACTATATGAGTCGTCTATGACTATATCTATGAATAAGACACCTCACATATCTCCCATACTCAAGTAGTAATTACAGGACTTCATTTTACAAATAAATCTCCTAAAATCCTCAAGTAATTAAAGGTCATATAACTAGGATATAATCAGGGGGTGGATCTAGAAATTTGTTATAGTGTAGGCAATTTTATTTATTTATTTTTTTGCACGATATTGAAAACTTTATGCGTCCTAATTAAATATAATTAGCAAATGTCATTGTATGATCATGTAGAAAATCAATCAAAATTACGTACGACTTGAAAAAACATTATACCAAGACGACGCAGAAAAGTTTATGTTTAAACACATGTTCCCTTAATCTACCTATAAAGTAATACGGAGTACTATATACAAATATTGTAATATTAGAATCTTGATATGTACATATCGTAAGTTAAATTATAAAATATCACAAATTACAACGAATTGAATTGAAATGTTTGTTTAGTTATGAAAAAAGAGTATAAAAGTACATAGATTAATTCATAAAAAGAATTTAATTTCCTAGACCCTTGATTAATTATATATATATATATATATATATATATATATATATATATATATTAACAATACAAATATTATTTTTCTCCTAAGAGCCTGTGTAAAGGCAAGTGCCTACACTTGTCATTCACTGCATCCACCCCTGAATATAATCCAATATATTAAAACTTGAATTTATTTGAATTTAGACTAAAAATAATCGAATTAGATGTGTAAACTTTAGTTTCTGAACACTCATGTAATCGTATATATAAAAACCGGAGTTTGAGAATTCTAAGTTCCTAAACATATATAGAAATCAAGCAATTCTCATCTAATTAATTAATGAGGGAAATAAACTTGAAACTTATATGTATATAATGATATATATTAGAATCTAATTATAAGGAGCGTAAAACAAAACATCAAGCCATACAGTTTTGAGATTGATCTGGCTAGGAGAGTGCGCTCCAAGCTAGTTAGCTAGTTGTATCATGTCGATCCGATGCACTTGCTTGAGACTCCGAACCGCCCGGGATAGGCCTAAACGAGTTGAGTGCAGCAAGCATACCCAAATGTCCGTCGGCCACCGCAACTCCGCCGCTGCCACCGGCATTGCCTAAGCCCAAGTGTTGGCTAGGTAGGAGAGCCATGGGAGCATGAAAGTTCATAAAATGTAAACCATTACTAGAAACTGATGATGATGAATTTCCACTTCTGTACATGTTGTTATTAGTAATATTATTGTTGTTATTATTAACCATAGAATTTGGAAATGTCCACATGGGATCACCACCACTCATCATGACTTGGCTACTAGGGTTTGGGCTTGTCACCATAAAAAAAGTCGTCGCCGGAGTTTGACCTTGACCGGACGCCGGAATTGACCCCGAACTCGATTGCAACATAAAATTACTCGATCCCATTTGATTTTCCAACGAAAGGTCTTCTTCTGACCGCCTCTTTCGCCCGAACGACATCTCCTCGGTTTCTGTGCCATGGCATGTATTGCTATCACGTAATTCTTGTTTAGCTTGTAACATAGCAGTTAGATTCATATAATTTGTCGACGGGAAATTAAACGATGAATTTTCCGTTGACGTTGACAAACCGAAAATCCTCCGTTGTGATTCTTCCATAGTAGGAGTACTTCTTTCCCAATCGCTCCGAAATCTTAAATTATTAGCAAAACTTGAATGCAAATAACTAGACCGTAACGAAGGAGCCGACATGGTCGAACCGGAGCTTCTTAGTGAAATATTGAGGGAAGTAAAATTGGCCGGAATGGTTCCGGTTCCCGTGGCTGCAATGACCGAGGGCTCCGCCTGCTGCAGCAGCCACTCGATGGTTTCGCCGTCGGACTTGTGACCCAACTCCCGAGTGAGCTGGAAAACCCTGGCGGCACAGGCGGCAGGCATCCGGATCCGACGGCCACGGCCGTCAACCTTGGTGTGCCTATCTTTTGTGGACGCCCGTTTGGGCGCTGGCTTTTTTGATGTGTCGGAGGTGACGAGAGACGGACTTAACTTTGTTTCGCCGGTGCCAGATATAGCTAAGGAGGGATAACCAGAGCTAGAACAAGCTTCTTCGTCTCGTTTTTCGAGTAATTGTAATGGAAAATTTGGCCTGCGCAAACCATTTTCTCCTTCCATGTTCATATACCTACAGATATATAGTGTACATATATTACTAGTTGTTAAATTTCTTAATTGTTAGGGTTTATATATATAAATGAGCCGATCGAGCTCACTAATTAAGTAGAAGGGATGGAGTATAGTGGCTTGTTATTTTGTTGGTTGTGTGGTAGCTAGGTAGTGATATATGGGGAGCTAGCTAGGTTTGTTTAGTGAAATATGGAAAGAGGAGTTGGAGAAGATAAGAGAGGAGGGTGGTAGGAGACAATCTTTAAGCAACAAACATAATGAGTAGGAATTATAAGGGTGGGATACTCATACTCTAAAGCAATATATGCACTCTTCTTTTCTAGCTCAATATATATTCTTCATTTTTCAACGATTTGTTTCTGAATTCCTTTATTTTCTATCTCTTTTTAGTTATTTGTTTTTATATTATCCTACTTTCTCTATTGTATTTAGATATTTTTTAAAAGTTCCATATGAATATATATAATCCTGATGAGAAATTTGGTTTTTACCGAAGAAAAAAATCTCTCTAGCTAGCTTACACTGAGAAGTGGCTAAATAGTTTAAAGTCATTCCTGGAAACATTGTTAATTTTTTAAATTATATATATGTCAACTATTTATTTCAATTAAATTATCAACTTAGTTGACAACTATCTAATTAACTAACTTCTCACTAATTTTACATATTATATATATATATATATATATATATATATATATATATATATATATATATATATATATATATATATATAACTCCCTTTTCTCCGTTTTGGCGATTAAAATGGTGAAAATTTTAGAATTAAATGGAAATAAAGTTGATGCCTTAGTCATTCTCCACATCGGTTGAGTTTGAGTTCGATAAAATGTATCTCGTTTCGCTTCTCTGTAATGGTCAGATAGTATTCTCCAACAAAATCCAAAAATAAAAGATAAAAAAAAGCGGTGAAAATGTATTGCTGCTAATTATAGAGTATTTTGTAGTTGTTTTATTTGGTAATTTTAGATTTTAATTATGGGGATGTTTTATTGTGGTTGGACAGTCACTTGAGTAAGACGCCACGTGCGGTGCATTTATCATCAATCTGCTAAATCAGATGGACAGAGAAACAGGAGAGAGAGAGAGAGAAGTAAATTAAAGGGACTCAAACGTCCAAGTCAAAAAGATAAAATTAAAAAACAGTTGGTAAAAAAGAAATTAAAGATGATCCAGTGGTTCCCATTTCCTTCTTGCAATCATTGTTCTCCTTTGCTTTACATTCCTTAAATCAATGATGGATTCAAAAGTATATTAATAAATTCGTAAATTATAGATTTTGATAATATTCGGGTGTTGAATTTTAGTTGTAGAGTTCCAATTGTCAGATTCTGAGAATTAATTTAATACTGTATTCCATGCCTGTGCATGCACGGATCAATATGTGCAAACTAATTATTATTAACCAACTTGATATGTACACTTTCAATGCTTTAAACATGCATGTATCACCTAATTTTTATAGAATAATCAAAACAGGAACCAATTCAAATGGAGAATTAATGTTTTTAACTTTTTTTATTCTTTCCTTCTAATCATTCCGGATGATCATCATGATTCTTAATTAAATAGTAATATTTTTACTTTATGATCCATCGATCTGCAGTATAATTAATGACTAATCTTAATAAATCATCTCCGATGTAAATTGAACTACAACTACCACAAATAATAGCTTAAAATACACACACTTGCCCCCAATTAAAATAAAATTTACACACGCAAGCAATGAATTTTTTTACTTGTACACATAGAGAAATACAATAGTAATTTTATACACATGAAATAAAAAGAAAGAAAGTGGGATAGTTTATTTTACATATAGAACAAAGAATTCTAATAGGCCTAAACAAATCCAAACGTGTTCTAAAAAAATAATAATAACAAAAAATATAGAATCATCCACAAAAAGTATTTGCAAAATAAAACAAAAACCAATATGATTACAGAGTACTTAATACGGAATATTACTACCGTGTAGACAGGGGAAATAAGGAATATTACTAATAGGCCGTGGACTTAATACGGAATATTACTAACAGGGCGCTGTATGTATAATAGTTAATTGCTTTTGCATCATCATTATTCAGGAATATTAAATGTGTTCTTATCCGGACATTCCAATAATTTATAAACAACAGTCGCTACTATTCTGTTTGTAGGAAAAAATTTTACTTCTTTCATTTTTAAAAAAGAATTAATTTGAAATTTTGATATATATTAATATTAAATGTTTGACAGAAATTAAATTAATAAATAATAAAAAAATATTTATAAGAGTTGTTATGAACATTTAATTATAGATAAAATAAAATGATTGTATTGATAAAATTTTGAGTATATAATATTATAATAAAAAAACTAAACAAATGTTATTCTTTTATTTAGAAGAAAATTTATTATTAAATATTATTCCATATTTTTTACGTAATAATACCAATATCGATATTGATGTGGGGACGGACTCACTAGTCACCGTACAAAGACTTCTATTTAATCTAGGCATCTTGATTGATTATGACCTCTCTTTGACTACGTTACGTCTCCGTACGTCGTCTAATTAATTACGAAGTAGAATTTTTCTTTTCAAAATTTTCCATTGATATTGTCGTGTAAAATCTATATTACTCCCTCAATTCAAAATTAGAGGTAAGTTTTAATTTATATAAATTAAACTTGTGAAATTTTTTAATTTAAAATTGAAGTTAAAAAGTTTATTTTTAATAATAATTTTAAAGTAAAATATCATAAAACATATAAAAAATACTCTCAAATAAATTTTTTTGTACTATGATCTTTTTAGAAGTTCATTTCATAAATGATATTATAAGAATTATAAACAGTATTACATTATAATCTTGGATTGGAATAGAGAGAATATCTTAATTAAATGTACAAATGTATATAATTACTTGGCAACAAAATTTTTAATTTTACTTGTAATATCAATATCAATTCCTTTAAAGTGCAATTATGCTATCATATGTTCCAAGTAGAGATATTTTTTTTTATTTCTTAAGTTAAACGATAATATATTAAACGTTAAGTTAATGCCAATTGAGATTATTTTAATTAATACAATTATTATAATCTTATTGCTTGTGACAAATCTTTTCATTACAATATAATTTATATTTAAAATTATCATAAATATTTTAATTTTAGATTTAATATGTTATTCTTCAATCCAGAAAATCAAACATATTTCTAATTGTAAAATAGATAAAATATTAATAAGTGCTTGATGTTGGAAGATAAATTATAAATATGTTATATGTACACGAATAATAGAATACTTTCTCGTTCCAAAATTAAAAATATATATTTCTCTTTTAGTTGTTTTAAAATTAGAGATGCATTTCTATTTTTTGAACTATAAAAAATAATTGAGTTTTTTAAATATCATTTCATAATTTTAATAATTCGATTAACTTCATTATATCAACTACGTATTATTCACTATCATAATTTTCATTACTGTTAAACAATATAACAATAACAATATATTTAAAATATAAAAAATATCTTTAACTAGGGCTTATTTAAAAAAACATAAATATATCGTATGGAAAAGTATTCGATAGATAACAAGATGAGTGTAGTAAGTACCGGTGCGTACCACTTTAGTCATGTCAATTCCTAGGTTTCATATTAGCACGAGAATGTACTTTTTCCCATGCCCTCATCCATGAGCCTAGGAAATTAAGAAGCTACTCCTACTATCTAGCTACCCATCTCTACCTAAGTTCTGTACATCTCTTTTACACAAAATACCTACTCCCCCAAGTACAAATCCCCGTCCGTCCCCTGGCAGATATATAACTAATATATGGAAATGATAGTCGCACTAAAAATTATTTTGTCGGAATATTTCACATGTAATATAAAAATTTAACGATAAAATTTGTTTTTAATAACACTTATTGGTTTTGTAACATAGTTTTTAAATAATTCCATCATTATTTTATATATTTGTACTATCGTAATATATATTACTCGGTCTATATAAAAAACATTTTATTAGATTTACAAGCTTGGTTACCATATCAAACACGAGTTTTACTTTTTATAGTTATACATTTGTGTAATCAAATTTTAAAAATTAAATTATTTTTATATTTGTTTATAATTTATAAGTATTCGTAATCATTATTTGAGCTATATTTTAATAAAATTTTATTAAAATAAAAAGTTAAAAACTTTACAACTCTAAATAAATTGTTTTTATTATATAAAAATTATAGTTAATTACATATTAAATTTTAATTGAAAAAGTGGTAAGGCATATTGAACCACATTTAAATAAAATTAGAGAATTTTTAGGGATAAGATCTAAATTTGACAGTATTCTTATAAAATCTAAATTTGGGAGTAATTTGTATATGATCGATTTTATTAGATGTTAGACCGAGTTGAAACGACAATTAAGTTAATTTAGACACTTATTTAGCAAATTTTGGATAAGATCTTTGTTCAATAAGAAATTTTTGATAAAATATTTATTTAACTTTTTATATACAAACATATATTTATTCACGAAACTACAATATATACACAATTACCTATTAAACTAACTCTTGTTAACTGCGTACGTAATATCAATCATTTTACTTAACAGAAGCACACTCTTATCCGGACTATCATTAAAGTCAGTAAATTATTGTACCAAAACTATTTCAAATTTTTTCAGGACATCATAATGGTTGTTTTAAGAAATAGAGTAATATCTTTCTTAAAAACACTAATTACTTCAAATCTTTGTGTCATACTTTTATTTGTCAAATTGTGTAAACCAAAAACATCTATTCGTTAAATTGTGTGAAAGTTACATATGTGTCGTAGTATCGTCGTTTAATTCTGACTTAATTATTGTATGGTTATATTATATTTTGCTTCAAAACAGGACCTAGAAAAGGTTGCAATATATATATATATATATATATATATATATATCAAGTGGAAAATCAATATAGGCCACAAATAATATATGAGAAGAGACCAATGCCACGTAGTGGTGGACAAATTTCAACAATTTACAATCACCCAATTATAAGAGTACTGGAAGCCTGGGAAAGAAGATAGAAAATCCCACATTGCTTGTTGGAAAGATCACGTGCCATGCCATCTTTGCTTTATCAATGATGAAGATGGCTTACCATCCAAATTTCAGTCGGAAGTTTTCTAAAATTAGACATATATTTATTATTATTTAAGAAAGCACTAAATGATTATAAAGTATTAAATTATATAGGATATTGTGATCTATTTTGATTTTATTTATGATTGATTAATAATAAAATAACGAGTTATAAATATGATCTATGTTACAAATTATATTATTACTCATAAAAATTTTGTTTGTACGTGGATAAACAATATTTATAAATAAAATAATTTTATGGCCGATATTTTTCTTTGGTAACAAATGTAGCCGACTTACTCTTAGAATTAAACACAAATTTAAGTAAAATTCTAGCAGCGATAGAGTACTAAAATTTCAAACTTGTCGTCATTCATAAAGTTTCGGAATAGAAGGTTTATTGTGTTCTAGAGTTTTGGCAATGAACTTTCTAACTATTATATTTTATTACAATAGTTTTGATAAATTAATCAATAATCGACGTTTAGCATGTCATAATTTGCCTAAAAAGATTAAATACAGTTTTTTAATTTTAAAAGAAATGTAAAATTCACTTATATAGCTAATAGTACAAACAATTTTGTCGGAATGTTGGTGGTTGATCAGCTTTATATTTATAATAATTAAAAAAAACATTTAATTTTTTTCCCATTTTTACAGTCAAGCACATCAGAGTCGATATGAAAGCAACACTCCACTATATCAACAATAATATACTTTATATAAAAGCCACTCTAGCATGTTTATCTGATTATATATGGACACAATATATTTCACTCAAACTTCTCATTTTATGTAGTGTGACGTACAGCTAATAATGATCTAAATTTCTAATATTGTTGCCTGTCGGTGAAACTTGTATAATCATCTCCAGAGCTTCAATTCAAGTCATATATATATATATATATATATATATACCTCTGCTTTTTAAAACTTTTATTTCGGTGACCATTAATATTCACCCAAAATATATTAAGTTTATGCAATTTCAAGATAAATGAATGGTTTCAGGTTTGTTAATTTGTCACGTCAGTTAGTGTATTATTATGATCAAAAAATTGATAGAGAAGAATTAGCAACTCATGATTAGTCAACATCTTGGTATATTGATCATCGGTAGATATGTTCTATTATTTGCCACATTAATTGTGTTCCTTATATGTCATTCTATATGTATAGTTGTATACTTTGTCATTTTCACTCTTCCAAATAGATCAAGTTGTAACCAAAAAGAAAAAGAAAAATATAGATCACCAAGTTCATTGTCTCTTATTCTTCCATTCCACTTCTGATCTTTTTCTTAGTGATATTATCTATATCTCTAGCTAATCAATTACCTTATGCTTAGCTAATGTACAATTTTCTCTTATGCGTATTACTAATATAGGATTTTGATTGAAATTTGAAACTGCTCGAAAACAATGAACAATTAGTTAAGTAAAGAATCGGAATAAAACTTGGATACATTTTAATTTCTGGAGCATTTTATGTAACTAACGTGGGACATGGATGAAATATATAATTGACAACTTCATCGGAGTAGTTCATACGCCGAACAAAGAAAGCTCTTAACGGAAAAGAAAAAGGAACAAAAAAGATCGAGAGGGACAAACAAAAGAAAAAGAAAGAGGAGAATAATACTTCACTAGTGTCCAAATTAAATATATATTTCTTATTTAATCAAATACTTTTATTAAATCCTATAATTTTTTATGTGATATAAATTTATAAAATTTTATATTTAAAGTATTATTCATGTACTTCATAATATGTAATTTTAAATTTATTAAAAAATCTTCAATTCAAATTTATATTATAAAATTTTATAAATCTATTGTCTCTAGTTTTGGAATAACTGAAATAAATTAAATGCGCATGGATCATGTATGTGGTGGTATATTAGTACGTAATGTGTTAACTAACTAGGACCCGAAATGTTTAAGTACAAGATGAGTCCCCTCTTGTATACTCAATTTGTTCCACAAAAAAGAGTTATATTTATATATTTTATAAATATTAAGATTATGTCTTTGATTGATATTTTTATATACAAATTATAAGTTTTTTTTATTATGAAATTTTAAATTATGACAAAATTTATAAGTTTGTAAATAAAAGTTTTTAATTTATAATAAAATAATTAAAAAAAATTTTTGGAATAAAATATTTTTTAAAATATAACTTGGTTTTTAGATATTTTCTGTCATTAGTTGCGTTTGATGTTATATCCAGCTCATGCTCGAGTGAATGTGTTCCTCCTGGAGCCCCTCTGGCGGAGTTGGTGGTTGAGATGACAATGCCACGTCATTCTCCGACAGTTGGAATCTTTATTTCCTCCTTTCTTCCCCTAACTCCTACCATATATACATACTTATATAGTACTGTATGAAGACCCACAACTATAATTTACCCCTAATTTGCCCACAACTGTAAAAATTAACCATACCAAAACTTCATCCAATTCTTGTAATGTTTCAAAATTAATTATAGATATTTTTTTTCGTATTTATTTTAAAATTAAAGATATATTTTTATTTTAAAATTATTAAAAATCATTAAGTTTCTTAAATATTATTTCACTATTTTATTACTCTAATTTATTTTATTATCTCCACAACTTACTCAATTATCTTCACTACTTAGTAATTCCTACCATAACTATCATTATTATTATTTTAAATAATAAGAATATATTTTTAACATAAAAATTATTTTTAAAAACTATCATTTTAGTAATGTATCTATAATTTTGGAACAAATATAGTGTATTTTTTTTTATCGACAAGATCATTCACAAATACTACCTTAATTCTCATTTATTCGTCGACCTAAAGACGTAAATACAAATATTTTTCTCACTTGAAATAACTCGTAATTGATCTATAAATTCTATATGAAATCCTTCAAAATAAAACTCTTTAATTAAGAAGTTCACCATGATCATAGGTTATGCTTTCAGCCATTTTAGTTGATCATGAAGTTGGTCATAATATATTCATTCCATGTGTTTAATTAATGTAAAACCAAAGACTGTTTCAATGTTCTTTTTTTCCTGAAAGAATAGTGAAACCCTGACTGTTCATATATTAGTATAAGCATGCCATTTTCTTCCATATATAAATAACAAAAAAATTAATATATAAGTTGATCGTTGTGACTTGTGAGCTAGGTTTGGTCATCAATTAAGACCTCTGCTCCAACTTTTAGGTTCATATACGCTTTGCTTTTGCGGATCAAATCTAAATGCGTATGACAACTTGGTGGTACTGGGCTTGATTTTAGATAACAAATGTGATTTTTTTTAATCGACAAAAAAAGAACAAAATTTATTGAAACTTTATAACTGCAATTTAAAATTACATAATTAACTAGAAATTAATTTCAGCTGGAGTTTTTTTGTTTTAAACTTTATATATTAAGCAACAAATATCTATTTTTATACATAAGAAAATACTTTTAATTTTTTTTAAGAAAAAACTTTAAAATTTCCACATAATTTCATTTGGCCGGATTTCAAGTGAAAATTAATTGCAATAACGAATTGATCATTTAAGAATTGAATTTTCATTTCAACTTTGAGGTTGATGGGTCAAATCTGATAAGATGATAATTTAAATAATATTAAGAGTAATTTCGTTAATAAAAGAAAACTTTTAAAAAGAAAATTTTGATTTTGTACACAGTGTACCACCTACATAGGGATAGAGGTAATGATAATCATAAGACCATTTTACAATAATATATGTGTGTGTGTGTGTATCACTAAGACACTAATGTAAAATATCTTGAACATTTTAGTAGAACTATGCCGTTATTGACTAGCTATATCAAGTTGGTTGTGTTTAATGTTTGAACGCAAAGTTATATACTATAATCAAGTGCTTAGGTGTATAATAATGATAACATTTAGGTTTGCTTGTCAATTCGTTAGATATATATATATATATATATATATAGAGAGAGAGAGAGAGAGAGAGAGAGAGAGAGAGAGAGAGAGAGAGATGACGATGACAGGTGGTTTTGGATTTTGGTAAAAGGTTTGAATTATTAATATATATATATATATATATATATATATTAGAGACATTATATATGGTCTAGCTTAAAGTTTCACAAGGTCATTTTCCCATTTTCTTTCCATTTTGGCAACGCTAGCTTTGATGTCAACTAAGTAATTGGTTAACAGTATTATTAACATACTCGTCGTCTATATCACTTAATAGCTTGCACAAATATTGGGAACATTTTGAAGATAAAGTTGTATTTGCCATTGACTAGGGAAGATCTAGTATTTCCAACAAATATTGTTGACATGGACCGAATTAATTATTTATAGATAATTTGATTAGACATGAGACTACAAATTATCTGTTCAATTCTCTATCCTCGTTTCTTTCTCATCTATTACTTTGGTATACTCCGTAATAATTAAAATTAAAATTGATAACAAACTATAATGTTCATGAGTTTTTGATACAAAAAAAAAGAATAAAAAACTTTTAAATAGATAGAAAGGAATAGATTAGAAAATTTATATGTTTTGTTTGGTGGTGTTTTTGAGTTTAATAAAAGAAAAGAAAAAAAATCGTAAATATCCATCTTATCCTTAATATTAGTTTTTAGTGTGGTTATAGCTCAATGTTAATATTGACTTATAATATGTGAAATAATGTTAATAAATTTTTTATTCAAATCTTGTCAATTTTGGATAAAAAAGTGGCTAAATTTTCTATCGAATTCTTTTTTTTTCTATACTATAAAAAATACATAAACATAAGAAATAAATAAAAAAACTTAAATTTTCTATCAATTTCATTTCTTTTCTAACAAAAAAAAACTCATGAACACAGTGTTGTAAAATTTTAATATGTAGATATTTTAGTTATATTAAAATACAGCATGTATATTATAATAATTAAAACTACTTAAATAAACTTAGATCAGCTTATATAAAAATATAAAAATCTTGATCGTTATAAAAGCCAAATTGTTGTTTTATTTTGAAATAAACAGAGGGAGGGGGAGGGGGAGGGGGAGGGGGAGCGAGAGAGAGAGGGAGAGAGAGAGGGAGAGAGAGCGCATATATCTATCTTTATTAACGAATTGTGGTTTTCAAAGGGGGTAGCGCGTATGTAGTTTTCAGAGCAGACCAAACAATCAATTTTCTGTGCATGATTGAAGCAACCTGCTTATTCAATAAGCTAGGAGCCGCTCTTCTTTTCTTTTCAATCGTATTCCCCAATTCTGCATCTTACTTTTTCGATCTACAGTTCTCTTCAAATTATTTGAATTTTTCAAAAATATTTCTGATGCTAACCTTCAATTGATTAAATTTTACTTGGATAAACTTTTTGTCAGGTACTGAATTCAATATGAGGCTGGTGTGGGTGGGTGTGTGTGTTGGGGGTGGGGGTGGGGGAGAGTTCTTACATACCATGTAGTCCATATTAACATGTCAGGCTCAAAGGAGCCTGCCATCCCACAAACTAAAAGCTACAGAATGTCAGAAAGACCATTCCATTGGGTACTTTGAAATTTATATAAGAGGATCTCTTTTTTGAATTAAGAGCTAATAATTAGATAAGGTGAAATTTGCTTAAAACTTTCAATTCCCTGGATTAATATATACATATATATAATTTTTAGTAAGTTCGATTTTATTTTTTTTTTGGGTTACAAAAGTAAGTTAAGTTTCAATGAACTTTCTAAAAGTAAGTGTTTACATAACAGAATGTCAAGTTTGTGAATTAATCAGTCGATAAGTTTTACGGGGACATAGTGCTCACACTGTTACAAAAAGAAAAGGAAAAAAAACTGAGAATTATGATTTGATACAGTAGAGAGCAAACTATAAACATACAGTGCATCTTCAAACAAAAAATTACAGATAATGATAACATCCGAATCAATTTGTCATCAAAAGATTCAGGAAAACTGGTAAAGAAATGGGCACAAAACTTTTTAAATGATACCAGTATAATAGGTGCATGTGTATGCATATATAATTTTATTTCGGTTATAATTTTAGTATCGTATTGGAGAGGAAACTATTTTTCTTTTGTGAAATTTTTTTTCTCTACTTAATAAAGTATACTCCAATGACATAAATTTATCATTGTTTTTAGGAGTTTTTCATCTTTAATAAATATAGTATGGGTAGCACATCGAATGAATAGTACCTAATTCTACCTTGTGTAAGGAAAATTCGGTATCCACGTTTTCAAAGTTCTTTTTTCTTTTAAGGAAACATTTTCAAAGACTTGAATTAAATATAATGCCCAACTAGTTAAACGGGTTATTAATACCTAACATATATTAAAATTATTCGAGTTGCACCAACAGGAAATAACCTTCTTTTACATATAAATCTGAATAGCACAGCACCCATCAAGTCTGAGACCGAGGGCACAAGAAGAAGCAATGTGACTATAGATCAATTAATTTAACGTCCACAATATAGGTCTAATCGATGATGTTGTTGAAACGAGCCTTTTTAACCAATTAACTTACTCCCTCTGTTCTGTTCTAGAAAATAGCAAGATTTAATAATAAGATTTAATTTTTAAAAAAAGAATTATATATGCATAATTTTTTATTATAGTACCATATTTTCTAAATTTTGACTTTTGAAACGTGTTTTCGGTCAAAATGAGCTCAAGACAGAGCAACAATCATAAGCCACTTTGAGAAAAAGATATAGAGCAGCAACTTAGCACCCATGGCAGAAAACATTAATTAAACAAGACAATAATTCAAATTTGTCTAACACATAAAACTCCAGAGAGGAGAGCAGAATAATTAACAAATTATTAAAAAGAAAGAGGTTATTTAATTTGCTACGTAATAAAAGAGAACAAAAAGAGGTATGCGACTTAGCATATGTCTATGATAGTCATACGACTGTTTCTTTTAAAAAATGATGAAGTTAGGAGTTTAAGTTTTATCGATTATAATTGTTATGGGTGTATGAGTTCGGAGCAATACCCTTTTCATTTGTAAAAAAATAAAAAAGAAAAAGAAAAAAAAGAATGAAGAAACAGCCAGGCTTCCCTGGGTATCCTTTTTCAAGGCAGTGTCTCAAATGAAGAATGTAAAGTTCCCATAGAACAAACTCCACAACCAAGGGCTTAAAAAGTTAAAAAGAATAATAACGATCCTGCTTTCTTCCGGTTTAATTAGGGTCCATGTGAGACTCCTTTTGAATTTAGAGATACTAAAAATTCTAAAGTACTGTAAAATGTAAATAAACGTACTCTACTGTTAAATTTAGGAGGCATAAACAATAAGTATAAGAAAATAATTATTATAGAGAAGGATATGAGTGTATATAGGATTTTGCTTGAAGCATGACACCCTAGGTATCAAGTTTGGAATACTCAATTTGTTACCCCCAGAAGGATATATATACATACCCTTGTAACTAGGTTATCGAACTCAACATAAACTCATTCCTATTAAGATTCTATATTGGCTCATACATCTTCAGCGTTTTGTCCACGTATAATATTAATTAATAAAGTATAATTAATATTTATCAAATTATTATTATTACTATATTTTGAACATATTATCCAATAATCTCCTCCTATGTTGTAAATATAAAATAATAATAATGAACTATACATGAACACACGATACCAAAGTATCATGAAACTAAATTCAAATAAAATCATCCATACATGTCTGAATCAAACCAAATCAAGTATTAAGGTTTTGAATTAAGAACAAATCCAACAAATGAATAAGTTCACATGTAGGTGAATAATATTTGAATAAAATAAAATAGATAAATGAAAAGATTCAGAGATTCAAATAATCACAAGATTCTACTCATTTAGTAGATCATCATTCTCAATAGAGAAATCCATTGATCTCCTTCAGTTCCAACATTTTCTATAAATTTTCTCTAATGACAATTTAACATAGAATTTCGTGTAAAGCATCCCCCAACGAATTCCAATCAATAATCGTCAATTAAAGAATAATACAAGTATCTAGTTTAAACATTCTAAACTTAGTACAAGTCATATCAAAACATGATGCAAATAAAAAAAAAATTTCATTCTTCATCTTAGGTACCAATTAGATTCGAAGAATGTACTAATCACTTCTGATTAATATAGTTTGATGTTCAAGTGTCTAATTCAACACCTGAGAACTTAGCACAAACCACATCTCAAACTACAATGCATCATCACTAAGTTTTGAATCATAAAATAGTTTGTTATTCAAGTATCTAGTTAACATAAAAGAACTTAGTACCAATCACAAAACAAAACTATTTCTCATCACCAACAAGTTTCCAACACATAGAACCTGTCCAATTATGGTTTCTTTCATGGAAGATAAGAACCACACGTCTTATTTTGGAATATTATAGTCTCATACCTAATACGATTTTATTTTGATGTATCATCAAATTTGGAATTACTCAACAAGTCATGAGAGACATATCATCAAATTTGGAATGATATAAAGAAACTACAACATCAAGACATATCAAATTATAATACTCAAACAACAGATTAAGAATAAACCATACTAAATCACAAATCCTTTAAGAGACTCTAATCTAATGGTTTTAATCTTATCTCCTTCATAATGAACTTGTGATGAAAATTCATTATTGGAATATATTGTAAGAGCAAACGGCCTCAACACTTTCTTCAACTATTAAAGAGTGTTCAAATAAAATATGTGCAGTTTGTTTCTCACAACTTCTGGAAAATACAATTAAAATTTGACCTTGGAATATCTAAAACAAAACTTCTATTAACTCTGTTTCTAAAACCTAGAGTATAGAGTTTCAACTTCAAAAATGACAAATCTATTTTTGCCCATTTCATACATTTCCAATACAATACTGCACTACCTAGTATATACATATACACACTGGTATTAAGAGACCATCAAAAAATTCTTTTGAAATTAGAGGATTTTAACAACATAGAGCATATCATTGAATACCTATAAAGTATCTTATCAGCCTCTGGGACATCTTATGATGTATCATCAATTTCTAAGGCATCACATAACTCTTTTACAATTACAGTAAGTTTACTAAACATGCCAATTACAAAGGCTATGTTAATACTTGTGCAAGTCCACTACACACATGAGACTACCGACTAGTTTGGATTAATCCAACTGTCCCATAAGTTCATACTTGATCACATTGTATCTCAATCTCATTGTATCACTGCATTCTTCCTAACGAATAGACTAAGATAAAATCTTGTCTATTTCACAAACTTGCTAAATATCAAAACATTTAAACAGTTCCTAACAACAATATGATATTATATAAACAAATAATCACAATTCTATTTGACATGTAACATGAGTAAAGACATTTACTTGAATCACCAAGAACCTATCTCAAGCTCTTTACTCTATGTCAAAACTATTGTAATTTAAGTGTTTATACAATATCTCACTTTATAATAATTTGATTAATTAACATATTTAATTATCAAATTCTTACATAATAAACTTTTCAAGTTAATCTGCGTAGATCACCATATAACAAAAACTGTATTTACATCTCAATAATATAACAACTAGAAGAATACTTATCAAATTCATGTGACAAAAAGGTGAATGAGTGCCACAATAAATCATTCCCTAATCCAAACATATAGTCATTAGCTATTAAACATGTCAATCTTGACTAAAATCTGTCACAAATAAGTTTCTTCTGCAATAATGAACTATAACTTATAGTTGTTCACTCACTTGCAAATCAACTATTCCAGGTTTTATTATGTAACAAAGAATTCATGTCACTAACAATGATTCTTTTCTTAAGAACGAGTCCTTAAATCTCATCTCCTCCTTTCCGGAAGGATAAATCATAATTTAATTGATAGTTTGCAGAGTCCTCATAAAAATCACTAGGTGCTCACTATCAAATAGATATTTAAATGAATTCTAATTCAACTGTCCAAGTGTCAAAAATCAGTAAAATTAGGTTCAGACCAGACGCATTTATTATTCAACCATGTTTTTCTCGTTAAATAGGGACATCGTAAATTTGAGACACAAATTCTCAATAAAAATGCAAACTTTGCTTCCAACAGTACATTGGTTGAATAACAAGACATGTCTGTAACTCTATCTACTGCAAATCTTAGACAAACACATATGTTTATCATATTCCTCATCTTGGACTACTCCTTAGAATCTGTATTTACTACATATAGTATACAGTTCTAAACTTTACAATTCATAAAATCAAAAGTTTATTTAGACAAATTATATTAGAAGAGTAAAAACACAAAACTTAAGTGAGTTATTATCCTAGAATACGACCACAACTGAACTCATCTCACCTTTAACATGTAGGCATGCCATTTTCTATAATTTCATCAAAGCCAACAATTCATTTTGGCTATACCAATCCATAGGTTGAGTATGAGATTTCAGTTTCAAGGATTCATCAAAAATCGTATAAAGCGTAATATCCTTGAACTCTGTTAAACTATATTCTCCTTCTCTTTAATAGATTCAATTATTTTTGTGGGAAACCGAAAATTCTAATAAAATGCACGAATATTAAATTCGTTATTTATTAAGTTTTCGTTCTTTTTAATCGACCGATAAATTCTACGATTTAGTTTATGCTCAAATCACGCTAATCAATGCGCGCACGTCCATTAGCAATAAATCGAAACGAATATGATATTCTTATTTTTTTACGAGACGTTAATCATGACAAGAATTTCATAAACACATTTTTATTTCACTTATACGGTTAAACTTTTCGGTTTATGCATTAAATCAATGTTTAACCATTTAAAATTGTAATTAGTGAATAAACAATTTAAATTAAACACTAATTACTTCAAATTCCAACATTTTCTCAAAGTGGCAAAGCAAGGAGGTGTTTTCAATCCAATGAAAAATCTTTCTAATCCAAGTAAAATTTTTAAAAATCAATCCAATGGCTAAAAATGATTTGCAAGTAATATAAATACATCTTATTGTCTAACCCTAGCCTCCATCAGTCAAATCTTTTCAGCTTTTTCACTAAACAAAAATTAAATTTTGGATTTGAGCATTTATTGAAGTTTTGGACATTTATTCCTTTAAAGTTTTTAAGAGGTATACACACTGCTCCTTTATTTTTACAGTTATTGTCATTTATGTTCATGCCATTGTGTAGAATAAATTTTTCAGTATCATTTTCATATATAACACATGTTTATAGCATTTATGGTTTGTGAGTTATTAATTTTTAAAGTTTGAACAAAAAAAAATTCAAGAAATTATTAAAAATCCGTATGAACCCTAGTTTTGTTCGACTGATTTTCCGACCAGTTTCTGCATTTTTGTTCAAATTGATTATACAATATTGTTCTTGCTGTTTAGTTCTTCATTTTCCTTCAAATAATTTCAGAAATGATCGAGCGTAGCTTGTTTCCTTGTTCATCCGAAATTTCAAAATACCCGAATGTTTGTTCTTGATTTTTCTTGCGATTGAGTTGTTAAAACTTGAAATTGATTGTATGAATGAGTTTCTGGGTGTCAAATCTTTCAAACTCATGCTTGAATCGTCAAAAATGATGACGGATTGAATCTTTGAAACTCGGCCGTGAGCTTCGCCGCCGTTAATGGCGAGCTCGCCGACGGCGAGCTTCAATCTTCTGCTGGGTTGGTTTTCTGACGAAGGCACGCGGTCTGGGGGGTATTTCCCTACGGTAACCTTCATGTCAAGGTTGTTACCTCCTTCCAGTGTGATTGTGTGTGTGTGTGTGTGTGTTTGGAGGCTGCCAAGTGCCGCGGCGGCGCCGCCGGCATCTCCCCTTCCCGACTGCAACCCTAATCCACGAGGAAGATGACGGGTTGGGTCGAACTGACCCGATTCTGACCCGTCCGTGACCCGGTTTGACCCGGTCCGACCCGCTGTTGACCCAATCCGACCTGAATCCGGCCCAATCCAATTTATTTATTTTTTTAGCCCAATCCAAATTTTAAAAAAATAAATCAAAATACTTATACATTTAATTATTTTCCAACGAATGACTTTTGAATAATTATTTTGACAAGTAGATAAACCTTTACATGATTAAAATTTTATTATTTAAAAATAAGAATAAATTATAATGTTAGAGTCTCTTAATTACCACAATTAAGTGACGAGTCAATAACTCATAAATAATTATTATTTAATTAAAATAATTAAATAATAATTAAGGAATAAACTCTAAAATTTTATTAAATGATTAAATAAATCCTTCAAGCTAAGATTTATTGAGGAATAATTCTTGATTAATTAAATTAAGAATTCAAGACCAATTATTATTTAATTAAAACAATTAATGAATAATTAATGAATAAAATTTACATGGTTATTAAATGATCAATAAATCATTTAATTTAAAAGTAATTAAGAAATAAATTACTTCAATGATCGATAATTATTATTTAATTAAAGTAATTAAGTAATAATTTAAGAATAAATGTTTAATAATTGATAAAAGATCTATAAATCTTTCATGATTAAGATTGTGTTTAAGAAACGATTATTGTTCAATTAAAATAATTAAACAATAATTAAGGAACAAATTTTTAATAAATGTTAAATGATTAATAAAAATCATTTATGCTAAATTTGATTGATTAATGTTAATTAATCTAAGGCCTCTAATAATTAAATTTAAATTATTGAGAGCCTATTATCAACGTTTTATCAAGTCCATAAATCTCTCGGACTCCGATTCGGTTCCAACCGAATCCCAATGCAACGACTGACGACTCGTTTAGTCAATCACAGACTTGAGCATTGCACAAACACTTCGCATGTGCATACGCATGTGTATTTAAATTGAGATTTGCTCACGTTATTGCATGTAAATGTTTTACAGAGTTACTTCTACGTAAGTGTTAAATACAACTAAGGATTTGAGGCAAGTATATACTCACTAAACTTTCTTTCAATTAATGCGTATGATCATTCTTTCGATATACGTAATGCATTCAAGATATTATTATGTCAATAATAATGATTTCTTCAAAGCTAAGTAACGTACAATCCCTTGATCCGATGTACGTGAAAAATGTTGTATTTGAATCAAATGCTCTTTGGGCGGTTGTTAGCTATTTAAATTCTGCTAACACGCCAAAGAAAATCCTATACGGATGTAGAAAACTTATTCTTCACCCCATACTTGTAAAGTATATCCATATGGGTAACTAAAGGCTAGTGGGATGCATCTGCCTGAAATCCCGGGCCTAAGATTTATAAGGAACGGGAACCGAGGCATCGGTAACCGGACCCTCGCAGACAAAAAGTTTCTACAATCGACTACGTATGTCATTATGATGAAGTCAGACGGTGGTCAGGCTGGCCAGCTGATAAACTGTTTGATACAAGTTCCTAAGGGCACATGCGCCAAACGGACATGATTATAAGGCGCATGTGAAGGTATTCTTTATTCTTCTAAATAAAAGGTAAACCCCTCGTTATCACTCGAGGACCCTAGAATCCATTTTTTTCAAGATATTAAGAGGTGTTGACTTTTTTTCTGTCACACCTCATAAACACTTACGCTCACTAAATTACCTCTCTTTCAGAGCATACCCAATACTTATTTATATACTTGCGAGCGTAAATCGCTCATGGTACCATTATCCAATGTTTTACAGGTTATGGCAAGAATACCGAATCGTCTGACAAAGGTAAGATGAGAATGACATGATGAACGCTTCTCAATCGCCCACTTATGGGTGGCTTTCAAGGGAAGAGTGAAACGTGAGGATTTTTGAGAAATGTTTAGATTGTAAGGCCTGTGTGGGCCCCACATAGACTTCCGCTGTCAGATATTCATTTATTTTGGTTATTGTAATAGGGAATTATATTTATTTCTCTAATTTAATGTTATGTATGCTTGGATGTAATTTTTTGTTCTTTTGTCAATTATTAACGGTGCCCGAAGTCTAGTATGGAATTTTTGGGGCCATCACAATTTTCCTCTTCACACTTAATATGTAGAAATTTGTCAAAATTTTGAACTTTTAATAAACATTTTGAGTATCTATCATAATCATCTATAAAATTGACTAAATACTCCTAACCAATTGTTATGATTCAATTCATTAAATCATTCACATGTTAGAATGTATTAACTCAAATAGTTGGATAGAAATTAAAATTAAAAGATTTTCTAGCACTCTTTACACGAGTCATATTTTATGAGTACAGATAATAACAATTTATGAGTTTTAGCAAGAGTGAGACAATAAATCTGTAATTCACATATCCCAAACTTTATTACTATATTTTAGGATCAACTAGAATTAAATTGACTCAATCAATCACTTAAACTAAACTCAATCTACACATGTCATTAACAATTTAAGCATAAAACTACGTAGGAGTTAACTACTAAAATCACTCTAGTTCTAACAAAAAATATTTAAGTATTTCTATCACATAATAAACTAATTGCAATTTTATTTAACATAAGCACAATTTAATATCTTTTGCAATCGCAATTTTCTATTTGTGTATTCATGGAAAATAACTCCTCCATCTAATCACCATTATAGAGATCTGGTCTTTGCATTATCAATTACTAGCTCAAATTGATAGACTCAGTCTTATAATTAAGACATCAATACTTATTCAAATGGTGTATTAGATTATATCACAATAAAGTAGTTTACAATTATCGGATTATTTTATATATAGTGACCAAATATGTTACAGTTGTAGTATTTTCCTTTGTCTCAAAATATTATCTTAACTTACAACTGCGTAGGTTCACTCATAGGATTTGATTTTCTTGAACTTAGAAATAACTTGTGATAATTAATCATGTTAGTAGTTACTTTTAACTTACTATCAATCTACAAGTAATTTCTAGTTGCGTTCTAATATTTATTTCAGTTTGTATAATCAATCCTAACTTTATCATCCAACACAACAAATACACAAGTGTCATAAATTAAATAATTCAACAAGTTATTGCATCAAATAGAAATTATAACACACGGTAATTCACATAAAATTAAATTTTAAAACTAAAATTCAAAGATAAAAACTTATCTCGCGAGAGAGCACATTATTCGATAAATACTTGACATATTTCCATCTCGAATTGTCAAGTCCATTGCTCTTTTTATTCATGAGACTTCATTCGCTTCATTCGTGTGTTGCTCACAAAATTAGTATGAAGTGTTAGGCCATTAATAATTATGAATCATATATTTATTCATAAAATAAGAATAATGAATATGTGTACCTGAATTGAGAGAAGTTGTTGACGTTAATGTTCGTACAAACTCTTGAGGGAAAAGGTCTTTTATTGCCTCTCTCAATAATTAGGATGGAATAATGTTTGCGTGTAAAAAATATGAGACGACAACAGGGACCAAACCCTACCTCTATATATTTATAATAGCTTTTAGGGTTACAATTGTCCATCAAAATATATATAAGGCCCATTATGAGATATAATAATTGGGTATTAATTATTAACTTATGGGCTTAATATTACCAACCCATAAATTATTTATAAATTCATCCTATAAGTAAACAACCTCATAAATAGTATAGGCCACATAATTTAGATTATATAAAATAATCTAATAGTCTCCCACTTGGCCGTAATGCTATTTACGTTTAAACATAATGTTTACATCTTAGTTTGGCCAAACATTAATTTTATATCTACATCTTATTCAAATAAAAGCATTAAGGCAAATCAATATAATCATTTGTGTCACTATTAACACAAGACCCCTATTGAGTATACGATTAACACTTTTAAAAGAACAAAGATTAACATTAGTTATAATGATATGAATAGAATTCACTAAATGGTAATATATTAAAATTCATTCATATGGTCCACACAAAAAATGTTTGCTCAGAAAATTCTCAAGGCGTGCAATGATGAGAGTAACAAACAATAATCATAATGTGAAGTTCAAAAACTAATAATAAAAGAGCTCAAATTTATATTATCTTACATAAAAGTAAAGTACTGATCAAGTCTACTTACTAAACCCATGTTGGTAACATGCTCAACAAAACTTTTGGGTTGTAAGCCTTTAGTAAATGGATCTGCTAACATATCATGTGTACTGATATACTCAACGACAATACTTTGATCTTCAACCTTCTCTCTAACAAATAAGTACTTAGTGTCGAGATAAAATCCAGCACCGGTGGAATTTGTATTGTTAGAAAAACTAACAGCTGAATTGTTGTCACAATAAAGTTTCAGTGGCCTCGAAATAGAATTCACGACTTTAAGTCCAGAAATAAGATTTCTCAATAATATGGCATGACAAGTAGTGTGATAGCAAACCACATACTCAGACATCATAGTGGAAGTAGTCGTTAACTCCAGTTTGTGACTCCTCCAAGAAATAGCACCTCCTGAAAGTATAAATATGTACCCTGATATAGATTTCTTGTCGTCTTATCACTTACCAAAATCAGAATCAGAATAACCAACAACTTCAAGGTTATCTGTTTTTCTGTATGTGAGCATAAAATCCTTAGTGCCTTGCAAGTAGCGTAAAACTTTCTTAGCTGCTTTCCAGTGATCCATGCCTGGATTAGACTGATAACGTCCAAGCATTCCAGTTATATACGTTATATCTGGGCGTGTGCATACTTGAGCATACATAAGGCTCCCAACTACTGATGCATATGGAATAAGATTCATTCCATCACGTTCTAGTTGATTTTTGGGGCATTGATATAAACCAAAATTATCACCCTTAACAACAGGGGCAACACTAGGAGAACAATTTTGCATCTTATATTTAGTAAGAACTTTATCAATATAAGCTCTTTGGGACAATCCTAATATCCCACGAGACCTATCTCGATGAATTTCAATGCCTAAAACATAAGAGGCATCACCAAGATCTTTCATATCGAAATTTGTCGATAGAAAACGTTTTGTCTCATACAACATGTCAATGTTATTACTTGCTAATATGATATCATCAACGTACAAAACCAGTATAACAAATTTGCTCCCATTGATCTTTAAGTATACGCATTGATCTACAACATTTTTCTGAAAATCAAATTTACTCATCACCTCATGAAACTTAAGGTACCATTGTCGAGAAGCCTGTTTTAACCCATATATGGATTTTTTTTAATTTACATACCATGTGTTCCTTGTTTTTAACCATAAACCCTTCTGGTTGTGTCATATAGACATTTTCATGCAAGTTACTATTAAGGAATGCAGTCTTAACATCCATCTGATTTAACTTTAAATCATAATGAGCTATTAAAGCCATAACTATCCTAAATGAATCTTTCCTTGATACTGAAGAAAAAGTTTCATTATAGTCCACACCTTTCTTCTGAGTGAAACCTTTTGTAACCAATCGAGCTTTATATTTTTCAACGTTTCCTTTTGGATCTAATTTTGTTTTATATACTCACTTACAACCAACAGGTTTTACACCTTGCGGCAATTCTGCAAGTTCCCAAACGTTATTTTGCTCCATTGATTTCAACTCATCATTCATAGCTTCAAGCCATTGAGTTGAATAAGCACTAGTAATGACTTCATTATAAGAAATGGGATCATCAACTTTACTTGAGTCATACCCAATTTCATTAAGATAGGTTACAAAATCATCATAAACAATAGGCTTTCTAGGTCTTTCAGACCTTCGTAATGGCTGCACAATTTCAGAATTATCATTAATGGCATGGGGTTCATTGTCATGTGGTGGTTCAGGAATTGTATGATTATCAACCATTTCATTAAGTGGTTGCTCTGCATCATCCTCTTGGACTACAGTATTAGGAATATAAGTATTGTATTCTTCAAGGTTAATTTTTCTTGATTCACCACTCCCACTGAAATTGCCATTTTCTAGAAATTCTGCATGCCTAGTCTCAACAATTCTACTAATATGCGAGGGACAGTAAAATCGAAAACCTTTAGATCTCTCTGGATATCCAATAAAATAACAATTGATGGTTTTATGATCAAGTTTACTCATTTGAGGATTGAAAATCTTAGCTTCTGCAGGACAACCCAAACACGAAAGTATTTTAGACTAGGTTTCCTACTTGTCCAAATTTCATAAGGTGTTTTAGGGACAGACTTACTAGGAACCCGATTTAAAATATGAACAGCTGTTTTCAAAGCCTCAGTCCATAAAAATTCTGGTAAACTAGAGATACACAACATACTCCGTACCATATCCATAAGGGTACGGTTTCTTCTCTCAGCTACACTATTCTGTTGTGGTGTATTAGGCATCGAGTATTGAGTAACAATACCATTTTCTTCACAAAATAAGGCAAAAGGACCTTTTATTTGTCCCAAATCAGAGTGTTTACCATAATACTCTCTGCCTCTATCTAATTTCACTATTTTAATTTTTCGCTTAAGTTGATTTTCAACCTCAGCTTTAAAAACCTTAAACATATCAAGTGATTCAGATTTTTCTTTAATCAGGTATAGATAAGTGTAGCGAGAATGATCATCGATAAAAGTAATGAAAGATTTATGTTCACCAATTCCAAGAGAATAAGGTCCACTTATATCAGTGTGAACAATTTCAAGAAGTTCTTGACTCCTAGTGTCTCTTCTTATTTCCTTTCACAAATTTTCCTTTTATACATTCAATACAATGGTTTAAGTCAGAAAAATCAAGTGTATGAATTATTCCCTCATTTATAAGACGTTTCATTATGTCTTTTGAAATATGGCCTAATTGTTGATGCCATAATCTAGAAGAATTTTCATTATCTTGTTTTCTCTTAGATCCACTAATTGGATTATACTCATTCACATAACTTATAGAGTTTCCCCTCTAAAATACCAGAACCAACAACTTGAGAGTAACGATAAATAACAATTCTCTTATTTCCAAATGTAAATGTAAAACCATCATCGTCAAGTTTTGATACAGAAACCAAATTACGGGTTATACTTGTAACATAAAGAACATCATTTAAATACAAGGTGAAACCACTCTCCAAAAGTAATGGAAGAGTTCCTACAGCTTCAACTTGTACAATCTCTCCATTGCCATTTCTAATGGTCTTTTCCCCTTTTTGGAGTGTCTTCTTTGAAAAGAATCCTTGTAATGAATTAGTAACGTGAACCATGGAACCAGTGTCAACCCACCATGTATTAGAAGGAACATTAATATGAAAAGATTCATAAATTACATAACAAGAAGACATATCTTTCTTATCAAGCCATTCCCTAAATTTTGCACAGTCCTTCTGAAAATGCCCATAATTCTTACAGAAACGACATTTAGGACTAGCATTAGTATTATTACCTGAAGATCCAACCTTATTTGTATTCTTTTCCTTATTTTTAGAACCTTTTCCATTCTTATGGAACTTCTTCTTATGGAATCCAGTGGTAGTTAAGTGAGCAACATCAGGTTTTTCAATTTCAAGCCTTTCTTCTTCTTGGACACATATGGCAATTAGCTCACTCATCTTTCATTTTTCTTTCTGCGTATTATAGTTGATCTTAAAAGGACCAAACTGCGCAGGAAGAGATGTCGTGATGAAGTGAACGAGAAAACCCTCAGAAATCTCCATGTCCATGCCCTTTAACTTAGAGGCCATGTCGCTCATCATCATAATATGCTCACGAACACCACTAACTCCATCGTATTTGCTAGTGAGCATCTTCAAAATAAGAGTACTTGCATGAGCTTTTGAAGAACCCTTAAATTGTTCCTTGACAGATGTTAAGAATTCTTTTACATTTTTGGAGCAGGAATGGCTCCTCGAATAGCAACCGAAATAGAGTTCTTCATAATTATAAGAGACATGCGATTAGATCGCTCCCACTTTTCATAATCAGCCTTCTACTCTGTAGTGCTAATGGCTGTGGTTGGAGCGGGAGGAATCTTAACACGTAATGCATAATCTAAATCCATAACGCCGAGAACAATGTTTACTTGCTTTTTTCATGCAGAGAAATTAGTTCCGTTTAAAGGTTCAATTCCAAAGAGATAATTATTAATAGTAGCAGGATTCAATACTGAAATATGATTAAAATAATAAGAATGCTTATGTAAAACTGAAGAAATCCACGGTACAACAACAATTAAAAATAACCAATCATAGTATAAAAGTTAGTTACATAAATCTATTTAAAACACCCAGAAAATAGATTTAATGAGAAATCGGTGTATATTATTAATTTTTCGTTGGTCCAATTAATAACATACTAATGATAACTCCTTAACATAATGCAAACATATTTATTCACGCATCACCTTTGGGCAGAAACAAAATAAATATGCAAGTAATGCAAAATTCTATTTAATAAATACAACTCTAATTTTTCGTTGGGTCAAATTAAAATTGTCTTTTATTAAATATACGTCATGTGACTTTGTCTTATTTTAATTATCTCAATTAATAACCTTCCGTTGGATTGATTATTAATCTTAATAATTAAAAAATTCATAAATTACACAATTTAATATATTCAATGATATATCATAACTGAATTGATATATTAATTAATATTGAATATATTATTAAAAAAATTGTATAATTAAAATTAATCCTATTTATTAAAATATATGTACTCGTGTACTAGTAATTAAACAGTATATTAATGTGATATGCAAAATAGCGCATGAACAAAAACATATACTAAATTGAAAAACACATAAACGTGTTACTGTAGTTAATCATTATAATTAATTAATTTGCGGAATTGTTTAACATCAGTTAACATGTTATTTTTGTAAGCTCTATAGTCAAACCAGAATGAATCATTACCATCTTTTGTTTCTTTTAAGTGGTTAATGAAAAAATTTTGTGCATCACAATCTTTCACGGCAATCAATTCTTGGTTTTGATAATTTATAAAATCAACTTCTGTACATCCTATATTTTCATAACCATCGCTTTGAATTTCAAGAATGCACATAGGATTGTTATATATCTCACGGCATATAGTTTTATAAACTTAATCACATGAACATCTCTGAATTTAAAACATGATCAAGAGATGCACACCGGTATATAAAAAATAATTGAATAATTATGAATTGAAATTGAAAATAATTCGAATCAGATAATTAATGCCAAATTCAATATATTCTACTTTATGAACAAATATAATTGGCTCGGATACCACATGTTAGACCATTAATAATTATGAATCATATATTTATTCATAAAGTAAGAATAATGAATATGTGTACCTGAATTGAGAGAAGCCATTGACGTTAATGTTCGTACAAACTCTTGAAAAAAGGTCTTATATTGCCTCTCTCAATAATTAGGATGAAATAATATTTGGGTGTAAAAAATATGAGACGGCAATAGGGATCAAACCCTACCTCTATATATTTATAATAGTTTTTAGGGTTACAATTGTTCATCAAAATATATAACCCTAAGGCCCATTATGAGATATAATAATTGGGTATTAATTATTAACTTATGGGTCTAATATTACCAACCCATAAATTATTTATAAATTAATGTTATAAGTAAACAACCTCATAAATAGTATAAGCCACATAATTTAGATTATATAAAATAATCTAACATGAAGTGGTCAAAAATACATTCATATATTCACTACTGAATTGCATCATACTTTTACAAATAGTAATAAACTAAAACTCATAGTTTTCATGTTTAATTAACTCGAACTAATATTGAATTTAATTAATTCAAACAAATTTAAATTAATTAATTCAAACAGAATTTCAAGTTTAATTTAATCAAACAATATCGAGTTAACTAATCCCTTCATAATGTAGATTTAGTCAACTAAAATAAAAATTACTAGCCTGCTGCTGGTGGCGTTAGGAGCACCGTAGGATCGCAAGGCCGCCATCCTCCGGAACTTGATGATACCAACATGCAAAGCTACCCAGAGAATAAAGGAATCAACAGCGGCGACCCTTTTCTTCTCAACCAAGAACTACCGCGATCGTTACACAACTCAAGTAATCTGATGGTTGTGCCAGTAAACAAGATTACAATGAACAACTCAAATTGGGCGACAAGTTGTAATACAATAGAAATATTCAATCGATCGATGATTTAATATTAAACATCGGCGATGGAACCCAATAATACGAAGTAGAATTGATTCCAAATAAAACAACCCGTTCCATATCCAATTACAACAAATCGGAGAAAGAATAATTCCAGCATAAGAATTCATTCATGCTTCAAGATTGTTAAATCTAGGAGGCATAAACAATAAAATAATTATTATAGAGAAAGATATGAATTATAAAGAAGGATACGAGTGTATATAGGATTTTGCTTAAAGCATGACACCCTAAATATTAAGTTTGGATTATTGAACTCAACATAGACTCATTCATATTAGGATTTTATAT
Source organism: Centella asiatica (assembly GCA_014636745.2). Lineage (NCBI taxonomy): Eukaryota > Viridiplantae > Streptophyta > Magnoliopsida > Apiales > Apiaceae > Centella > Centella asiatica. Next base: position 35,367,978 of record CM025780.1, on the reverse strand, counting down.
TGGCTCATATACCTTCAGATTTTTGTTCACGTATAATATTAATTAATAAAATATAATTAATATTTATCAAATTATTATTATTATTATATTTTGAACATATTATCCAACATCTACTGATAATAAACTTCCCCAATAAAGTTATATAAAGCACAAATAAGCTTCTTCTTGTTTTTTTTTCCTTACAGTATACATGTTACTAAGAATTTAGAGTAAGTGAGGAGAGATTATGCACATATTATTGGTTAAACTTACAAGTAAAACTTACAAAGTTTTAGAACAATTATAAGTAGACCTATTGTAACTTTTTGTTTTAATTGAAAATTAACTAATGCATTAACGTGAATAATAATGTGAAAATGAATAATATAGGCAAGATATCAACAAACTAATGAGAACCTACTAACTAAGGAATGTGTTGGTAATATCGCCAGCAAATAAATGCCAAATGCCCGAACCACGGTTGTAAAAATCACCAACTGGAGTCCAATTAATCCTTTAATTTACATGACTCTTGTACGTTAGGTGTTCTCTTATTCGTTTAGCAAAGTTTTTATTTTATTTTTTTAATTTTTAACATTAATCCGAATCATATAGCATAATAGTTCTCTTAGCATTTCTAAGTCAAACCCATATTCGAGTGAATCATTTGTTTTCCATCTAGTAATCATTAGGCATGTATATATACAGATTGAAAAATAAGTAAACTGTTGAACGAAAACATTTTAAAAATTCAATTATATTTTTAAGGGGAATTACATATCCCTTTTTAAGGCATGGTGTTAATCAGCTACATTTGGTCCTTATCCCGTGCCCCATCTTTAGTATTTTAGATTTTTAATAAAAAATATTTGTAAATTGTGGAATAAATGAAGTATAGGATGGGAAATCCATTCACGAGCGATCTTAGGGGTGGTTGGAATTATCGGGTAGGGATCCGAGATCTACATTTATAAATTAAAAAATTCAAATAAAATTATTTTGTTCAGATATGTATCAATATATGAGAGAAAATTGAGTAAAATAGTCAACCTTCCCTTTTAATGACAGGAAACGAGTCGGAGACGTGTAAATGGCAAATACAACTGCGAAATTTTCGATTGTAGGGAAAAGAATAACCTAATCTTGAAACGTTCATCGGAATATTGTATCATTTTTAATTAAAAGTGAATTTATATGTTTATATATTTATATTGGATTCCCCACCTTTCGAGATAAAAAGGAAAAGGGAAAAAAGCTTCGTTTGATTTTTTATTGGACTCTTTGTTTCAAAAGTGAATTCTTTTCGCTCCATATTCTTTATTTTTTGGTTACAGTTTCAAAAGTAAATTTGTATCATCTTATATATTAAATTGAACAGAATTGATTTCAAATCACTGGAAGCAGTAAACTTGTAATTAATCATATTCATTATGTGATTTACGAGCCATCGTAATTTTACTTTAGAATCGAAGATTTCTCATTATAATCTAGAAAAGATACGGAATATTTATTTTGTATCTAAACATTAATAAAATTATGAGGACATATTACAGATTCTTCACGACTTCCCCAATTATCCAAAGATCGAAATTTAAACATAAGTTTTTCATGCGGAGTATTGAAAATTTACTACATAAACCAACTATAATCAACAGCGGTGTATATATACCTTATATTAGTCTTAATTCATCTAGTTTTTTTGTAGGTTGGAATTGTCAAATAATTCTCACTATTATATATTGTTTGAGATTTGTGTATTGACAATCTTAAAATTTATTTTGACGGAAGCATAAAAACTGTGAAACCAAAAAATCAATATGAGTAACCAAATATAAATACGTACAATATAGGTAATTCAACTTAAAAGTAGTGTATTTTGAATTCATTTCCTTTTTTGTTTATAAACTTTCTAAAGGGACTAGCGATTATGTTTAAAATTTTAACAAAAAGTAAAGACTAGCGATTATGTTTAAAAAACGCATAAAAGGAGAGACTCGTAAAACACAAAAGATTCGCAATTATATCTGTCATACAAATCACTCAAAATCCTTATTAAGATATAAATGAGAAAACTTCTCAAAATAAGAGTTATTTTACAAATACTCTCCTGTTAAAAAAAACAACATTTGATAATAAATTTTGCTCCAAAATAAAAGTAATATTTGTATAAAATTTTCATTATAATGTCATATTTTTTAAAATTTGTCATTATATTTTTTTTACATGATCTTTAATTAGATATCATAACAAATCTAATGAATTTTTTTTTATTATTTCTACATATAATTTTTAGTCAAATATATAAAATTAATTTTTTTTTTAACGGATGGAGTAATTTTATTTTAAGACGAAGAGTTATTTAACTCCATTCTTTTTCTTCCTTCAAATTGTGTTATTTATAATTGAAGCGGACCTTTTTACTGAGTGCATTTTTTTGTTTATTTCTTTATTTGTTATGGAAGTCCGTTTAAATAATTAATTCTAATGACAGAAAAATCATCTTCGTTTACGGCAATTGAAACAACATCATTTAAAATCTCAACTCGTGTGAAAATTGAGTTTCTTTGAGATCATTCTGTGTCATTAAAAAATAGAACTTGACTACTCTTCATTATTTATTTTTTTTACCATTTACACAAGACACCTTATAATTATAAATAGAATTTAAATTTGTACAGTACGAATGGATAAAACATAAAAACAAACATAGGAGAGTGTGTCAAGTTTCATACTATTTAATAATATAAAATTACATAAAGTAAATTATATTATTAAATTGTATGAAATTTGACACGTTCTCAATTTTTTTTCATCTATACAATTAAAATTGCATAAAACAAAATTTATTTAAAACTATGAGATGAATTGAAGAAAATTAAAAGAAAATGGTAATAGAGAGGAGTCGTCAAGTTAAAAAAAAAAAAAAAAAACCTGACCTGGTTAATCATTTACACCATATCGGAGAGTGTTTAATGAGTAGAAAAGAAAATATGAGAAAAGAATAGAATTATTTTCTTCTCTCTTTGCTTGGAAGTTTATGTAGAGAAAAGGTAATTAGTTTAAATTTTTTTAATTTTCTTGTATGGGAGTGAAAAGAAAATTAAAAAAATATTAATTTTATAATTGTACCATTTTATTATTACGACAAAGAATTTGATTTCATAAAAAAGGTGAATGAGAAGGTTCATATTAAGAAAATTTTATAGAAGTTTGAAAAAAAAAAAATTGTCCGAGTCATTCTTATTTTTTAGAAGAAAAAATTGGGAAAAAAATTTTCACTTTTTATTTTCTCTCAAAAAACAGTCGAAGGAAATATTTTCCACCAACTTTTTTTCTCTCCTAAATAAATCCAAGACAGACCCTCAGAGAAAAAGTAATTTTTATGAAAAGACGGGTTGATCAAAAGACAAATTGAGAAGAAAAAAAAAAAGAGGAGAAAATAGAACATGAAAGTTCACAAATAGTTGAAAACCATTCATTGATTACGCAGCCTCCCCTCACTTTAATCATTTATCCTTTTTTCATTTTCTGCGGACGCGCCTAATTTGTTTATTTGACTTAACCCACTAATTTAATTTTTATCCAAAATTATTTTTAAACCTTTCTTTCTTCAATTGCTGATTTGCTTCCAGCACCCCTGCTGTCTTCTCTTCTCTTTGCAAAATCCAGATTTAGGGTTTACGTGATTCACAATCCTACTGATATTCCCTCAAACCCTCCATTTTTAAACCCTAAAATTCTCTGTTTATCTCTTTCTCGTCGTTCGAGGATTCATATTTCTTCTAATCTCGATTGCCAATTCTTATCGGTTCACTTTAGATCAACTATATACAATTTAGAGCTTTCGATTCATGATTTAAGCTCGATTCGAGTTTGAAGCTCTGGATTTGTGTTTGTGTTTGTGTTGCATAGTTTGAGATTAAGAAATGAATAGTAACAATCAGAAGAAGAGGAATTTTCAAATAGAAGCGTTTAAGCACAAAGTGGTGGTTGATCCAAAATATGCTGACAAGACGTGGAAGATATTGGAGCATGCCATCAATGAGATTTACAATCATAATGCTAGCGGTCTTAGTTTCGAGGAGCTCTATAGGTTAGGTTTAATCAATCTATTGCTCTCTTTATTCCTCTTCCTGTTAGATTACGTTATTAATGTAAACTATTTGAATTGGAAAGTATTTGGCATGATCTTTCGAATTATTTTCTAGTTCTGTGGTGCTTATGCTAATATGGTGTTGCTTCTTACATAATTTTGATTGTTATGTGTTCATTCCTAGCACAAGCTATTGATCCCTTCTAATGAGATTTCAATGCCTTTATCCATATTTTGGTATCATCATTTCTAAATTCATTTATATGTAGTTATTTGTGATTTAAGATGAAAGACTGGATTGTAGTCCTTCTAGTGTTACTAAAGTATCTCAATGGTCGTTCAGTTCGTACCCTGTTGATTCTGGCAGCTAACAAATCAGAATTGTTTCTCATTTGTCTATGCCCTATGGCTTGGTAGAACAGTTTGGATTATTTCTTAAGACACTAGTTTGTTTTAGCCAAAGGACTGGTGCATGTCTAGTCCAGATGGAATAGGTTCAATAAATTTAGTGGCCTCAGAAGGTATGGTTTTATGATTACAACTTCTGCGTGATGATGTGACTGACATAGTGCCTTTTCACTTCCTAGTCATTGAGTGATGGTGGCAGCAGCAGTGGTGTGTTTGGTTAGGCAGAACAGCAGAAGATAACATATGAAACCTCTTCACAATTCACAAGTGTCTATTCTGTTTCACTCTAATCACAGACCAATGTGCACCTCTATTTCAATATTTACTTTCTCATGCAATTGTTATTCGATTTTTGTTTGAGCTGCAGACAGCTGGCTTTTCTGAGGGCATTAATAATATTATTACTTATGGTATATTTATATTTCAATTGGTTGAAGAAAATTGTGTACTAAGTCATTTCTTTGTTTTTCCTTTGATTTCATCTGTTATATTTTTATGAGGTTCTCTATCTTCATATACTATTTTGCATACAAAAGATATTCTAGATTTCACCCTGATTGAGTACTTGGAAGTTTTGGTGAAGAACACAGGTTGATATATGTCGTAGTTCATAATGCGTCATGTCTAATTGTAACTCTTTCACCGATTCAGGAATGCTTATAATATGGTGCTGCACAAGTTTGGCGAGAAGCTATACTCAGGACTTGTGTCAACCATGACTTACCACCTAAAAGAGATATCAAAATCTATAGAAGCTGCTCAAGGTGGTTTGTTTTTGGAGGAGCTCAACAGAAAATGGACTGATCATAACAAAGCGTTGCAGATGATCCGTGACATACTGATGTACATGGACAGAACTTACATTCCGAGTAACCGCAAGACCCCTGTTCATGAGCTCGGGCTGAATCTTTGGAGGGACAACATTATACGCTCTGGTAAGATTGAAACGAGGCTTCTGAATACTCTTCTTGAACTTGTACTCAGAGAAAGAACTGGAGAAGTTATAAATCGGGGTTTGATGAGGAACATCACTAAGATGTTAATGGATTTGGGACCTTCTGTTTATCAGGAAAACTTTGAGAAACCTTTTCTTGAAGTGTCAGCTGATTTCTACAGAGTTGAATCTCAAAAGTTCATTGAGTGCTGTGACTGTGGGGACTACCTTAAGAAAGCTGAGAAACGTCTAAATGAAGAAATTGAGAGGGTGTCCCACTACTTGGATATGAAGAGTGAAGTCAAGATCACTAATGTTGTGGAAAAGGAAATGATTGCAAACCACATGCTCAGATTAGTCCATATGGAGAACTCAGGGTTGGTGAAAATGCTTCTTGATGATAAGTATGAAGATTTGGGTAGAATGTACAATTTGTTCCGCCGTGTTCCCAATGGTCTTCCAACAGTAAGGGATGTGATGACTTCTCACCTCAGGGATACTGGTAAACAGCTTGTTACTGATCCAGAAAGGTTGAAAGATCCTGTGGAGTTTGTCCAGTGCCTATTGAATGAGAAGGATAAATATGATAAGATTATAAATATGGCATTCAGCAATGACAAAACATTCCAGAATGCTCTGAATTCATCGTTTGAATTCTTTATTAATCTGAATCCCCGGTCTCCTGAGTTCATTTCATTGTTTGTGGATGACAAATTGCGTAAAGGTCTTAAGGGTGTCAGTGAGGAGGATGTGGAGATTGTTCTAGACAAGGTGATGATGCTCTTCCGTTACTTGCAGGAGAAAGATGTCTTTGAAAAATACTATAAACAACATCTAGCAAAGCGGCTGTTGTCAGGAAAAACCGTCTCTGATGATGCTGAGAGAAGTCTAATTGTTAAGCTCAAGACAGAATGTGGCTACCAGTTCACATCAAAATTGGAAGGCATGTTCACAGACATGAAAACATCTCAGGACACAATGCAAGGGTTTTATTCAAATCATGGTGCTGAGTTGGGAGACAGCCCTACATTGGTTGTCCAGGTTCTGACAACAGGGTCGTGGCCCACTCAGCCAAGTGTCACTTGCAACCTGCCATCTGAGTTGTTAGCTCTGTGCGATAAATTCCGGTCTTATTATCTTGGGACTCACACAGGTCGGAGGTTATCTTGGCAAACCAACATGGGCACAGCTGACTTAAAGGCAACATTCGGGAAGGGGCAAAAGCATGAGCTGAATGTATCTACTTGTCAAATGTGTGTCCTCATGCTGTTTAACAATGCTGATCGGTATAGTTACAAGGAGATAGAGCAGGCTACGGAGATTCCGTCAACAGATTTAAAGAGGTGTCTTCAATCCTTGGCTTGTGTTAAAGGGAAGAATGTGCTTCGAAAAGATCCAATGAGCAAAGATATTGGAGTAGAGGATGTATTCTTTGTTAATGACAAGTTCACAAGCAAATTCTACAAAGTAAAAATTGGAACTGTAACTGCACAGAAGGAATCAGAACCTGAAAAACAGGAGACACGACAGAGAGTGGAGGAGGACAGAAAGCCTCAGATTGAGGCTGCAATAGTGAGAATCATGAAATCGAGAAGGTTGTTGGATCATAACAATATTATTACCGAGGTCACAAAGCAACTACAATCTCGTTTCCTGGCAAATCCAGGAGAGATTAAGAAACGGATTGAGTCTCTTATTGAACGAGATTTTCTAGAGAGGGATGACACAGACAGGCATTTGTACCGATATCTTGCCTGAATAGACAACTCACTTATTTCCCTGTTCTGGTTTATACCATCAATCTACCTTATTTGGTAGTTGGATTGTTGTTCTTTGGTTTCGGTGAATTCTTATATTACTGCTCAGTCTACTCTCTTTTGATTTCCTCAGTGACCACTTTCCATGAATCTACTGCCATATTCTTTAATCATCAGTCTAATGGCTGAAAGTCTGAAACTTCTACAAATCGGATAAGCCTGTTCAATGCCTATATACTGGAAAGGCAAAAATCTGACTTATATGGTTTGCCTTGCTGACAATATGTGGAATACTTATCTGTTGAAGTTTTAAAATTTCAGTAATTTTTTCTGATTTATCTTAGGACTAATGTGTTGTGTATGCATGCTGCGAATATTGAGATAGTGTACGGTGTGAAGACATGAGTTAGAGGTGCAATTCAGTTCTGCTGGTTCATTGGTATTTTATCTGTTGTAGGTTGTCAAGTGTCGATGCAAAATTGTATATGTGATTTACTAATAAAATGCCAAGTGTACGCATGGTTGTCTACTGGATCAAAAATACTACTACCATAAAACATGAGCCGAGGGAGCTGTTCTTATCAAACTTATCCGACCAGTCCTTCGAGAAGAGGTGGTGCCAACATACCGAAAATTTTAAAAACATTTGGGTTTTGGGAGGATTGTTTCTCAAATGCTTTTAATCGAAGGTCAAAGATGATAGAGTGGAGTCAAGGCACTAAATTATATACAAAATCGAAGGTCAAAGATGATAAGAGTGGTGTTAGACTACTGTCAAGATACTAATATATATACAAATTGAGGCAGGAAAATCTATAAGGGTCAAAGATGATAAGAGTGGTGTTAGACTACTGTCAAGATACTAATATATATACAAATTGAGGCGGGTAAATCTATAAGAGACAAGAGACCGAGATCGATGAATTCTAATGACACACATGTTTGTGTTTATGTTTTCTAATGACACACATGTTTGTGTTTATGTTTTTTTGTGCAAGTTATTGTTGTATCTGGCATTTTCCAAGGTGATATGTTGGAGACAGATGTCTCCAACCGAGAACAAAAGTCTGTTATTTTATCTTTCACCTATTCTCCTGCATTGAGTGATTACATACAGCACTTTACCCGTGAACTTCTGGTTTTGTCCTGGTACTCTCATTGTTGTAAATTTTGATTTGGAAAGGTAAAAAAGACGTTGAAACTACTGCCTTGAAATCCAAAAGGGACGTGGAGAAAACCAAAATTAAAGGCATTAGAATACACTTTATTTTAAAATGCCAACTGCTTTCCAGTTGCTTTCGCAAATAGGTTCTAAAGTTTTAGTAATGGAGAAAATAGGTGTTGAGAGAGTTATATCTTAATAAAACTCTATCTGGCTCAAACTAATTTAGCTTGGAAAGTCTCATGCATATAATTTAATGAAGCCTCATGCATATAATTTAATGAAGCCTCATGCATATAATTTAATGAAGCCTCATGCATTTCCTTGTGTAACAAGTGAAATCGTTTCACACCACAACCTGCATTATCGTAAATTATCAGAAATAGAATGACAACAATTTGATCATCATGCTTCACGCAGTTGCAGTTTTTTGTGCCTTCTCAATTATAAGTAGAGAGAAGATCATTTTCCATATTAAGAATTTGTCAATTCCAACCACAGATGGTCACCTACGTTGAAATTCAAAAATATTAATTCTATATATTTCGTATGCCAAAATTTGAGTACAACATACTTGTATACAACCACCACCTAGTACTGAGACTGAATACATGTACAAATGATCAAGGGGGATGGAATAACAAATGATCCCCTTAATTTACTTATGCTGTGCAGAAGTATACTAAATTTGGCATCATTGACCAAGATGGATATCAGATTCTCCAAAATTCTGAAACTTCATAAGAGCTCTGTGCACCAACCAAAGAACTAGGTGAAAACCACCACATGGTATAATGATCTCTTCTCAAAGATCTGTCAACAGCCATATCCAAGAGATTGTGGCATAGCACTAACCAAAAGATTAAGACCTTCATCGATGCAACTGTAGAATTATCAAACAAGTTCCCTTGATGCATCCTGTGCTCAATTTTAAAAATGGTCTACATTATTGTTGTAATTAGTTGAAAGCCAAATAAATAAAAATTATTAGTCCAAGAAAACATTTGAAGAATGAATGAACCACAAGTGTGTGCATGTATGTGTCCAGGTTGGGGGTTGTGGTGGGACGGGGGGTGGGGGGTTTATTTGTATGGCCAAGAAAATAAAAAAATAAATATTTGAATAACAAAGGAACTACAAGGGATAGAAACTTTTTTGTAAGAGGAAAGAAGTGCTTACTTGACGTAGGCATAATACCAGAAATAGAGATCACTTTTAACTAGGGAGGAGGCGACACAGTTCTATGACGAAATAACTTTGCCAGTGCTCTGCGCTCACAGTCCTGCATTGATATCGAGACAATTCTAATATATTCAACTATTTCTGTGTCAAACCAGTGGAATACTAGCATAAGCACTCAACACAGCCCAAGATGAGAGTAGACTCTTACGTGGAGTTAAAAGATTTGTATTTATTTGCTTAAACGCAAATTATGGAAGCCCTGCTGGTAAATGACTAAAGACTGCAAAACTTGTTCTTAAGGAGCATAAATAAGTGGAAGACTGTGGCCAAGCTCTAATAAACCTTTTCTTTTCACTAGTGATGAAAGAACGTCTTGTAAAATACAGTCTTGGGCGATATAAACTGATAATAAATAACTTAAGGTTCAACAATCCATTATTGCAAATAAGAATAGTATATACTAGTAGGTTACTGCCATATTAAGCTACAAAAACTTGCATTATCACCAGGATTCCATGAACAAGTTACATTACCTTGAACATTTTCAGCATGAATGGTTTCTCCGGATTCATTCTTTTCAGTTTCAAGAAAGTATATGCAAAACTCAGTTGATCACGTGAAGTAAATCGATTAACTTCATTGAACCATAGGCATGAAAATAAATTTGACATTGGTGTGTGCGCCCTGATTATAAATGAACCTTCAGGCACATCTGTAAAAGCACATCATAAAGAAACATTAGCACAAGTTGCAGCAAACTGCAGATAAAAGAAAAGGTAACCTCAAAAGTGGGAAAAGAACATGAGTAATACGCACAACTTGGAAGAGGAGTATTTGGGTCTGAAGGGTTAAACTTGGTGAGACCATCAGACTGGTAAAAATTAAACTGTTCATCAATTGCTGTATGATTGTACTTATTTAGACGCTTATTTTGGAGTACCTCCTCCCAGACACAGTGGCGAGTATAATGGTTAGAAATAGCATACTCTGAGCCCCTCCGCCACAAAAAGTGTTCAATAATCTGCATTGGATCTGTCTGAAGTCTCATCTTGCTGTCAAGCCAGATGGAGTATCTGCAAACAATAATTTAACAGAAAAGTATACGAAAATGCATTGGCCAAAAATTAATGGGCTTATTTAATTCTTACAGCCAACAGAGATAAAAAGATGTTTTAAGGTTCACCTAGAAGAAGGGAAGAGGCGATGTGATAAAAATTTAGGCACCTTTCCAGTTTTCCTCATGTCGTCATAGGGTAAATTCTTCACAACTACTATCCTCCATAACCCAATATAGCCTTCATCATCTGGAACATTTCCTTCTGTTGAGAGTTTCAAGAGTGTTTGCTCATCAACAAACATGATGAAACAAACATTTTTCTTGGAATAATCACTTATCTGCAACAAGCGATATAACACCACTTAAGGGAAATGGCAGATGATACCCTATCCTAATGCTGACAGATAGGTAAATCCAAAGGAAAACTAGATTGACAAAGTTTTCATAGCATAAAATAGATTCTCTTACAATTAATGACAAATATTAGACTTTTACAACACGTGGTCATACTGGTACAATATATGGTAAATCTAAGGGAGTCAATAGTAACATGGCAGCAATAGTTTCTATTTGACAACTTTGCCCTTTTTATTTACATAAGTGACTACCAACCTTATTACGTCACAATTATTTATCACGAGCAAATTTGTCCAAATAAAAATCATTGTTGTGTCCTCAAGATTTTTGCATTTTATTGTTAGCTCCAACACCACACATTCAGAAAAAAAAGTATGAAACTTTTATCAAGCTTAGCATCAGAACCCAAATAATCATATTAAATACAAACTAAAAGGTATACAAATCCATTTATCAATGGATTATTCATGTCTAGTTAGATTCCAGATTTCTAAAATGAGGACACTCTCACTTAGCTTTTAACTATCTTGAATCTTTCCTGCTAATCTTCATTAAAAAATTATACCTAGAAACTGCATTAAAAGGAATCTTCTTGTAAAGTGTCTGCATCACTTTTGAGTGTTTGGTAATCATTTGATAACATTTCATATGCTTTACTAAGGAGATAAAATTTTCTGAACTTTGTTATAATCTGTAATCAACTCATGTGACCATCTTCATATTATTACAAATCCAAAAGCTTTTCCACCGACTTGAGTGCTAAGAACTTAAAAGAAGCAACTTATTTACCAATTTGCTGGTAGGCCTCCTCAGAAAGTCAGAGCTTCCAAAAATGCATGAAGACACAACAACTTTGCACCTACTCATGAAAGTTCTGTCCTTCACATCCAGATCAAATCCAGTGCTAGGGAACCCTTCTGCTCCTTTAACAAAACCACAGTGAATTGTTTGACTCCTTGCATAGAAGGACCTCTCTCTTTCTTCAAGGGTTTGATGTCCTCCAAATTTAGGGGCAGATAAATCATTTTGTGAAATTTTCTCCTCTATTTCAACATATTCCAATGAAAAATTTGTAAAATTTGCAACATCCTTTGGCTCAACAAGATGATCAACTGAGTCTAAGAACTTGACTTCGCAAGGAAAAAAACCTAAAAACATCGAGTACAAAGCAAGTAGTTAATTTGTCTTCTCATGAATAGACAACTAAAGTTTAAAACAATAACAGACATAGAATGTATCGTGTTAAAAATAATAAACATTAGTCAAATAAGAAGCCAACGTTATTTCAGAAAATCTTTGCATTCTTTTACATGACTCAATTCAGGAATGAAAATAAGACATCAAGAGAAGAATACGTTGAAAAATATGGAGTTTCCTCTAGAATTTTAATTGATCTCAGTATTTTCAGTAGGCCAATCTCCAAGCCATTAAGCAATTTTTCTACCAATATCATTATGCTTGACCGCCAGCAGATTATTTCGTTTCCAATATGATTCAAGCAGCAATCTTAAAGTATTTATACTAATCTGAAGCTCTAAAGATAGCTGTTATACTAATCAAATCATGGTGCAGTGATCAAAATTGTATCATTGATATCAGTGATCATTTGGAAAACCTGTATGAGATGTATCACGTATGCAAGTAAATGCCATGGTGACAAGAGTTAGGATTGTTATATTCCTGAAATCGACATTTAAATAGTTTGGAAACCAATTAATTTCTTTTGGTTCTCCTCTTCACATCTGCACTCAACTCCTTTACATAATTCAATCAATTAATTTGTTTAGTTTGATATATTGAGTCACCTTTCCTCCCATCCATGAAATTAGGGCTGGTAAAGGTATTGGTGATGCTGTTGTACAATATATTTAGAAACCTAAGATGTATTAGAGCTGATAAGTGAAAAAAAAATATATATATATATATATCAGTGGAACTAAACAAATTGTGTTTTGAGGGTAAATACAATATATATGTCAAACCTCAACATTTACCCAATGAGGCCTGATGATCATGCATATATACACATGCATACGTATGTATGCACATATGTACGTACAAATATATGTATCTATATGTGTCAGTATGTGTGCACTCGTTATATTAAACAATTGATCGTGATGATATATTTGATTTGTCACAAACTACAAAGGGCAATTGAGTGCTAACAGAGTATGCAGAAATCTAAGATAACTTGTAACCAAAAAAAAAAAAAGGAAAGAAATCTAAGATAACTATAGATGTCCAGATGTCAAAACTGATTACCTAAAAAAGAAAAGAAGAGAGGTCATCCTGCAAAAACATGAGCCAAGATATGAATTTTAACTAATCTTACGTGGTCTGCGAGGTGTTCTTTTTGGTTTTTCTGAAAATACTTCATGCACTTCTCCTGTTGTTGATGTATCACCTTGGTTTCCTATCTTTTGGTCCGCATCATCTTCAATTTCGCCTACAAATAAATAATTTAAAAAAAAAAACGTAAGAATGCTGGCAGATTATGATAATAAACATGCATACATACATATGCATATACACACACACAAGTTTGTGAGTCGAAACACATATTTACTTTTACCTTTATAACATATATAACTATATTCTATATACCTAGTAACTCTTCCGGTCAAATCATGTTGAGTAAAAAGTGAAAGAAAAAAAATTTAAAAATAGAAAGTACATAGTTGAAAACAATTCTATGGAAAACGAACTAAACTCATTATTGAAAAGCTTAATTATCATAAAGCATTTTGAGGTCAACACTGATAAGGATTGTCGGATATAATTTAATTATTTAAATAAAGATAGGGAATTATTATTTCCACACTTTGTTATTTACACACATAACTACAACCTTCAATACATCTAGGACAAGTATTTGATGCATAAAAATTGGAACCGGAGTGTGGAAATAATGAAAAGTGTGTGGAAATAAAATTCTCAAAAAATAACATACCCATTAAAATCATAAGGGAATAAACCTCTAAGCTAATCGGTAATAATCAAGCCAATATAACAGCAAGTTTTCAGCTACAATACATGCCAATCTCACATGCAGAAAAAATTTGAGCTCCAAGAACGTGTAGGAACCTTTCAATATGTGATAAGTGATAGATATCGAATCTCACCATGAAATATCATCTTCAAGCCAAAAATTGCCAGATATATTGAAAATAATGCAGCAACTGAAAACATCCAAAACAAAAGTCTCCTTCTGGAAAACCGTCCCAACTTCCGCCCTCGTCGAATAGTTCGTACACCATGCTCATTATCAAGAGATTTACTATCTACGCCAATAATTACTCTTCTCTCTGGTAGCACTTCGCTATTCTGCTTATAAAGAGCCATTGCATCATATCCACAAGGTGTGTCTCAAAACAATCTCGGCTGCGGGATTCATTATGCCAAAGTACAAGAACTCAAGTGGCTTCCTGCATAGAAATTAATAAATGTAGTAACAGATTCAAAAATATAATTAGCAGATCATTCCACTTCAACCCAGGGAATTTCTACCAACTCGTGCAGAGTAATAAAAACCATAAGATTTGTTTCACATAAATAAAGTTATCCAAGCACTTGATTCATGGAAGATTTGTATATTCAACACTAACACAGATAACTGCCATGGACACTGCTTAAGTTGCGCTGCATCCTGATTATGCCCTAAATTCTTTTTTAATGAAAGTGCTGATTTATAGACGGACACATAGACATACCTATAAAGTATCTCTTAAAAGAGAGCTGCTATGACATAAAATGTACTGAATGCAGTACTACATATTAGTGAGATTTCTCTTCTTTTTTTTTTTTTTTTTGTTTTATTTTGTCCCAATTGATATATTATTGAGTTTTCCCACAACAAGGCAAGCAAGAGCTTCACATCCGTTAGCATTGAGAACCAACCAGAAACCCCATCAACAATGGCAACAGCCCTTCATTTCCCCACCCTAAAAAAATTCAGACATATATTCTTATATGTATGGGGTGTGTGAGCACTTAACAATGAAGAAGGAGCTCAATTACAGAGGAAAACATACAAAATTGCAAATTCAGTTATCCACATTCCGATACCGCGTCCTAATCCATAGAAATACAACTAATACATACATATATGTACGCAAATGTGATAAATCGAAGAGGGTGGTTAAGAAAAAGATAAAATGAAGATTGGAGAAGGAGAAACCTGATTTGGAAATCTAAGTTAGAATATTCCGGCGAGATGCTCATCGACGTGAAGGAGTTGCAATCCCCGGAAGTAGTTTTTTCACATTAATTACCAGGTCGTCCCGTCGGAGATCATGCTTCTACTCCGTATTGTATTTCCTTGCAAGAATTCGGATGAGTATTTATAATTTATACTCTTCCAACTCATTCAGTAAATTGTGGATATTTCATTACCAAAAAAAAAAAAAGAAAGAAAAGGTAAATTGTGGATATTTTACTTCGACTATTCATCCAAGAAAATTACTCAATCAACATCTAAAACTAAATTTTGTCTGAAAATTTTTAATATTTGGATAAATATGTCTTTTAAGAGGATCCCTAAATTATCGTGTCCATTAAAAATCAATGGATATTTGGATTGGACTTACATATCGAAAGGGTATACCTAATAATACATTATATTTTTATTTTTTTTACGGAAAGAATATTTGTTGAAATAATTCTCACATACTTCATATTCTTTCGTTCCATAAATAGTTTTGATGAATAATAATTTTATATATTTGACAAATAATTAAATATATAAATAATAAATTTTTCATAGATTTTTAAGTTATGACGATATTTATATAATTATAATTGAGAGTTTTTTTAATTTATGATAAAATAATAAAAAAATTCAAATATAATTTCTTTTGGAATAGATAAAGTACCTACTAATAATAGCAAAATATATAAAACGAGAGAAATTTGACAAATTATATACATGTAAAATCTTAAAACTATTCCCTATGTGAATTGAATTTTTTTAAAGAAGATAGATAGATAAAGTTTATTACTTCTCTATAACTCTATTATAACTTAAATTAATGAGCATACCTATTGAATTTAATGGGTTTTGAAATATAAAATATATTCTTTATTAATATTTGAATAATCACCTAAACTTAACTTTGTAGTTTGTTTGGACGGTTAAATAATACGAGTATGTATTTTCGACAAAAAGAAAAACGGTAAGACAACCACAGTGGGAGTCGAACCCACGACCTTCTGATCCGAAGTCAGCCGCGCTAATCCACTGCGCTATGTGGTTGCCAAAAGAAACGCATAAAATAAAAATGAAATAAGGGCGTACTCGAAGGGCGAGGGTTGCCACCATTACCGTCTTTCGAGGAAGAGAGGCCTTTTCTCAAAACAGAGTAGTCGGCTGAATTTAGAAGAAGAATGGCGACGGAACTGGAGGAATTGATTGGCTTCCTTTCATCTCCTTCTCCACCTGTAAGTACCTTATTGATTCTGAATGCATATGCATATATTATTTTTCTGTTTGTTTGGAGGACGATTTTGCTTTATTGAAATGAGAAATCTAGTTACTGGACCAATTAAATAGATATATAGTATTTTGACTTAAAATTGGGTACTTGCTCAGTATCATATGATGTTATTGACCATCTATATAAGCTCGTTGGATTATCGGAGTTTTGATTGGTTTTACAAACATTGATCAGGTGAAGAAGGCAGCTGTTGATATAGTCCAGGGACTAACCGGCTCTGAGGATGGCTTGCAAGCGCTTGCCAGCTATTCTGACACCGCAATTCCATCATTGTCTCGCCTCTTAGCTGAAAGCAAGGTGTTTTTTTCATGATTTTTGTCCTGTCAATTTTTATGAGCAAAAGTTTGATTTTGGCAAGAGTGACTGTGTCCCATAACCAAAATCCTAACCAACTGCTATTAGGAAAGGCCTATTTTGTGTTAAACCCCGAGTTCATTGGGCATGTATCCAAGTCATGTCAAAGGGTCCTAGTGGGTGGTTATCCATAATTCAAGTTCTTAGCCTATTATGCTGAAAAGAGCTAACCAATGAGCTAATTTTATTATTTAACCTCCATTCCGTAGGGCTTCCACTTCTGTAGCGTTGTATAATCTCAGTTCATTTCATGAACTAGTATATTGCCAGCGAGGGGAACAAAATAAGCCCCAAACACAGATAACGGGGAATTGCCGGGACTGACCTGCCTCCTAAATGCCACATGTATCTCTGTTTTTAGAATTAAGGAAAGAGTTAGGACAATCCATTCACAGTATTATTGGGAGACTGTGTGAACTATGAAGGAATTTTCTTATTGAGAGTATATTCAGGGATGAATTAGCTGGTCGAAGATCAAATTATAATCTTAAAAACGTATAGCTAATGCTTGGTTAAATAATGTTTGAGATACTGGAATCTTAAGTTCACTAATGAAGAATAACCTCAATCTTTTCTAACATTTTATGAGGTTTCAGGAGGTTTCACAACCAGCAGTTGAAGCCCTCATTAATCTCTCACAAAACCCATATACTGCAGAAAAGATGGTTCACATGGATATGATCAAATCAGCCATGGAAACACTATATAAGAAAGATTCTGAAATTTCAAGATTGCTGGTCATGCTCCTTGTTAATCTCACACAGTTGGATGCTGGAGTTGATGCTTTGCTGCAGGTACTTCTGTTCAAACTCCATTTCTATCTCCTACCACCTTTTTCTTTTTCATAATATGAATGGAGCAAACTTATAACATAATATATAGCTATTTTTCTAAGAAAAATTGCTCTTGGTAAAGCTTGATGGTGATTTTGACCCTTTGATATCATGATCAATTTATATAGACTTGCATTCATATGACATATACCGCTCTTGGTGTATTTTTTATATCAATTATCTCTATTAAGATACGCTAATAGAACTACTTCTACTAGCATTACTTGTATATTATCATGCTATTGTCTTTTTGGGGAGTCTTGGTGTAAGTGTGTAACTACTTCTGTATTGTTTTGCCGGGCTATTAGTCTGGAGATGACGGGATGCATGGTCTTTATGTTATGAAGCTTGTGAGGTCATTCTGTACATCAACTAGTGACAAAGAGGGTGCGTGATTCTCTATTCCTTCAAATTACTTAATCAACTACTTCTTGTGATCTATCTTGTATGCATCTGAAATTTGTATTTTTCTAGAAGTAATTGAATTCGCTAATGGGGACTGTTGTTGAATAAGCTGGGAAATTACTAGTGTCCAAGGAGATAACCAAATCCAAACGCAGAACTTATATGTCAGACCTCAAAAAGACCTACTTTTAATCCATTGGAGGACTCCCAATTTTGGCCTGTGCAACTTGTTACTGGGTTTCCTTGGCGATCTTAATCTTATTTTCATCTTCAAACACAAACACACACACACAACAATTCTGTCCTTGTTTACAAATTACTACTACAAACTATCAACCACCCTCGACTGTAGTTCTGCATAACTGTACTTAACAAAATAGTGAATATTTGTATCTTTCTTCTGCTATAATTCTCTACTTTGGAAGCTTTTATGTCATTCATATTTCTCTATCTGAAGTATTGATGTGCATTCATTGATGCAAGTATCATTATCAACTTCTTTCAAAGCTATCGGCTTGTTAAGACCTCGCATTAACTCTTTTGTTTCTCATTCCCCATTTTTCCATTGCTTGCAACTAGGTGATGTTTTTGAACATGCTGGTTCAATACTTGTAAACATTTCAAAAAATGAAGCTGGGAGGAAACTTCTATTAGACCCTAAGCAAGGACTTCTAAAACAGATTGTTAGGCAGTTTGATTCTACAAATCTACTGCGTAAAAAGGGGGTATGCATATTTTTTGAGCCAGATTTAGTTTATTCTGTGCCATTCTGATCTCCTTTACTTATTGGTTTCTCTCGTGAATGTTATATATGAAGTATAATATTCAGTGTGGTGTTATAGTTAGCGGTTTACACGAGTCCTTAGTGGGTTCAACTTTATTTTGATATACTTATCATAAATTCTCAGGACTCTGTAATTTTTGATTCCGACTGACAGGTTTCTGGTACCATCCGCAATTGCTGTTTTGAAGCTGGGAGCCAGTTACAGAATTTACTGTTGGTATCCGAATTTCTATGGCCAACCCTACTTCTGCCAGTTGCTGGAAAGAAGGTATATCAAATGTTGGAATAACAGAGTAGCATACTAGCATTCATCATTGTGATTTTCAAAACAAATGGTACTTTCGATAGGCCATTTCTAATTTATCTCCCCGTCCCCTTGTCTTCTTGTTGCATGTTCAAATTTATGCTTCGGAAATACTGATTGTGGTTTCTAATCTATTTCCCCATCCCCTGGTCTTGTTATTGCATGTTCAAAGTTGTGCTTTGTGATCATTTATCTCCACTGATGTAGTGAGTTATGTCAGGTTTATGGTGAACAAGACACAGCTAAAATGCCACTTGAACTCGGAAGTGCACTTGTTATTGAGCGAGAACAAGTTGATGACCCTGAAATTCGCATTCAAGCGCTGGAAGCTTTATATTTAATTGCGATACAGGTATATTAAGTACAATTATTATGATGTATGACATTGCTACTTTTCACATTTTAACTTTGTTTTTAATTTGATTCCTCAAAGAGCTCCCTTCCTAAAAGAGGTCAATTTCAAATTTAAAATAGTCCTTTCTGAACTCAATGATATATATGTTGATTGCATTCAAACTTTATTCCCACACTATTTAAGTGCTTTGCTAAAGAAGATCGAAGTATTTCTTTCATGGTGCCAATGCAGTAAGCGCTTAACTGCTCCATGTAACGCGTATCGTGGTTTTTGAAAGTATATTAGTGCCTGATTGATGAATAATTGTATAAAAATCTTTTTATTTTCCATTATTTTTGCAGGCGGGTGGACGAAGAGCTTTGTGGTCGGTCAATGGACCTCGGATACTGCAAATTGGTTATGAGGACGAGGAAGATCCAAAAGTAATGGAAGCATATGAGCGAGTTGGCTCACTGGTAACTGCTATACATCCTTACACTTTATTGCTCAAACGTTTTCTGTTTTGATTTGCATTTACATGCAACTGCTATATATAAACTTTCTCTTGGTTTAAAAGCTTGTCGACAGTGACATGGGAGGAACATCTATTGAGGCATCATAGAAAGACATGGGAGGAAAATCTATTGAGGCATCATAGAAAGAATCTGTTAACGTTCATTTCTCGGATTCACAAGTTCTCTATTGATAACCAGTTGGTGGTCTTCAAATTCTACAGCTTGAATGGAAATTATTATTTGTTTGCCATACAGCTTTACAGAACAGAACGTGTTCCATACTACTATTTCACAAAGTTTGACATTCTTTATTTGGTTTCAGAGATGAGAGACAGATGTAATTAACATGATAGGGTATTGTAACAACTTAGCAACTGGAGTACATCTCTGCAAATACAAACCATTCGAACAGCTGAGGCTTTTGCCTCGATGTATTATTGATTAGCATACATAGCAGGACATTCGTCAGTATCATTCTATATGCTCCTTAATTCATGGATTTAGCACTGTAATCAGTTAATGATTGAGAATTCAATCACAGGCACAATTGCATTGGGCATGACAATCAAAGTGGAAATGGTTTGAGTTCACTTAACCAGTAAGTACAATGTTATGTTGGGAGCACCGCCCCCGAAAGAGTCTGACCGAAGTGCGGTCCGGATTAGTCGAGATAATTCGGATACCGGATGAGAAGAAATAAAAAAAAAAGAAGAAGCTGTAAACTAGTTTATCGTTTGAATTGCTTAGCCTCACATCAACATGCAAAGTCAATTATAAATTTATTCCAATTTATATTACTATGATTATAATGTAGTCCAAGTTAACATCAAAATTGTAAAGACAAACTATTGTTCATATACGAACCGAAAAGTGCAAGTTGTGCTTGATACGTAAAATTACAAGAAAAGTGCAGTTATTTGTATTCTTATAAATGTTGCGGAGTATATTTTACTGATACTTGTTCTTTTTATGGGCGAAACTTTAAAGGTATAAGCAATTTGAGGTTAATTAAATCTTACTACTAATCTAATTGTCATTCAATTTTTACTCATGAATAGTTCTCACCCATGAGTTAAGTTTAAATTTACAAGCAAGGAGTTAATTTTAAAATTACAAGAAGCTCCAGGTTAATTAAGAAACGTGCTCGACTGGGGTTAATTTATAAAGATGGGCATATGGACAACTGAATGTTGTGTGCTTAGGCTAGTGACGAATTTAATTCAAAAAATCCAAACAAATGTGTACAATATATCATTGTTTTTACCTTCATGCCAGTATTGATTCTCATAATAATATATTATTGAATAAATAAGAAAAATAAGTTATATCTCATCAAAAATTTCTTAATGCTTAATGTTAAATACGTATGAAGCATCCAACTATACAGTTTTAAAAGAACATAAAAAATAATAAACCAAATAAGAGATTTGAGCCAGTAAAAACTAATAAAATTGACTCAAGAACAAATTTCATTATGAGTTCCATTATAGAAAATCAGACCTAATTAATAATATGATTTTTAAAATTTCTCTACATAATTTATAATCATATAAGGATTGACGTGCTTTAACTTTTAAGCATAAAAAAAAGTAATTATACTAATTCTATATTGATATAAAAGCTATGACATATACCACAAAAAGTCGGGTAAAAAAAGTTTGCACGCATTTATTCTCGAATGCCTTTTCAAACTATAGGGTTTATATATTTTCAAAAAGGAAAATCAAAATATAATAACTAATGGTAATATTTTTTTCAGGCAAAGCTATTTATTTCGTAATCCCAAATAGATAATTTAACAGCAGCTTTCACCGCGGGAACCTTTTGTATATAAGCGGTAGAGTTGGCGCCAAAAGTGTGAATACTGAACACAGAAAAAGTAAGCGACGAAAAATATGCTCTGATTAGCAGCGCGCGAAATGAAAATGGAGAGAAGCCTAAAAGATTTCGTCCTTCCCGCCATTGTTATTCTTCTCTCTCTCTACATAACCTTCCCACCATTTCTCACACCAAAAATGCAGGCACTGAACACCCCCTTCTCTGTATTTCGAGAAAACGAACGGAGAAAACTATCATACTGCTATGGATCTCAGAGATTTAGCCAACAAGTTAGGGATTTCCGAATCGAAGCAATTGATCCGAAAAGCAGCCGAGCTCCGTCGCCTCGCCGACATCCAATTCAATTCATCCATCATCGGAGTCGTATGTATCGCCGTCGATCAATTATATCTATTGCGAATTTAGATATTTTTGAACTACTTATGTTGTTGCCGCTTTTATAATTGCTCGGTTTTTCTGGTTGATTGCAGGGGGAAACTTGCAAAGCTATTATCTGCTTAGAAATTGCTGCTACTGGGTATGTTTATTTCAATTTCTTATTAGTTTTTGCTATTATGTAGTACATCTGTGGAATGCTAAAAATCAATGTTATCTGTGCATTCATTTGTTTTCATCTTGATTTATGAGGAAGTTGATATTGTAAGTAACTATTTGATAAATACTGTGTATTGTGGAGTATTGAGAGAACAGGTTTTTTTATTTCATCATTTTAACTTACTATTGAATCATATGATTTCACAAACATAATATGGACAAACTCGAGCGCAACTCATTTTATGGAGAGGGAGTATTTTATGTATGTATAGTTGAGGCATGAGGCTAATTATGTGCTAATTGCAGTGCACAAGTCATTTTTGATCGTCGGAATGCCATAAAGTTGAGTGGGATGTCCGAAAAGGCTTACAATAGATCTCTCAATGCAATGCAGAATGGTCTCGGTCTCAAGTTAGTTCTTTCTCCTCCTTTTTCCGTATAATTATTATCAATTCTTTCCTTAATAAGAACATCACTTGATCAAGCTTAATTGAGATGGCATTATGTACATATTCTAGGAACAAGCTTGATATTAGAGAATTGGGAATTCAATTTGGATGCATCAGACTCATTCCTTTGGTGCAGAAAGCCTTGACACTGTAAGTTTCATTTTCGTTTCATGTATCAACTAATTCCGTATCAATGTGTTATCTGCTGCTTAAGCTTTTCTTCTTTTAACATAAGATACGATGATAAAATGTGGACTTTTCCTTCCTTCCATATATGTGGTGCACCCACTAATATTGTCAATTTAATTATTGAGTGGTGCTGCATCATTTGGTTCCATAATATATGTTAGTTCTACTTTTTAGTTTAGTTCTTAAGTAGTTGCCTGTTTGGGAGCAGACAATTGTTAAAGATGGCACGTGGTTGCAAAATGAAAAATCATGAATTGGCGAATAACTTTCAGGTACAGAGATCGGTTCCTTGCTGCATTACCGGCTTCCCGTAAAGCAAGTGCTGACTTCACCCGCCCTGTGTTTACTGCAGCCGCATTCTACCTTTGCGCGAAGCGCCACAAGGTTTATGCCAAATCATGCCTATTTTAATATTGTTTGCTCCTTGAATGAGGACGTTAGAATGTATTCCTGTCAAAGTAATAGGATTATGGTAGTAGTGTCAATTTATTCTGGATATTTAAATCAGTTTGTGTCTCTGCCTCCCTCTGATATTTGAGTATTCGACAGCTCAAGGTCGACAAGACTAAGTTGATGGAACTCTGTGGAACATCAGAATCTGAATTTTCAAGTGTAAGAAATACTCCTAGAATTCTGTACAGTGTTTATAACTTAACCTTGTTATTGCTTAATACCTTCTCACTTACCTGTACTGATTTGGAACTATATTTCAGGTCTCCGCTTCCATGAAGGACCTATGCTTTGATCAGTTTGGAATTTCAAAAGAAAAAAAAGATCCAAAAAATGTGAAAGGGAACAGAGGTAACATATTATACATCATCCACATCTTCTGGTTTAATCTTGTTCCAGCTGTCATGAATGTTAATGAAAATTTAAGCTCGACACAGTTGGTCTGTTGTCATCTATGCCATGATTGCTATCACAATCATCTTAAAATGTTACAGGTCTTCTAGATGAATTGCCTGAGAAACGGAGAATTGAGGATGGAGGTTATCTATCTGATGATGGAGAGAAGGTAGCTTCTTAATTTGAAAAATTCATTTCTGCTGTTATTATGAAGGGTTATAAGACTACTCGGTAGCTTTAATCTTATTTTTGTTGCTTGTATCAAGTTTCTTTTATAGTTCTTAGGACACAGCTAGTACCAATTTTAATATATTGTTGCTCCATTTATCTTTTTACCTCCCACAAGCTCTGACTATAATCTAGAAAGTTTTAATTGCTGTTGATTGGACAACTAATCTGCTAAAGATATTGATGCTACCATTTTAATGAGCACTTAAAGCCCTTCTTATTGTAGAAGTAACCGTTTACTGTAAGGACTTTTTCCTTCTCAGCAAATGTTCTAATGGAGTTCGTATTCCAAAACATTTCATATATTTTCTTTGTCAATGTTTTAAGCAGTACCACATCCACACAGTGTCATCCTTTTCACCCTGCAAAAATACCGACTTTAGAAAGCATCTTAAAATGGTTAGAGATCTACAGAAAGTAGTGATATTAATGTGATCAAGTTTTAGCAAGTTCACGCACATGTGACATGACCAAAGTGAAAAATCTTGTTCGTCCTCGCCTCTCATGAGTCTTAGACTCCAAAGGTTGAGGGTTCAAGCCTCTAAGGAGGTAATGTGGATGTGTGTGGTGGCCTGGTGGGGCGAGTATTCATTAGCAGAAAAAGAAAAAGAAAAAATCTCGGTCTTCTTATAAAGAAGAATAGGCAGCACATGTGTTGGTTTTACTTGTGTGGTGTATTCTTCTCTTGCGATCTGTTCCTCTTTATTAGACTAGGTCTCACATTCTCTGCATATTTAATTTCCAATTTAATACAATATCAAAGTTGGGTGTTGCGTTCGCCCCTGAATATAAAAGCAAGGCCTTCATGTTTGCTAGTTATGTGAGGTTTAACAGGTGTGTTTGATGCAGTTTACGTCCAAAAAGCGAAAACGAACAGATGAGAATGATTATAAGGAATGGAAATCTACTGTTATTGAGTCTAACAACCAGAGCAAGGCAAAAGGTTGTGTGTGCCTTTATGTTATTACGTTTTTGTTTATAGTACTTCCTATAGAGTAATGTAGCTAATTATCAGTTTTTGATTTCTACAGACTCTGCTAAGCGAACCAAACAAGCTCGGCTAAATTTTCCAAGGTTGGTCCCTGAAACTGAAGTGAAGGCCATGTGAAAAGACAACGCTTAGTCCGCCAACTTTGATTTATTTTTGCTGTATAGGACTGGGGTGGAAAGTTCTGAAAAGTAAATACAAATACATCAGGAAGTTTCACTAATTAATTTTTTGAGATTTTGATTACTTTTGTTTCATGCCATGGAAAAATTTGGAAGTGGTCTGATGCATGTGCCAAATTGATGTAGTGCTATACTGCTATTATTTAGTTTGTAAAGGAAGATGATTGGTGTCTGTGTGCTGGCTGTTTGCTCAAAAAAAACTTCCAGCATTACATAACATGTTCATTGAATTTCTAATTTCACCATTATATAATCATTTTCTGTCATTCACACTATACGGAGTTATATAATACAAATAGTTGCATGTGATGATAAAACATGACGTGACTAATTATTTGGGAATGCACACAAAACAATCGAATTATTATATGTATGCTATAATGCTGCAAAGTTTTTGAGAAATTGTTAATATTTTGCATATCATATATAACAAAAACATTTATTTGTATACAAGAATCTAGGTGAAATTTGAAGTAGAACAAAGATAATTATTTTGATTTGTTCTTAGTTGTCATTAGATCGCATGGAGATGTACTTGTGAATATATTTTTATAAAATGTGTAATCAGGCACTCGAATTGTGATTATAAGCTTTTGGGCATTCTGTGAAGAATAATGTCATCATATATTGCATAATTTTTACAAAACCCACGGTTTATAGTCCTTGTTATTTTGAGTGAATCCAACTTTTACCCACTAAATTTTGGTCAGGCTACTAGAAGTCATGGATATTTCTACTTTACACCTCATTTTAGAATATATTTCATAAGTTAATAAAGGTTGAGAGTTTAGACTATCAGTCTATTACTATGGGCTATTTAATCAATTATATAACGTGTAAACCAAATATAAGATTGTTAATGAACTTCAATATACAGAGTATTAAATTTCTCCCTACGAGAAATTATTCTACTTAAAATCTCATATATGTTTGTTCGAAATCACAATCAAACTAAACTGAATGCAAATCTTGGATCAACCTCATCACGGAGAATTTCATATCCCACATAACAAACATGAATGCTCAATCAATCATATTAACATAAATTTGTAATTATACTACTCACTCCCACCATTAATTATTAATACCCTTTTTGTTACAGAAATTTAGAGGGGTTGGGGTGGGGAGGGGGAATAAAATAGTAGAAATTTACCAACTAAACGAACTCTTAATGACTTAATATTACTCAAATAACACGTATACTGGGAGAGTTTTTCCCATAGAGTAGATCAGGATAAATTAAATTGCATACCCTACCATAGTGTTGATATTGCTGCAATATGTATGTTTTACCATTCAAATATATCAGTTATACTATTCTTGAAAAAGTAATAATTCGTAAAAATATGCACTACTGAAGCTCCAAATTAAAACAATAATTATGAACGTAAAAAGAATAATGAGATGAAAATAAATAAAAAGATGAGATATTTTCACAAAGTTGTTTTTATATTAATAATTAATAAAATTCATAATCACGTGAGGGAGAGTTTTGTGAAAATATTAATTTCCCCCGTCGAAATATGACTTCTCTAAATAAATATAAGTGGGAGTCTTGTTGTATTTTTGGATAATCCAGTGCATTTTGAGACACGTCAGCATTTGACAGAAAATCCATGGTCATAAATCATGATATAACAGCCTTTTGATTTCAAAGACTCGCGCACACGGAATCATGCCTATCCACAGTATTTTTCAGCAAACCAGATCAATTATCTCATGTTTCTTCTATCTCGTCATGTCATCAATAAAAAATAAATCTGTAATTAAGGGATTATAAAATAGGCAGATAGTTTTTTAAATAGGGTTGGATTTCTTCCAACATTGGGAAATTTCTGACCCTATTTATTTGTATTATAACATTTGAATCCTTGTGAACAAATTCGACAGGTAGAAATGGAATTTAGGGTTTCGGATGAGTTGCTTGGCACGGTGGTGCCATTGGCGGTGTATTGGGCATATTCGGGGTTGTATTTGATTTTTGGATCTTCCGAGAATTACAGATTGCATTCGAAAAAAGATGAAGATGATAAGAATTTAGTATCAAAGAACACCGTGGTGAAAGGGGTTCTTCTTCAACAAGTTGTTCAAGCCATTGTCGCCATTCTCCTCTTCAAGGTGAGGCTTGGTTTGCCTTGTTTTTGTTCGTGGTATTTTATATAAACTCTTATAAGTTTGTTAATCCTCTGACTTTGAGTGCTATTGGGATCTGTAGTTTAGTTCATGGATAGTGTTATAATGTCAAAATCTTTATCTTTAAAATGCAGATCCCAACTTCTCAATGAATTGAGTAAGTTGTTTATTTCTTATTGAGATTTTGAATCACATTTAGTGGGAACTGGGAAATCTGGATATTATTAGGAAAAATTAGGTGATACGTTGCAAAATAAGGTCGGATTGATTCAGTTGTAACTGCAGTCTGTGACCTGATTTTTAACAACAGATAAGGCCTCTCCTTATTGCATTTCAAATTCCTGGCTGGTTTTTAGAGGTGTGAAAGAAGAGTTATTTTCCATGAGAATCATGCCAGGATAAGCCATAGGGCAGTTTGTAGTTTTAGACGTAAAATCCTATTAAGTCATGTCCTCTCGAGTCTCGATGAATGCTTCCTGTCCTTTATGTTCGTATGGGATAGCCTGATACGTTAAGTCACAAGATGCACATGTTAACAACTAGGTTGCACTTGGATCGAAAGAATGGAATGAGAGGGAGAATGAATTTGATCCGTATGTAATTATCATAAGAGATAACAAAATTTTATGGTAGTTATGGGAGATGATGGTGGAATGAACTATTTCTTCCATATGTAATTTCATTCCATGTGTAAGGAAAATGAATGATCTATCTAAATTTCTTCTAATTTTGATCTATTCTCCCTTTTATTCCATTCACTCAATCTAAACACAGCCTTACTCGATCTCTAGCAAACTCTGTACTTTCAAGCTTATATTATTTGTATCGGATCCTTTTGGATTGAGGGTGATGTGGTCCCTCATTTTATCTTAGATTATGTTAACGGAAACAACTTCAAACCCTTCCCTAAGCTCACTGTTCTTGCTTGATTTTCTCTTTCTTCTATTGCTTTCTCTTTTTTTGTTGTTGTGATTGTGAATTAGCTAAAGCTCAACAATCTTTGGCATTCTACTCAATTATGTGTAGTTAACTGTAGAATGTTATTATGGCAATTGTCATTGGAGATGTTACTTGGTTGTACCGGTGAAGAGTACAGTACCTCACCTCGGTATCGTGTATCATTTGTTCCATGTACCTTATAATTTATCCAGAGATTTAGCCATGTTTATGATAAGGCGACTTGGTGCACTGATCTGTTTATGCTATTTTGTGTGTTACAGCTTACTGGAAATGATTCCTATGCTGTCTCAGTGGATCAGTCTTCCTTCATTGTTCTTGCCAGGCAGTTCTTTATTGCAATGGTGGTCCTAGATACCTGGCAGTATTTTATACATAGATACATGCACCATAACAAGTTCTTGTATCGGCATGTACATTCTCAACATCATCGTCTTGTTGTCCCTTATGCATTTGGGGCTCTGTACAATCACCCGTTGGAGGGGCTTCTCCTAGATACAGTTGGGGGCGCTTTATCTTTTCTCTTGTCTGGCATGTCCCCTCGAGCTTCCATTTTCTTCTTTTCCTTTGCTACCATCAAAACAGTTGATGACCATTGTGGACTGTGGCTGCCCGGGAACCCTTTCCATATCTTCTTTAGAAACAATTCTGCTTATCACAGTGTTCATCACCAACTTTATGGCACCAAATTTAACTTTTCGCAGCCATTTTTCGTGGTCTGGGATAGAATTCTTGGTACATACATGCCTTACTCGTTTCATAAGAGACCAGGTGGTGGATTTGATGTACGACCCACTAAAGATTGCAAAGAGTGTTAATCCATTTGAAAAAGGGGCTGTATCGTCTAGAAAATGTATCACTATGTTAAGTCTTTTTATCAAATTTTCAAACGGAAAAAGGATTATCTCCCAAATATTTGATTTGCTCAAGTTGTACATACCTAGATAACGTTGTATTTCTTCCTTCTGTTCGAAGCTTTCTTGAATTTTGTCTCAGTCCCTGGTATATGTAACTGGTAAACGATAGGTAGGTTGGCTCATATGTTTGCAAACTTACTGGGTTTAGCTTGTGTTGCTAGTTTTTCCGAGTATTATTACGGAAGATTCTCGATCTTCTTCATTCTTCGAGGTCTTGGCTCTTAAATTAATCTATTATGAGCTTACCGATTGCATAGAAATATCCCCAATAAATTGAAGCTCTGTTTTGGGTTAATATGAGCTTAAATTAAAAAGAACCCTAAATTACAAATTTGTATGTAATCATTTGATATTAGTATCGTATGATGTAATATAAGTCGGGGGTTTAAGAGCACTAGTATCCTTATAATCTATAATTTAAGTAGTAAAAGATTAAAACTCTAAAAATTATCTTTATATTAGAATTCTTAAAATAGAAAAATTATTAAGAATTCTTAAAATAGAAAAACTATTAAAAGATTTGAATAGTGAATTTTTACATCAAAAGATTTACTATTCAAATCTTTATAATCTGTATAATAGAAATGTTTGTGTAATTCTAATAAAATAGAAATTTTAAAATATATGAAAAAGTAGTAATTTAATATGTAAAATAAAAAATTTGTCAAGAAATACCTGTTTAAATGACGTAAGGCTAGACCTGCTTATATTGATCCGACCGACCTTTCACACTTTTACAGATAAAAGCACTTGCAACAAACCCTCTAAAATTAAGCATGTATGTATTTTAGGGAATAAAGTTACAGAATTAGATAAAAATCTTACTCTAGTAGATTTTCTAAAATAGAGACATTTGTATTTTAGAGAAAATAATTGAACAGTGATTTTTTATCTTTAGAAAATTATTATTCACATTTTTTTCCCTTAATAAAATATTAAAATACTTTTTTCAATCCACCACTTTTTAATTTTTCAACATAATTTTAATAGAACCCCTTCCGCCCAACACACACGCGCACGCACACAGAGACACACACACACATATATAATTTTAATAGATATAATATAATATATAGTTTATACAATATAATACAGTAATATATATAATATACAATATCAGTCTGCATCCGTGGATGAAGAATCGAGAACATAATAATGTTTGGTTGACCATGTTCCTAGAAAAAAATACTTTCGAGAAATGAATATTAATTATAGAATCTAATATAAATTACATAATATTTTTTAATCTTATTTAATGTATGTATAATATATAATATGCTATATATAATAAATATAAAAATTTATTAATAATAAATTTTAAATATTGTGTTATAGTATATTCACTATGTTATAATATGTGATATATTTTA
The DNA here is from genome assembly GCA_014636745.2 of Centella asiatica. Taxonomy (NCBI): domain Eukaryota; kingdom Viridiplantae; phylum Streptophyta; class Magnoliopsida; order Apiales; family Apiaceae; genus Centella; species Centella asiatica. Next base: position 35,337,393 of record CM025780.1, on the reverse strand, counting down.
TATATAATATTATGTATATACTTTATATAATTTCATAATAATATAAATCATATACTTTATATATATATACACACACACACACACTCATACATATATCTATATAATGATAATTATAATTATATTTATATATAATTGTATTTAATATGTTATATTATGATTTTGATGCTTTTTAAAAATAATTATATAATATATTAAGTAACTTTATGATTTTACATAATATATATATATATATATATAATATAATTTACTCTTTATTTTATTTTATATACTATACTATAATATTATGTTATATGATGTTTATTATATTATATTATAAAAAATATTAAATATATCCAAATTAATATGTTATAAATAATTATATAATTATATGATATCTACTATATAAAATAAAATAATACAATATACCTCAAATGTAACCATAGAATTATCAAATTAAAATAATATAACAGAAAATTATATAAGGTATATGAAGTTATTAATTTTATAAGTCTATTTAGTACGAATCTAATGTAGTTAATTTTGAGATACTATTAAAAAAATCTGTAAAAAGTGTTACTTGTCTATAAAATAAGAAACAAGTTAAGAGAATATGGTGTAATTGAATTTAATGCGCACTAATTGATATATATAAGAAACAAGTTAAGAGAATATGGTGTAATTGAATTTAATGCGCACTAATTGATAAAAACTATAGATAGCTATATTTTAAAAAAATCTGCTGAAGAAATTTTTTGCCTAATTCTTTTATTTCATCTCCTAAAATACAAACAAACTTAATGTTAGGGGTGCGCAAGTGCTCTAAGCACACCAATTTCACCACCCAGTCACCCACACCGTGACTGGGACCCAGATGCGAATTAAAGTTCGATATCAATGTCTTCGGCCCACCGATACCACTTTTCACCGAATTTCTGCTCCGTCCTTTTTGGGTTACTGACTTATCGTTGTTGGGGTAGTAATAAATTTAGGAAGTGAAAATGCCCCATCACTCGCAAAATAAGAGGGAAGAAGAAAAGCGAAAGAAAAGGCAGAAAAAAGAAAAGAAAAGAGACCACATGGTAAGTATACATTTTCCTTCAAATTCTGTTATTTAATTACCTGGTATAGTTGGGTTTATACATTTTCCTTCTATGCGGTGGCTCACTTTACTAAGTTGCTATTTTATTAAGTTTGGATTTCAATTTTTGATACTGTTTTTGTTACCACTTTTAGTGAGATTTTTGGTTTGACTTGAGCAGTGAAATTCAAATATTTATGGCTTTCCTTCCTGATTATAAATTACAAAACTTATAATATATATGAATTCGAAAATTTCCATGTTAGATTATTTTCTATATACTCAACAACTCGTGTGAATAGATTTATAATTTGTATATTTAGGGATCGAATGATATATGAAAAAGAAAGATTAAGCCCATCATCTTCTATGTTAGGTTGTTATAAGAGTAAATTTCTTTCTGTCTTTTGCATTCCACCTTCATTTTAAAAATAATTATAAATAATACTTTTTTCGTCTTAAAATAATTGGTTTAACACAATTTTTATACGTAATTTTATATGAAATTTAATATATGTTAATTTTTTAATTTAATTTAATAAAATAAAATTTGAAAAATAAATATCAATATCATTAAAAAATTAAATTTATTTTAAATATATAATATACAATAAATTTAACATAAAAATATGTGTCCTTATAATAATTAAATCACTTAATTTAGAATGAATTTAGTATAATGTATTTTTTTGTGCGGACTATATATATGGTATACAAATAATTATGGGTTGTTACGTACAAATTTTCTGCTCCCTTCCTGTCACCATCACCTTTATATCAATTGCTATTCCCAATATAATATACTCACCATCACCTTTATATCAATTGCGGGTAAAAATCTAAATATTCCTAATTAACTTAGTATGACACAATTCCAGAAACATATCTAATTCTCTCTCTCTCTTTGTAAATCAGAGACGGAAACAGAAAGCATGTCGTCCAGTTTCTACGGGGAAGGTGCTCATATTTTAGTATTCCCATACCCAGCCCAAGGCCACATGCTAGCACTTCTCGACTTGACTCACCAGCTACTCCGCCATGGACTCACCATCACCATCTTGGTCACACCCATGAACCTCTCTATACTCGACCCGCTTCTCTCGGCCCACCCATCTTCCTCTCTGATCCGAACTCTTGTCCTTCCCTTTCCAAACCACCCTCCTCTCCCTCCCAACGTTGAGAATGTCAAGGACATTGGAAATTCCGGAAATGTCCTCATCATCAGTGCTTTGGCCAAACTTCATGATCCCATAATCCAGTGGTTCAACTCACACCCTTCACCCCCTGTGGCCCTTATCTCTGATTTCTTCCTTGGGTGGACCCACCACCTGACCCATCAGCTTGGAATCCCGAGACTATGTTTTAGCTCAGTAAGTTCACTTCTAACGTCTATCCTTGGTCATTCTTGTGTTAACCTTGACTCTCTTCGTTCTTCTGAAGTCGTTGATTTTTCCCATTTTCCGTACTCACCTAGTTTTAGTAGGGAACATCTCCCTTCCATACTCCTCAAGTACAGGGAATCAGACCCAAATTGGAAGGTAGTTATGGATGGTTTGATTGCAAATAGTTGGAGTTGGGGTTTTATCATCAACAGTTTTGATGACATTGAAGGTGAGTTCTTGGAATACTCAAGAAAAAAAGTGGGCCACAGTCGAGTTTTTACAGTTGGCCCACTTAGTTTGTCGGGGGTGTCGGATATTACAAGTCGGGGCAGCCCTAGTAGTGTGGTGGGTTCAAGTGATTATATTTGGGCTTGGCTTGATAAATGTCCCGATGGGTCTGTTCTATACGTATGTTTTGGGAGTCAGAAATTGCTCACGACGGCCCAAATGGAAGCCTTGTCGAGTGGGCTTGAAAGTAGTGGCACAAGATTCATATGGGTCGTGAAAACATTAACGGCCCAACAGGTGGCCGACGGGTACGGGTCTGTTCCAAATGGGTTTGAGGAACGGGTCATGGGTAGAGGGTTAGTAATTAAAGGGTGGGCTCCACAAGTTCCGATACTCAATCATCGGGCAGTGGGTGGATTTCTGAGTCATTGCGGGTGGAACTCGGTTTTGGAAGGTGTTGTAGCTGGGGTGATGATATTGGGTTGGCCGATGGAAGCAGATCAATTTGTAAATGCTAAACTATTAGTAGAATATAGGGGTGTTGCCATTCGAATTTGTGAGGGTGGAGATGCGGTGCCCAACTCGTCTGAGTTGGCTCAGAAAGTTAGTGAGGCAATGAGTGCGGACACGGCTGAGAAGGTGAAAGCGAAGAAGTTGAAATGTAAAGCTATGGAAGCTATTGAAACTGGTGGGAGCTCTTTCATAGGTTTAGCTCACCTTGTCAGCGAGTTGACTGAACTTCAATTGAAGAAGAGAATGGTGTGAGAAAGTGGGAGCAGGCTTTTTAATGTTTCATCAATAACGTGTGGAATATTGATCTGTTCGTAATTGTTAAGTTTGTGCGCATCAATTTACTCTAATTCATAGTTTTAGCTTACGAAACTCGATCGGTCCAATTATATTTGAGGTGTATCGGTCCCAGTGATTTGGACTAGTTGGTGATTACCGAGCAACTACATATTTGTCAGCATGATATAATCTTGGATTCTATATAATGTTTGTTAATATAAATCATAATCTTAGTTCTTGATTTCTTGGACCAGTGGAATATTATGTTGAAATTGAATTCTTCCAGAGTCCACATTGATCGGAATCTAAAAAGTTTAAATCACCATTTCAACTTATATTATGACTATAATAAATTTTTGATCAATAGCAAAACTTTTTAGTACGAACTCGAAATTATTGATAAAATATCCCTCTTTATAGTAGCTGTATTCATTTTGGATCTCTATAAAATATCTTGTACCCACTAGCTACGCCAAAGCATACAAGATCTCTCCCAATGCTATATCGTTGTTGCGCCCAATACTACGTATAATTTAGTAATTTCCCTCCTCCTCCACACACACCCCCAACAACTATTTTCGTCCTAAAAAATGTCGGATAATTGATTCTTTTTCCTGTATTGCTCAGCGTAGTTATATATATTACACAAATTCTTTTGTGTAATAAATTTGAAATATAAAGTGAAAGATGAAGTTTAATATACAAAAAATATATATATATATATTTAACCATTTATACTATATTAAATTATACTTAAAATTACATTAAATAAGACATCTTCTTGATGTCCATTCCAAAGTAGAGTCGATACAAATTACAAGTATCATTACATATAATTTATTTACTATAGTGTCAATAAAAAAAATTCCACTCTCATAAATAATACTACATAAAAAAAAACAAATCATAATATATCTTAGGTTCGATTTTATTTTTTAAAAAATTATCTTAAGTCCTATCTATAATCTTTATAATTAGGATACATCAATCTTAATCTTAACTTAAACTATGAGTAAAGTATAAAAGACAAATCTTTGCAAACTTTAGTCCACTAGAGTAACTCACAAAAATGCAGAATACAATTTTTTTTTTATGAATTCTATTAATTAAAAGAAAAAAGAGAGTAACAAAATTTTTATATGTCTAATTTTCATTCATTTAGGAGTTTTTCATGTCAATTTGATTTGGAAATACAAGGAGAGATGGCTTCCCAAACCGCTTAAACCGGACCGGCCTGAAATTGGTTTGGAAATTGACGCTACAGTTCACGTATTCACAAGAATTTAATGGCGGGAATGAAGAACGCGTTCGTATTATCAGCCAGGGGAATCATATAAAACTTGCCCAAATGAGTCTTACATATGATGAAATCGATAACTATTTTCGACAGAAACCTCTGTCGCTTCCCCGTTAACAAAACCAATCTCCTATTCAGAACCTTCACTTCAACACCAATCTATCAAGCATCGGTACAATTTCTTGAAATTGGACCCACCTTAGCTTCGATTCGCTCTATCTCTACAAACCCATTTTTTGCTCTTCTGAGTTTTTGCAAGAACAAATCTACTATCCAAAAAGTCCACTCTTTGCTCCTTATCCATGGCCTAGGGGGCGAGCGTCTTTACCAAACGAAATTGGTCAGTTTATATGGTTCAGTTGGGTATGTCGCAAGTGCACGGTCAGTATTTGATCAAATACCAAATCCAGATTTATATACTTATAAAGTTATGATCAGATGGTATTTTATTAATGATTCGTATGAGAATATTATTGGGTTCTATACTTGTATGAGGAAATGCCTCAGAGAGAGCGATAATGTTGTTTTCTCGATTGTGCTGAAGGCGTGTACTGAATTGCGTGACATTATAGAGGGGAGAAAGGTGCATTGCCATATTTTCAAAGCTGGAAATCCAGACAGCTTTGTTTTGACGGGTCTTGTGGATGTGTATGCTAAGTGTGGAGAGGTTGAATCTTCTCGCGAAGTGTTTGATGAAATAGTTGACAAGAACGTAGTTTGTTGGACATCAATAATTGTCGGGTATGTGCAGAATGATTGTGCTGAGGAAGGGTTGCTTTTGTTCAATCGGATGAGGAATGGATTGGTTGAAGGCAACCAATATACTTTTGGGAGTATGGTCACAGCATGTACAAAGTTGGGAGCTTTACATCAGGGCAAATGGGTTCATGGGTATATCATTAAAAATGGGATTGATCTTAATTCCTACCTGGTCACTGCTCTTGTTGACATGTACAGCAAATGTGGACTCACTACTGATGCTCAAGACATTCTTGATGAGTCTTGTATTATTGATCTTATCTCATGGACATCAATGATAGTGGGGTACACACAGAATGGCTACCCCGAACAGGCACTGAAGCTGTTTACAAACAAGAAATGGTTAGGTATCTTGCCTAATTCCGTGACTATTGCTAGTGTAATTTCAGCATGCAGGCAATTAGGCAATTTGAAGTTCGGTCTATTGGTGCATGGCATTGGGATTAAGCTTGGATTAGAAATCTCGAATGTGGCAAATGCTCTTGTTCGCATGTATGCAAAGTGTGGTATGATAGGATACGCTCGTTATTTATTTGACACAATTTCAAACAAGGATGTGATTACTTGGAACTCAATTATTTCTGGGTACACACAAAATGGATCTTCTTATGAGGCGCTGAGATTGTTTCTTCAAATGAGATCAAAACATTTTCTAGCAGATGCAGTTACACTGGTGTCCACATTCTCAGCTTGTGCTTCCATTGGTGCTCTTCGGGTTGGTTACTCTCTTCATGCTCACTGTATAAAAGAAGGATTCTTATCATGTAATAATGTCTATATCGGCACAGCACTATTAAGCTTTTATGCCAAATGTGGGGATGCAGAATCTGCTCGTCTGGTTTTTGACGGGATGGAAGAGAAAAACCAAATTACTTGGAATTCAATGATTGGTGGTTGTGGGATGCAAGGGGATGGTATTGGTTCCCTTGCCCTTTTCAATGATATGTTAAAGGAAAAGCTAGAGCCCAGTGATGTAACTTTCACTACTATTTTATCTGCCTGTAGCCATTCGGGGATGGTTGGGGAAGGTCGGAGGTTCTTTGATTCAATGTGCCAGAAATATAACTTCATTCCCTCTATGAAACATTACGTATGTGTGGTTGACCTACTTTCTAGGGCAGACAGGCTGGAAGAAGCTCGGGACTTCGTTGAGAAAATGCCTATTCAACCTGATGTCAGTGTTTTTGGAGCTTTTCTTCACGGATGCAGTCTTCATTCAAGATATGAACTCGGAGAGTTTGCCTTGAGAAGACTGCTGGAATTAAATCCTGATGATGCTAGTTACTATGTGCTTATGTCAAAGCTGTATGCTTCTGATGGAAGATGGAGTCGAGCATATCAGGTGAGGGAGATGATGAGAGCAAGAAATTTGAGCAAGGCGCCTAGTTCGAGTGTAGTAGAGATGGAGAACCTTAGACAGTGATCTCTCTTCAAGAGTAGCAACATCTCAAGCTTAAATATATACTTGCACAAATACATGCCCTCTGGAGCTTCATGCCTACCTTGACGAAGGGGGAATGCTGATATGCCGCAAGATATTGGGTTTGTCGGAAAAAGTAGACTTGTTAGTTGTAACAATCTTACTCATGAAAGAGATTGCAACTTTGTAAAGAATTTCATCACCCAGTTCCAAAAGGAGTTACATTTAAAAAAAAAAGTTTGTTTCACAAAAGAATTACATTTAAAATTTTTTTTTGTTATTTTGTGATAATTTAAAAAACTCTCGATTACAAACATATAAATCTCATCGTAATTTAAAGATTCGTGACAAATTTTATGGAAAAAAACATATGATTTTGTACATTTAATTTTTGGTTAAAGATGCAAAATTAATAGTCGTCAAAAGTCTAAATGTTGTTTTTATGAAACAGAGAGAGTATAATTCTTATACAAATTCCGGATGAGATTAATTTTATGATATCATAATACATGAGCGCAATCTCGACACTTATGGCTTACCTAAAACTCAATGCGTTTGTGAGCCTAATTATTAACTTCCCTGTTACGTGGTGATACCGTATCTGCTCCCATAATCTTTTGTAGACGTTTCAGAATTGAATTAAGCTTTCAGAGGAAAGTGAGGGTCATATTCTATTAACTAATTCAAAGACAGGTCATATGCATACCAAACCACCCACGAACACGCAGCGCAAAAATTGCAGCTTTCAATACAAAAGGTTCGGTGAAGAATCGTATTTTTTGTTGCAGCTTTCAACCCAAAAATTGCAACTTCAAACCCTTTACCAAAAGAATTATTCAAAAATGCCATAAAAAAGATTGACTATTTGTGGTCGCTGGGGTATTTCTTTGATGGTAGCAACTTTTGGCACCAAAAAAATGTAGAACTTCCAAGTAAATCGCGAAGAACGGGGATATACATCAGGGCATGGGAGAGGAGTGCAAACACACTATTAAGTTCTTGAAATTCTTGAAGATAAGACGTAAAATTGCGAAAGTGATTCAACCACATACACAACCGGACATGAGAAAAATAACTTTCGTACTTGTGCAATATGATCATCTGCATATAAGTAGCAACTATTTGACACTGGTGGTGACAGCTAAATAAATTTTCTAAGAACTGCCGTGTGCTATAAAATAGAATGTTAAAGATACAGTAAAAAGAACCCACATCCAGTCACCTTTTTTTCACTCCTCAGAGGTGAATGAACCTCATCTTGGGAAAACGCCAGAAGCGAAATAATGATTATATAAATCAACTCAATACAAACACAAAGCACGGGCCATTCCTTCTGTTTCTTCGCTGATCACTGCCATTCTTCCATTGTTTTAGTTTCTCAGCATTTCAGCAGAATTGCACCATTCTTTGTATTCGTTCCCATTTTACCGTGAGGATGTGGAATTATCATCCCCCACCACCCAATACTGTTTGACAGCAACAAGAATTTTCTCAGGGATGAGAGGACCATCCTCATGATCTGTCATTTTAGAATCCCATCGTAAACCTTCAACAATCTCTTTCACCTTGACAATTACTTCGACTTCATCGCGGATGATAACAGCACCTTCTGGTCGTAGAATTCTATCCATCTCCAGAAGAATATCTTCATAAGAACATCTGTTAAAAAATTAAGATGAGTTTGATGTCACTCTTGCTAGAAGTGGAAACTGAAAAGCATGTGGACAAGAAGATTAGGTTCTCATACAAAAGTCTGGTTCAACGAAAAAATGTTGTTTTCCACCAGCCACCTCGAGGAGATACCTTTCCCCAACCCCTTGAGGCTTAGCAACATTTAAATTATGTATTGATAATGATACAGATAGGGAAACATTATTTGTAAAATGCGGAGGTCATGTACGAGGCTTTTCATGCAACGATAGCCAGAATTATATAAACAACTCTAGATCAGATATAAAGGCTTCAATGCAGAAGTAATTAGTAGTTTCACTAACTTGTCCTTGTACAAACTGAAAAGACCATTGGCATGGATAAGATCATATGTCCTCGGGTAAGTTGAGAAACCCTCACACCTGAATCACAAATAAGGAAGTGAATATACATCAAATCTATGTTGTTAAGAGGATCAAATGATAAAAAAATTGTAGAAAGGATGCAAGTAGGTCAGATATGTAAGTTTAAAATTTAATCAACAAATCTGGCCCCTATCACAAAATCTGTCCATAATAAAATGATATCTCACGTGATGCATGCCAACTCACCATCTAACCTGTTTTTCCTCTAACCGATAATAATTGTTCCCAGTATATATATGTGTTCCCAGATGGAAGATAAACAATGTTTGTAGAGGCTAGGCTATCAAATAAAGATCCTCAGAATGGTAGCATATCAACTCAGTGCATTGTGAAAGGAAAGTAAGTTGAATAAACAAAAGCATTATTTCCTTAACAGGGCAATCTCTACAACAGTTAAACCAGATGGAACAAAGTTAAGAATCCATACCAGTCATGATAGATGCCAATCAATCCTCGCTCATATATAACACCGAGAGTATTTTTCTCGGCCACAGTGGGTACAACATTCATAACCCACAATTTTGGAGACTCCAGGGCAGCAGCAAAACCTCCCAACCCAGCACTCATGTCCATAATATTGCGATACCTTCCTGAGTCAATAAGTTTGTTTATTCTTTTATAAGCGTTCACATGTTTCTTCCAGTTCTTATTGTCCTCCAGGTAAGTCTCAACAGAGATTCCAGGAACAGATCCACTACTAATCCTTGGGGGAACAGCATAAAGCCTCTCTGGAAATACCTTCAGCTCCCCACCAGCTTCATCATTGTTCGATTCAGTATATGGAGTTCTACAAGCCTCCATTTTTTTGTACCTAATAATTACCAGAGAAAAGCACAGTATTAGTTGTCCAATCTCTTATCATTTTAGCAAGTGCATCCTGTCTAAGAGAGGAGATATGGCAGCCTGCACAACTTTTGCAGGCACCAAATACAACTGCAACAACCACGTGGTTCTTGAATCTCAGATATTAGTTATAGAAGTAACTTATGAAAAAAGATAGAACTTCCTAAATGATATTGGACATCCAAATGGCACTATTTAAAATGACATTCTAGTGCAGAACCAATCTCTAAAATTTTATTTGAAAAAATGACCAGGACGATGTAGTAGGAAACAAGGATCATCAATTAAAATCTAAGTCTTATAATATGAGGATACAAGATGAAAACCAGATAATAGTCTCTTATAGTCTTATGTCATTCATGGGATTGAAAGTAGGAAATTTTTTAAAGCACTATATAATTTCTGAAATGCCGTTACTGACAGGCAACATATCTTATCAATAGTAATTAAGAATATAATAATATACATAAAATGGCTGAATATCATACCAGACATCGTCTGGGTCTGAGGATTCACAAGAATTTGCTTGTGAAGCCTGACAAGCATCAGCACTTAGTCTCTTCTGCCATATGGCTGTTTCACCCATCTCAGCTTTTTTCTCCCAGCAAAGAAGCTTGGCAATCTCTTCAATCTTCCTTTGTTCTTCCTGGAGATCCTCCTTAGGACGCTGCCATGCCTTGTAGTTATTCTTCCAATTGATTGGGGGTCCCGAAAGCACCCAGTAGCCACCAGGTCTCAGAACACGATCAACTTCCATCATGTAAATTCCATCTGCGGATAACCAACATGAAAACTAATTTGAACATTCAGAATGGACAACTCTATATTTGTTACATGTGTTCAGCAAGTAACAAGATGCAATCAAGATTCAGTTCTCACCATTTGCTCCCCAAGGAATTAGGCAGCGAGAACAATGGGCCATGTCAAAGGCCCTAGAGGGATAAGGCATTTTTATGGTTCCTAAAACACCAATAACAGCAGGTACCCCCCTCTCAAGAGCAAATTGAACCTGAGCCTCGTGAGAGTCCCTTGGTGCAAATGACATCGCTATTACCTTTCTCTTCCAAAGGTATGCGCCCCAACTAGCAACCTACATGAATAACTAGTTGTCAGAGGAAGGACATCATAGAATATCACAAAGCAAGATTGTCAGTAGAACTTGCAACAAAATGGTATGCATGTGAGACAAAGAAGAATATGTTAGATAACAAATAGATGGAAGGAATTCAACATACCCCACAGCCGGTGTCTAGGGCAGTTCTTACAGTTCCATTCTCAATTGGTATCACTGAAGCAAGCTGATCAATATATTTATCTGCCCCTTGAGGAAATTGTGTTCCTCCACCAGGAAATCTGAAGACATTGCCCTCATATTGAATCCAGTTCTGAATAGCCTTCTCAACTGTTAAGCTCTTATAAGGTGCATTGGCATAGGGTACATAATCGCGACTTTTTGGCCATGGAAATGGGGTTACATATCCTTTGGGGGCAGGAATTAGGCATTGCAGCTTCTCGTTCTGAGGTGGGCAATGCCTCTCTCGATAATTCATATTTTCTCGTGGGAAGGTCATTGCACGTTTTTGATCTTGGCAGGGTGTGTAATCCGTATAACGGGATTTGCACGGCTTGAATTCTTTAGCTTTTGTTCCAGAATGTTCAATGATCCCAGCATCCCCATTGTGGTGAGTATCAAAATTCAGATTTGGAAGCACACTGCAGTCTGCACCACTCTTGGTCATCTCTAATGCTATACTGTCTCCCTTCCCAAACCCACTTCTCTGCCATGCTCCCAGTAAATAAAAAAAACAGCACAAGCCAACTACTATAAAAATAGATACAGAACTCCTAGTCCTACTGTCTCCAGTACTTAATTTTGTTGCCATGGGTTACCTGAAAGCATTTTCGTAATAATTCAGCATATTAATAGAGGATGGGAAACTCACAACTAACTTGTGCATTTCTTTTTTCAAAATTGTGAGAGTGCACAAGCAAACATGAATGTCTTTTGATGAGAATATGGTAGACAAATGAGCTAAACCCAGATCTCAAATCCATGAGTTTGACTGTTTTCATAAAATACCAACTTCTACACAGAAAATAACCGCAGAATTTCTTGAAAATTCTACCAGTTAAAACTACACATACTACTTATTCAATCTTGCTATTTTCCAGCATAACAACTTAATGAAATCAAGCTTGAATAATTAAGTAATCTAAGTAGACTCAAACCACTGCAACCCACATAAATGGTTTTTCAGCAGTTCCGTACCAAATTCCTATAAACACCATATTATGAGATATAAGCACAACTAAATAAAAGTAAAAACATAATAAAGAAGCTACTCTGTATATAATTTTATTCTCAAAACAGTTGTCAGGTGTTTATGTTGTTGTCTTTTGATGATAATATGAAGCAAGAAACTAACTTTTTGAAGAACTGATCCAAGTTTGTATGAGAAACTTCACTTCATCAGAACTTCAACTCAGAGAAAGGGAAAAAAAACCCACATAATAATAGTGACACTCTCAAGTTGAAAATAAGACAATCCACCCAAATGAATGGAGTAAAAATATTAAAAAAGCTCGAAAACTGCTGCTAATAACAAAATTGGAAGAAAAAGATTGAAAATTCATACCGATTGTATAAAAATATCCCCAATGATTGAAGACGTGGAACCTCTGTTTTGGGTAAATTTGAGCTTAAATTTCGAAGAACCCTAAATTACAAACTTGTATGTGATCATTTGATATGAGAAATTGAGAATTGTATTTATGTATGTATATATGTATATACATGTCGGGGGGTTAAAGCTGGACCCGCGTATATAGATCCGACTGAACTTTACAGATAAGAAGAGTAAGAAAAATGTCAGACCACGACAACCCAAATCAAGCTTCTTTTATTTACTCCGCAGTTGATTTTTTTTTTCTTTTTCCAAGAGTTATATTAACTAATTTGATATCCAAATTATCTCATCTAATTTGAATCGTGTTTCGATCAAACTTTTCAAAAATAGTAGTACCAATAATATACTTTATTTAAGAGTATCAATTTCACCTGAAAGAATATTAATTTCATTCGAATCAGTTAATACAATCATAATTCCAAGGTAGAATATGAAATTTACCATCTCACTCTATTTAATTTCGACTCCACCTATTTATATATAAAATATAAATTATAATAATTTTAGAATACTTTATATAAGAAATATAAAAAAATAAAGAAAAAAAGAAATATATTAAATTTAAAAATGTTATTCATAATAACAGGGCAGAGACAGTATAAACACTAACAGGACATGATGAATTTGAAAGATTATATATTTTTAATGAATAAAATTTAAGAACTACCCTGTTGGCTACAATCTTGTAGCCGTGCCATTCAATGCCAAACTTATCATAATCAATTGCTTAAGAATGTTTTATCCAAAAAACCACGTCGGCGTCGCTAATGTGTGGAGGGTACGCATTAAAGCACACCAACCAGAAAGTCAGATACCATTCACCACCCACACCCGAAGTGGGACCCACATCCGAATAAAAGTTGGAAATCAGGCTCTGGCCCCTCTAATAAAACTTTTCACCTTAGTTTTTTCTCTTTCTTTTACTGGGTTAGCGAGCGTGCCAGTACTTTTGAAGTAGTAAAAATATTTGGACACCAATAATTTATCACGACTCGTCGTGTGCCGCATATGCTTTCATTGGCATTAACAAAATACTAGACTTAGGCCCTGTTTGATGTGGTCTGAATACATCTGAATATACACAAAACCGAAAAGGCTATCAGACTGTTTGATGATAAATTATACAACTCTTAATGGGTATGCAAGCTCTGACAGAATCAATCAGAGGATAAGCTGAATGACATATTTACTTTAATATCCCGCAAATCCCAGTAGATAATAGAACATACTTCCTCCTTCAAAGATGAGTTTGGTGTGTATCTCAACTGAGATTTCTTCGAATAATGGCATCGACTTTTGAGTTATTGGGGAGAAATACAAGTTATTAAATTTGTTTGAAAGAAAAAACCAGTAAATTGGACTATAGGAGATTCATTGAAGAAGAAGGGAGCGAAGGCAAGGATGTATGAATGGGAAACTGAACGTTGCTTGCTTCTCGCATGTTCCAGTTGGAGGAGTCATTGAAGTTGTAATTTAATTAGAGTACTTCACAAAAATTACTCTTTTGTGAATACTTTAATTTCAAAGTTACATTGTTTATTTATTACTCCGTATATACGAGGCAGTTGATAATATTGTTTTCAATTGATTGACATTTAAAATGTTTTATGTACATGTTTTGGTAAAAATGTAATTTATTTTTTTTACTAATATAAGTCTTTATTAATCAAACAATTTGACTCAGATACAGGGTTAAAATTGGAATTACAACCTTTAGATCTTTTAAACATATCAATTATCAAATGATTTTTTCTATTCGGAATTCAGATTCAAACAAAAGATCTAATTAATGCGGGCAATCAAATCTGATTATTAATTCGGACTTTTTCATTCAGTTTTATCAAACAAGCTCTTATTTAACGAATCGAGTAGTTTGATGTTTGAAATTATTTGGTTCGATTTGAATTGAATTATTAGACGAGTCGAGTTGGAATGTTTTTTTATTATTTGTTAAGTTATCAAGATGAGTATTAAGGCTATTCGGTTCAATTCCCGATAAAAATTGTATTTGACTCGATAAACTTGATACTTGATATCATTTTTAACATTTGATAACTTTGTTCCTTACAACTCGTTACGTATTTGACTTGTTTTTGATATAAAAATTCATTAATTATTCGATAATCGATAAATGTTTGATAAAATTTGAAACTCAACTTCGTTCAAATATTTTTGAATTGCTTGCAAGCAGCTCTATAATCAAACAAGCCATGTTCAAACATAATACTACACGATTGATAAATATCCAGCTCAACTCTAACTCGATTAATTTTCTAAGGAGTCTAGTTCGAACAAGCAATATTCAACTCGACTCAATTACAGCTCTACAAAATACAGATATTTTCATATATTCCAAATTTAAAATCTATTTTCATATTTTAAATTAAAAAGCAATATATTAAATTTTAAAACCAATACAATCTTTTATTAATTAATATAAGAGACAAAATCTTAGAATTAATATAAGAGAAAAATACAAATAAGCGACTAATTTCGTTTGTAGTTATCTATATACACTTTATATGAAATCTTCTATCATTTTTCATAATTTATTTTGTGTTTCATTCTCTTTTGGGGATAAATTAAAAAAAAATGTGTCAATTATAAAAAATAATTCAACTTAATATGTGAAATTAATTTATACAATTGTTTATTTTAGATTGAGACCTCGTAACATCTCTTAATATATTGTTTTCCGATTTCAAAAAACTATGCTACATCTTTTGTTTTAGAATATTTAGTGGGAAATTTTAAATGTTACGACCTAAATTTGTAAATTCGTAACAAAAATATAATAGTTTAAAAAATATTTATTTCTATTTTAAAATATAAATATATTAATCTACTAATTCACAACAACAAAATACATTCAATAGGACTTTTTAATTTATTTGTTAATATTAATTTATCTAATTATACGAATTATGATAATCATATACACACACACTAATCTATCTATTTATTCTTTCGGTACGAATTGGACAAATCAAGATTAGGCCGGTTTACAGACTATTAATATTTAGCTATCAATCAATATATTATACTAATATAATAATTAACATTAGACTTTCATGAATTAGATTAATTGAAGTAAACCTATTTACAGACTAAATTATAATCAAATTAATCATAACATAATAAATCTAATTATCAATTAAATTTACGTGACTAAAATAATTATGATCAAATTGACAATTACAAATAATAATATGATTTATTATAATTAATTAATGCTAACTGAATCAAGTATGGAGTATGATATAGATTATAAATTAATCTAATCTATTCAAATAAAATAATTATAATCAAATTAATAATAACAAATTATCGTACGTAGATAAAATAATTATAATTAAATTAATAATAACAAATTATCTGTACTGCGTACCAGTTTTAAAATTAGTTAAATGAACTGTGAAGTCCACCATAGAGGGATCAGGTTGTCCTTAAACTGGGAAGCCAAGAGGTATGGGTTCGATTGATGATCAGATGCGTTAATAGGTGAGTGGAGTGCGAGTGCATCGATTGATCTGGTACAGCAAGCAAACAAATATTTAATGAATTTTAATTGGAAATATCAGTGTCGGTTCTTTGTTAGTGTGAAAGCAGCCGCCTGTTGTCGTTAATTAATACTCCACGGTGATAGTTCTTTTTTAAAATTATAAATATTAAAAGAAATCTACCTTTTTTTGTTAAAAAAAATAAATAAATCTATTAGCAGGATAGGAATAAGAAAATTGATGTCTAATCAATAAAATAAAATAATGAATTTTATCTATAAAATTGATAAAATATGATAAACGAGTAATTCAATGAAGAGACGATTCTCGATAAGTGATTTATTAAGAATATAATTTTCAAACAGTATTCGCATGTTTCAACTATATAATGTTATCATATTTAATTTCCCATCTGTTGAAAAAAAATATAGTGTATAGTACATAATTATTTCAAATAATAACGTAATAATATCGGATAGTAATATAATAAATTTAAATAATAACATTAACACCATAAGAATAGTAACATACTTGAACCGAACAAGAAGTACTCTTTTATTATACTAACTGACCTTATTGTTCGATAAATCAATGAATAATTCTAATATTTTTTAAAACATACTACTGGCCATATTTTCTTCCTCCGGTAAAACGTTTTAGCCATCAAATGAGTATGTACCAATTAAATATTTGTTTAACTATCATGTACTAAATTTATCGGTGGTCTTCGGTGGAATTGAACAGCCTATTAGTTTTTGACTTGGGAAGGCCTAAAAGGTGATTTGAAATTTCCCGGTATGACTCATGAAAACCATATCTTAATTATAAAAGGACATGAGAGATTAGTTGAGAAACTAGATAATATAGAGAATTCGAATTGTAAAAGGAAAATACCAAAACAAAAAAAAGAATTGGTAAAAGGCAATGTTTGGTGAATGATAGCAGGAAATAAGATACTCACTCATAATAAACTTGTACTTTATTTGTTAAATTATATTTACTTGTTCATGCATATAATCTATATCGCAAGAATATACATAGAAGTTTTACATTTTTGTAGAGTATGATATAATTTTTATAATCTTGTAAAATCTGTATATTTCTTATAATTTAAATTATGAAAAGAAGTTTGGAAAAATTCAATAAATTTATGTAATCCATTTTTAGATAACACGTGTAAATAGATTTTTCTTTTGAGTATGTAAATATAATAAGAATGGATAAGATGTAAGAAATGAGTCACAACACATTGTCTTTATTCCGTTACTATTGATAAATAATTATGTTACTGCAAAATAAACACAAGTGTTTGTAGAAGGGGGATGAATACAAACACCTGAAACTTTTCGCTCTTTTAAACTTAGAAGTGTTTACTGGAAAACAGTTATAACAAACAGAAAAACTATAAGAAATGAATATACAGATTCAAGTTAAAATAGTTATATTAAAACTTAGGGTTTTTCTGAAAATCTGTATAATCACAAATGTGATTTACAGCTACAAATTCTGTGAATAAGGTTCACAGCTTCTCACACTCACTAGCTTCTAACTTTCTTTGAAATATCTCTCTCAGGATCTATTACAAAATTTATCTCTAATGTTTGTGTGCTTCAGCGTTTGTTTTTTTCTGTTGGATAGATTTAATCACTGTATTTTTGTAATGAGAGCTCCGTTGCTTATATGATAAATCAGTGGGATGAAATCACGTGCTTGAGACGTGCTGCTCTTCTCAACTTAGCCGCAAGTATGTCACATCGAAATTTTATGTGTCAGACTGCTGCATGCTTTGTTGCTACTTTTCTTCCCCTGATCTGTGTGTATTTAATGCGTGAGAGTTCTCATTAGATCATAAACAAACTTCAAGAAATATCTTTCCAGTTGATATTTCTTGCTTCTGTAACACGTTACGTTGATTTTCGTGTAAGAACTGATGACGGGTGCATGTTGTCACAACGATCCACTGACTGCCAGCCCTGACGGACTTTGATCAGTGCTTCTGGATCCCCTGATGCTTATTGACTGGATCAGGGCTTCAACCTTCACTTGAGTTTTACTCAGTGCTTCTTGATCCTGATGGTTATGACTGACGACATACAATGATGGCTTCCACTGATGTTATGTTGGTCATTTCCCCTGACGGGTTACCCTGATTGGTTTGTCTGATAATGACATATCCTGAAGTGTTTCCCTGACGGGTTGGTCTGCCTTCGTCATACCCTGATGAGTTCCCCCTGATGGGTTCCCCTGATGGGTTCCCCCTGATGGGTTCCCCCTGATGGAACTTAATCAACGTAACTTTGATTAGAATTTCTGATGTGCGGAATACTTTGACTGTTTACAAGTAGCATCAGACATTCTTCTTCACTTTATCAAGTCCTTTGAATGTTTTTGTTTTCTGACTTGTCTTGTGAAGTTATTAACCATCCACTGATGAATAAGTGTATCATCAGTGGATGCAAAACTTGTGCTGATCTTAAGGTTTATAAAATACCTCAAGTATTTACAGTTGCACAATTTATTACATAATCATCATCATCATTTATCTCTAACAAATTATTATTGTTGTCATGATCAATTTAAACAAAATACTAGTTAAAATCAAATATTTTAAAGGTAACAATATTGTTTAAAGAATTAGGGGACAAAATGAATATTCTCGATTACTATAGTCCACACTAATTTATTAATATAACACTATTCATGTGAGAAAAAATGAAAATAAAAAATATAGTGATTAAATCCGTGGGTAAGACTTTTTTATATTTATTTTACAATTCTCTTTAAATTATACTCCGCAACATGGCTTGGCACACCATCTTTTCATTCCAAGCGTCCGTCCGTCCGTCCATCGTATTTCAATTATTTGTGCTTAGCTTATGTCAATTATAAACTCCTTACCATCAAATCTTAAAGGACGTTGGAGTGCACCCTCTTGACTAAAATGACTTACCTGGTGCCCGTGTTATTTTTATTTTTATTTGTTCAAGTTTTGCTCGCTTCAATTTATCCTGTGCTTGAAAATGTGTAAATTTTAGACAGTGATCTCGTTTCTAACAATAATAAAAAAAATTTAAAAACATTGCTATGCATGTTTACACCTATTTTTATTTCTAGATCATAATGCATCAATATTATTATACCCCGATAGTTTTTCAAACCTTTTTTCTGATGAATATGAATAGAGTTTTTTAACTAAATTATTTTAGGTAATGCTGTTGTAAATTTTAAATTTAAGTGTTACGAACTTCTAACTATCTCCCTCGACGGCAACTTCCGATATAAATTAATAGACTCTGTTATAACCCATTCAATGAATGTTAGATTAAACCTCGCTATCGACTACATTTCTTTTCTTTTCATGCAATCTGTTGATTACGTTGGCTAAGTTGTGGTATTATACGTTACAAATGACTTAAAATAGTGGTACTCTTGTTGGGATTAAATACTACTCCCTCTATTTTTTTAGCTCAAATCACATAGACCAAGATCAATAATTAATAAGTATAATAATATTAAAAAAATTATATTATATCATGATTGTCCATATTTAATATGTATAGAAAAAAAAGATACTTATATTTTCTTGAAATATGCAAATGGTAATAGAAGAAAAATAACTTTATCCAGAAAAATAAGTTAAAAAAGAGAGAGTCAAACTCTGGAAAAACGATGTAGTTATTTAAAGAGTTTGTTACTCCATATTTCTATTATAGTTTGCAATTTTGCATTATTAGCACTACATGGCACCATCTTGTACTGAATGGAATAAGTTGTTCCATTATTTATATCGTCTTCTAACGCATTTCTTTCGGAATTACTATATGTTCTTTAAGATTTAGTCTTTTTATTTAAAAAAAGTTTAAATAATAAAATACTTTTTCAACTCTGAAAGTATGTGACAAATAACACGACAACCTAATTAACCAGATGTCAATACTGTCTTCATTGTTCTAAAATATATAATCAGTCTTGATATTAATAGTTAATTAAATTTGTCTTCAAATTTAAATTTTATGAGATTCACGAGAAATCATAACATGATAAAAGTTGAAATTAATAATATTTCATAGATTTTTTTATGTTTGTAGTTCTTAAAATAAGATCAATTTATACAAATGACGTATTACAAAAATGAATTAATTTGAGGCTGAGAAGTCAAAGTTAATATTACATATTGACATAACTGGAGTATATATTTATATTTGTTTATATGAAGTCAAAAACGATGAGTCATGGAACCATCTCATTTAAGATTTAGATATAACAACACAATCAATAAAGTCAAATGAACTAGAAGAATGCTAAACTGTTTCCTCAACATTATTATATAATTTTGTTATTCCGTCGTTGGGTTCCGATTATACTACTACTAATGCTTTTATCTCCAACGAGGGTCGCACAAATACGGACCGCGAGATTGTTTCGTGATATTTGTGGGTTGTTGAATAAAAATCGGTCCATTAGGATGTATCATGTATATAGTAAAAAATATACATGTACAGATTAATTTGTTAATAGAGTAATCGACAGTGAAGTCAATTATTCTTGTTTATTAAATATCCCTATTGATTTGAATTTGGGTATACAAAGTGATACCACTAAAATTTTATATGTAACCAAAATAAAAAGAAGAAAGTATTACTCTCCTCTGTCTCGTGTCAAAAAATTCAACAAAAAATTCAAACAAGCCCACAACTCGTAGTGGCATGTGGGCGGTCTTAGAACTTAATTGTATTGCCTCTCTCTATACATTCGTTGTTAGAAGTCACAAATCTAAAGCAAGCCCCCTGAAAACCTTGAAAACTTTAGGCTCCCTTTGAATACAAGGAAAGAAACGAAAATATATTTTTTGTGTTCGTTTGGATGCAGTAATTTGACGTCCAGTACTACTTTTTTATAATAAGGGTATTAATTTTGGTACTCCATCGGTTACACAAAAAAAATAATATTTAATTTTTTAATGATTATTAATTTTATATATTTGATCAAAAATTAAATGTACAAATCATAAACTTTGTTAGATATAAATGTTGATAATGATAATTATATAGTAAAGAAAGAAATGTGCATATAAGTACTTAAGGTGTTTTACATCCACTGATGGACAAACCAGTCATCAGAGGATAGACTATTACACTAGGTAAGTCATCAGTGATAACTTCAACGGATTTCAACGGATTTGACAATGTCAGGGAATGACTGTTGTTATTTAAAAGAATATGAGTATTCTGCCCTTCAGACAAATCCAACAAAATATCAGTGATTAAGAGAACAAGTATTTTTAAAGGAATCAGTGAAAAAAATCCATCATGAAAAATCTAAAATACTGTGTCAGAGGATGATCTCGTCAGGTGATGAACCCGTCATGGGATGAACCTGTTAGGGAAACCAGTCAGGGAATAACATTAAAGGATTAACCCGTCAGGGAAACTCATCAGTAAATGTCAGAAGGTCTCAACAATCAGTGGATACTGAAACACTGATCAAGTCTTCATTAGGGCTTGACATCGGTGGGTAGTGAAGTACTAATCAAATCTCTATCGGGGACTTGTCATCAGGAGATCCAGAAACACTGAACAAGTCAACATCGTGACTTGTCTTTAGTGGATGATTATGACCTAGTCCATTCGTCATCAGAACTTACAAGCAAATTATTGATACTTGGCATGAAAGCAAGGGGTATAACTGAGAAGATATTATTTGAAGTTTGGTTGTCCAATAACAATTCTCAAGTATTAAATGCATAAAGATCAGGGGATAAAAAAAAGAAGCAACATCAGCCAAAAACAATCTGACACATTACTCCGAAAGAACAATGATGTGACATACTGCGACTATGTTGAAAAAGCAGCACGTCTAGCATGTGGATTCAATAACTGATCTGCTACCCATACAGAGAGAGTTGTTACATGAAACAACCAAATAGCCATAACACTTACACATTAGAAGAAAATTTTGTAATATATCTTAAGAGAGATATTCAAAGAAAAATAAGTAGTTAGTGAGTGAGTAAAAAAAAACTGTAATTACTACAGAGTTGTAGCTGTTAATCACGTTGTGATTAAACAGATTTACAGAAAAACACCAAGTTATAATATAACTATTTTAACTTGAATACTCGTGTGTTCATTTTAATTTCTGTAAGGTTCTTCTGATCATTGCAACTATTCCACCTATTGTAGATTAAATTTTAAAAGAGCAAAAAGTTTTTAGTGTTTGTATTCAACCCCTTCTACAAACACTTGAATTTATTCAGTTCTAACAAACTTTTTTCGTGAAATTTATTATAAATTTTTAAGTTATGATAATATATATAAATTTGTAATTGAAATTTTTTTAATTTATAACGAAATAACAAAAAAAAATTTTAAATGTAACTCTTTTTTGAAACAATTTTTTTTTTTCAAATGTAACAATTTTTTTTAGAATGAAGGGAGTATTAGTTAAGACTAACCATTAATTTTAAATTATATTTCTTCGGTTCTTATCTACACAAATATACTTTCTTTTGTGAATATACTGTTTATTACTTTATTTACGATATTTTCTTATACTTTTTCCAAAATTATAACTCTACCACATAAAACTTTCCATCACATCACTATAATATCGAGGACGTTAGTATCAATTCAATCAAAATTTAAAATTATGAAACTAGTTATTTTTCTCATTTCTAAATTAATTCAGATATCATCTATTACTTATTTCTTAAAAGAACAATAAATAGCTATAGATAATTTACTTAAAATTAATATTCTTTTAGTAATAATTGCACAATTTTAAAAGTTGTCAATGGACTCTATAAAACTTTATAATAAAATATGTATAAGACCAAAAATTATGTATAAAATCAAATAGATTTTTAATTTTATAAACCGAGTACTATTGAACGTGGAGTAGCTTAATAGGTTCAATAGCGTTCGCGCGTATCTTTAAGCCGAAAAATTGGAGGGAGTATGTACACCTTCAAATTGCCAAAGGTGAAGAGATTCTGTGGAGAATAAAAGTTGGATTACGCTGTAAGTCATTTACCCCAAGATTTTCGAAAAGTTTTTATCGTCTCTTTCTATCAAATACGATGATTTTGAGTTAATTTTCAAACCTAGTTTTGTGTGTAGATAAGGTGTTTGATAAAAGTCCTGTAACGCACTTCAGAATTCACAAGGATATAATTGATGTACGGATTCTATTATTGTGTTATGATGTATACAGAGATACCTCAACTTAAAAAAATTTATTCTTATGAAGTTTTTCTTTATTTGTCAGTTCACAAGCAACAGCGGCTCAAATTGACACCATATTTGACAGTGATTGGGAATTATGTTCTGTTGACTGACCTATACAGAGGGGCTTCTCTTTTTCATATAAATGGCTGACACATTGGAGTTGACATGCCAAATATGTGGGCATGTCGGATTAGAGGATGGTTCAGATGGTTACTTCTACTGCCAAAGCTGTGGCTCTCAAGCCAATGATATCAGAGACACCGGAGATGATGCCGATGAATTTGTTGACATTAGGGGAAACCCATCCGCCTACATAGGCAGCAGGCGTCGTCGGAGGACCAACGTTGAGTTGGTCTCTCAGTCTCAACCAGAAAGGTCCCAGTTTTGGGAATCCCTAGAAAAAGCTAATGATGGTGATGATGGGGTTGATGCTGCTGGCCCCACAGGGCCTGTTGATTTTGGGTCAGATACTAGGCCATTAACATATGCGGATTATCACTCCAAGATTAGGTTGAGGTATGTAATGGGGATTCAGGTGCTAATTCAATTGCAATGCAAGGAATTGGTTGAGAAATTTGATGTTAATGATATGGTTGTTGGTGTGGCGGGAAATATTTGGTTGAGGTTTGTTGCACTGAGTAAGATCTTTGCTGACGATTGGGCTGATGAAGTAATTACACAATCAGAATCTCAAACACAAGGTATCACCTTTTTTGTTTCATGGAATTTTATATTAGCAAGGATTGTGATGGCCATATTACGTGAAAAAGTACCATGGTCTAAAAACAATGGACTTGTGAAAATATGTCTCTACTCAATTTTTTGTTTGATTTGTTGAAGGGTTAGACTTTGGAGAGAGATTATGCCCAAGATGGATGTCTTATGTCCTTGCACTATAAAATGCTTATCTGAGAATTTCTGAATTTTGCAATGCCTGCAATTTATCCTTTGCTCATGATTTCCATGATTGACACTATGTTTTGGTCGTCACTTTTTTTTAATAATCAATTATGAGATTTTTTGAGTTCTTAACGTGCCTTGCTAATTGCACAAAGCACTTCTTACTCTCAACCCACCGCCCCTTCACGCTTTTTGTGAAATTTTAGCTTCAAATCCATTTTCCATAATTTTCTAATACATTTATACTATCAGCACCCAAATGTCAAATATGATAAGGAGGCGTTATTGGACAAAATATATCATCTATGCTTAACCATTGGACTTATCGAAGCCCAGTGGTGGAGCTAGCATAGATGTCAGAGGGGTCACTTATTTAATGAAATTAAAGTGAAAATATACAACACGCATGCCAAAAAATACGATTTTATTCAAAAAATATTAATATTTACAATATCATAATCAATTGCTATAATAAATAATATGAAAGAAACTAGTTTCCTTGTCCGTCAACTGTCCGTAAAAAGTTAACACAATAGATTCGGGATTAAGGGAGATGAGCTACATAATCCCAAATATGTATGTGTGTGTGTGTGTCTATATATATATATATTATATATATATATATATATATATATATATATATATATATATATTCCGTATTAGTTATCTTTGTAATCATACCCGCTAGATTTATATCTATAAAACCAGAACTTTTTTGGAAAAGAAATTGACCGTAAATTCAATAACATAAAAATAAAATACAAATACTCTATACTAGGTATATGCTAGGGAAAGATATGGAGGTCCATGGACCCCTCTTGCCTCTGTATCCCGCCGCCCCCATCTAAGCCTTTCACTTTGCTATATTGCCATATCTGCAGCAATAGTTATTCTTCATATGCTTATCATCGAGTTCAACAACAGAATTCTAGTGTGGTTAAATATGTCAAACCCATATTATATGTTTTTAGCAAAGTTCAGTATGTCTCATTAGATATCAAAACATCCATATGTGGATATTGATCTACTACTCTTGTTATCTCTATAAGCTAGAGATGATGATGTATGTAATTGGTGACTTTATTCTGTTAACATGCTCACAATCAATTATCAACAGCTATATGAAAATCCTTTATTTTGTCTTAACTTTTGTTTTTCATTTTGTTTAACTTTGTTATTTCATTCTTTAATTTCAGGACTCGTTGATAATTATGTGTTCAGTGGTAAACATAGGGACGAACCTTACAATATACTTGGTAAGCGAGCTGTAATGATATGGTATAGATCCCTGAGCAAGACAATACCGTTATCTTATTCTTTAGTGATCTCCTTCCTGGCTTGTCATGTCTTGAGGGAGGCAATTCTGCCAACCGACATCTTAAAGTGGACACTGGAAGGGAAGCTTCCTTATTTTGCTGCTTTTGCTGAAGTTGAGAAAGAAATTGGTTCTCCTCCTAGCGGATGTCCTATCAGTTCTAGTCGCATGTTCAGACCTACTCAAGCTGTTTCATTGCAAAAGTTGGAGTCACTGGCTGCAACTCTTGCTGAAGTAGTTGGTCTAGAATTACCGCCAGTGAACTTTTTTGCAATAGCTTCGCGCTATCTTGGACTTTTGTCTCTTCCAGTAGAAAAAATTCTTCCTCCTGCATGTCGCATATATGAATGGTCTATGCCTCCAGAGTGTTGGTTATCGGCCAATGAACTGAGGCTTCCTTCACGTGTATGTGTAATGTCTATATTAATTGTTTCAATAAGAATTCTGTATAACATACATGGTTTTGGGAAATGGGAAATGAGTTTTTCCGGTTCTAGTGGTTCATCATCATTGGATGACAGGGATATTGAGGTGGATCCTAAGTGCAGAATTGGTGTGAATGATATTTTGAAGGATCAGTCGATGCCATCTGATATTGATACTAAGAAGCTGCTACTGACCCTTGATGCAAAATATGCCGATCTTGTCGATATATTTGGTAAGAATCCAGTTTATTTTCCTGAATTATTGAATCTTATTACACTTTCAATATTGCCGTACTAGTTTTTCTGTTTGTTTTGCTGGTGATCTATAAGCTAGTTAACTTTAATGTTAGCAGAATATTCCAAAAGCTTGTCCTCATATCTTCAATACTGCGAAGATGTGGTTTTTGCTGGAGTAGAACCATCATTTGATGATATTGAAGAGAGTAAAATAATTGAGGAGTTCTGGGATTTTTATCAGAAACAACAGGTGAGTTAGCTAAAAATCTGCTCTTTTCTATGCTACTTCAACAGTGGTGGTACTCCATCTACATACATGTAAAAATTAGAGATGAACAAGACAACTGGTTATATTTAGCTGCTGCATATGCTAAATTATTTGAAGACAGTTCAACTAATTACTTATTTATAAATGACTGATGTTACTTTATTTTTTTATTCCTTTCTTTTATATTCTTGTGTTAATATGTAATTGGAATCTAGTTTTTGGGGTTTCATCAACCAAATCCGAAGCAAGTTTGATTTAAGTTCTGTAAATATTATTCAGATATTTTGAATGTTCACATTTGTATTCTAGGTAGTTGTAAAATTTTCTTACAATGATAAGGTGGTCTGCGATGTATAAAACTCCTGCCAGGCTGCCATTCTAAAACAAAGAACACCAATACTGCCATTTCTGGAATTAAACATCTACTTAAGCTTCAACAGCAAAAGCTAAATCAGAGAGGGTTAATTTTAATTTTCTTTAATTTGATCATAACTTAGGAAATTTTGTTTGGTGGCACGTATAGCTCTATTGTAAGATACTAAGGTATACTACTATGTTTTTGGGACTAATGAGAGCATAGAGGATTATTGTTCAGTTTGTTATATATAAGATGAATTTATCAAGGCTGCTTGTAGAGTTACTTTTTGGTTGAACGTAGAATTATTCCTCTTATTTTTCTATATTATTAAATGTCTAGGGGTTGAATTCATCAGATGACCAGAGAACAGGTTTCATGGGATTTAATAGTGGTGATAACAAGAGATCAAGAGAAGACATCAAAAACATACCCAAGGAGAGCAAGAAACCTAGAGATGATGGCTTTAGCAGCGAGATGTCACAGGAAAGTGGGCTATCTCATGGAAAAGGGTTCTCACGAAGTAGTATAGACCGTGATGACCCCCCCTCCAAGGGTCAAAATTCTCTATCTGATAATGGACAATCTTGTGGAGAATCGGACAAAGATAAAGCAATCAAGCGATTAAAATCAGACATGGAAGAGAACAGATTTTGTTATATACCACCAAGAGTGAAATGTAAGAGGTTTGACTACCTTCATTATGCCAGGAAGAAAGACGAAGGTGCTTATGCTTATGCTGTCCATGCCGATTATTATATTCTGCTTCGTTCTTGTGCAAGAGTAGCACAGATTGATATTAGGATCATGCATGCTGGAGTGCTGAGTTTTGAAAGGAGACTGGCTTGGCTAGAAAAAAGAATTGATCATTGCTTGCATGTGAAACTTCCTACTGACACCTGTGAGTTTTGCCGCGAGGACATGGTAGAAAAAGATGTTGTCGATGATCCTATGGGCTTTTAAAAGTTGAATTTGTGATTTTAAAGTTATTACTACTGGATGGGATTAATAATAGCAGCTGGTGGATGTTTACTTGTACTACCATTCTGAAGATCAATATATCCTCATGTTGAAGTTTTTGGATGATTAGACCTCTAACCCCAAACTTTGTTTTGGGTTTTGTGGTGGGAGGAGGATCACGTAAGAACCAGTCTTGTTCCCTTTTGTTGCCAGTCTCAACATGCCAACGTCTGAGACCTTTCAAGTTCGGTGGAACCTGATGAGCTGTATGTCCTGTATCTAATTATTTATCATTGTTGGCCTAGCTTGATTCCAGTCAATGTTATGCCATTTGAAAAAACAGATATCTTGATCATACTTGTGACATTTATTGGCACAAGGCTGTCTTTTTGGATGTCCTGCGGAACATGACTAGATTTGTATAGCTTCAAGCCTTCAATAGGCACTACCGCCTAAAATACATTGTGCATAAAACAAGTTTGATTTTTTATTACCATTTCTGAAGATCAATATATTATCACACCTCGAGATATTTCCAACTTGCAACAACTTATTTTCCCCTTCTTTTTGGTTTTTATTTGTTTGGTTGTTTAAACGAGCCTTCATTCCTTTTTCTTTTTTCATTTTTTTGGCCAATCCAACAGACCAACATCTGATATCTTTCAAGTTTACTTGGAACCTCAGAATATGTATACTGTGTATTTGTTTAATTAACTAAAGATGTTAGCTTTATACCTGTTATACTAATATGCTTTGCTGTTTATCTTAATTTTAAATATCTGTTCATTTAGTATTTCATGATTTTGTTAGAGCAAAGTTCCCTCCCTTTTTGCAGTTTCTCGGTTTGGCTTGGAAGGAAATTCTTGGCTCTTCTGCTCCGAAGGAAATGGAATAGTGGTAACACAACACCCCTCAATATGTTAAGAATTTAAGATACAGGGATGGTATATTAGTATATTACACTGTAGTACCCTGTTTCATCGAACTTTCGTATGAGTCTACTATTATATGGAGGGGAAACAATAAATCTGTCATTTAATGTCTCTGAAATACTGGAAGAGTAAACAGTAGAGCGAGGAATTACGAAATAATTTTGCTACATCTTTAAGATATTGAAGTAAAGAACGCAAACTGAATAATTTGAAAAGAACTAGGAAATCATAGACAAACATAAGTTTGTTTTAGAGAACAAGCACCCTCCTGTACTTTTTGTCACATGAAGAATGGTGGGTCAGTACGGAATTTCTTCAAGGGTCCCTTTCTAAAAACTTTGACTAGAAACATTTCCAATGCAATCTCTCAATATTAAACAATATAGAAAAAATCTTGTGAGCCAAATCCATGCAAATACCTCGAGGCAGAATGTATCATCATTCTTCCTGCTAAAAGTTTCATTAGTGTTTGCAAGTTGCTCTTGAATTTTTTGTCAACTTTGTTGATCTTCACTTTGTGTTGAAGGAAACACTTGAACTTGTTATGACCTGTTGTGGATAGGATCCGATCCTCTTTGAACTTTTCTTTTGCTTGATTGGTTTGGATCAAAATTCCTGTTTACTGTCACTGGTTTATTATTTGCATTTAGATCTTGCGTGACGACCTCCTTGAGTATTCTCTGATGCATTTGTAGTACTCCGTAAGCTTCTTTACTCCACCTAAGGGCAAGGTCTATACTTCTCAGGCCAGTGCTTTGAGCAGGCTGAACTGCTAATAATCCAGTACAGAATAGAAGAAGGATAAGCAGCCTATATGCACTAAGCATCATGATTTCTATGGAGAAGAGGGAAGATATATTCTTTAAAGTGTAAAATTCAGATTGTATCATTGGTGTACATATAAGCCTGTGATTTGGCTTTTATGGGAATTAGATGGGACTTTAAAGTGTAAAACTTTGAGGGACCCAAAATCCTAGACGAGTCTTAGATTCATCCCAATCATAGACCTACCATCTAAGGAAAATTTAATCTGTTTTAACTGGGATTGAATAAAAGGTATCGCAATAGGACCATTAAGAAGCTAGGCATCTTTTCCATGTGTTTCTTTGGATCATTGTTCTCAAAGAGCAGAGCTACAGGTACATAAACTCTACACTGAATGTGTACGGAAAATGATTTTTACGTCTATTATGTTGGAGTCTGTGTGACAGTGTAGGGTCTATTAAAAATACTATTTCCCGTGCTTTCAGACCCTAGCCATCTTGCCACCTCACTTGAGAATGCTTACGTGTACATGCGCCGCGAGCAATCATTTTGCTGTAATAGCAGCGGTGCATTGGTAAATTTGAATGCCTTAGTCTTGAAGAAACAGAGGTTAGTGAGAGATTAGGCAGACTTGACCGCTAAATCAAATAGATGATGTTAGGTCATAAAGATGAATGGAATCTGAAAGTACCAATAAAATGGTATACACCCTCTAAAAAAACCAAACGATAGCTTTATGCGAATTGCAGATCTCACTTTAGAATTCCAAGCTCTGATTTCTATGCAACAAAAGTAGCCATCTTGGTTTCTTGTGATAAATGTGTTTCTTTTATTCTTTCTTGGGGTTTTTTAAGTTCTAAAGCTCCCCCATTTACTGTTTAAAGAAGACTCATTTTGGTTTTCAGCACATAACATAAAAGATAAAGTTTTATTGGTAATCCAGATGGACAATCTTTTCCTTTATGGATTGTCATATGTGATTAATATACAATTGCTGCGTTTGGACATACCAAATGGAATTGTAGTGGATGAATTTGGTGAAGGAGAATACATGAAAAATCAGTAGTGACAATTTTTTAGGAACGACAGAATTGCTCATTCCTTATTTTCTAGTTCGTTGCATCTCCCTTATTCCTTCACGTCTCTCCATTCGCACCACTTTTTCGCCAAATTTCTTGTTGATTAATTTTCCCCTTTATTCCATTCATGCAATCCAACATACTACATCACATGCAAGTTGGAACAATTAAAGCATAAGTTTTACATTTTTACATGGTGGGATTTGGTACATGATTAAGAGAGACTGGTCGTGGTCCAAGCAATAAGTACCTCATGTTAAGAGTTATTGATGGTGTGATTACCTTCTCTTTATCCTCCAATTAAAGTAAAAGCAGGGACTGAGTTGTTGCTTTCTTCTTTTCCATCTCAATAACCTTCTTCTTAATTTAAGAATCATATATTATTGTAGCTTGTGTGCCCCCACTGTTCTCAAAAAATGTTCTTAAATTTGTATACAACCTTTAGATATATTTTTGAAAGATGAGATCTTTTTGGTATATGCCAATGCTTAATTAAATTTCACAGTTTTTGTATTCGATGCTCATCTAAACTAACAATTTTTGTTTGTATAAGAATAAGATGTTAATATTGTCAAAACAAAAATAAAATTATGCGAGAAGGTAAAATCAATGCAAATGGTTCAATATATTCATTAGTAGTTAGCCGTTTACAGAGCATGATGTACGGTTCGTACTTTTAATTGTAAATGTACTTGTATTAGATACTCCTGCTCTTCTTTAAAATTTGGTCGCTTGCTGCTGTTAGAATCTTGTGGGGGCATAAATATATTGATTCCACCCTCTCGGAACAATGCTATTTATTTTCTCAAAGGAAGGTGAAGATTTATGTTATTAATTAGTTAATTTGGAGTGTTTTAAAGTAAACCATGGAACTGTCGGTTTTAAAGTAATGGCTTTTTAGTATTTTAGAGACAACATGAAGGGTCGGGTCCATCCATTATTATGGTCATCATCGAGTAGCTGTTTCTTTTAGTACACAATATTAACCACTTCAGAACTAAATACCATTACATTTTGATTTGACATCAACGCCTTAGTTTTTTTATTTAAAATTTATCACTCCATTCATTTCTGTTTCTGTAAACGCCACACTCACGTATGGGGAGGATTCATTTAACAGTACTAAGTTGAGTTGAATATATCAAACACAATTTGGATTAAACTTCAGCTGTTCGGACCTTTTAAGCGAATATAATTAGGGATTCTAGAGTGATTAGCCGAACTACAAGTTTTTTTGGCGCATTGTTCAGTTATTATAGGCACTACACCTTCTGTTACATGGTATAATACTATATCTGTTCCTAATTAATTGACACTTAGAGATTTTTTCTAGTCAAAGTTTATCTATGTTTAAATTATTATTATTTTTACTTTTTTGTAAATATGTGACAAAATTATAATCACAATCACAAAAAACTTCATAAAATTTGTAATAAAATTCAATTTTTATAATTATATAATTGATCAAATAAACCCGAATATATTTTCAAGTGATATTTATTGAAGAGTAGATGATAGCATGAACCATAAAATGTCAGTATAATAATTTGAAAAATACCTTTCTTAACATGATAGTCCAGGACATTCCCATTTGCCATATATATATATATATATATATATATATAATGCACGTGTATCTACGTACTTATTCCTATAGGCGTAACCAGAAGACATGGGTGGCCGCTACAATCAGAATGTGAGCAAAATAAACGGTTAAGAAAGGAGATGCTTGTCTTGTCTCTACTTTTAAGATTATTCCAACCAGACCATTCCAATAGTCTTCAAAATCTGTGCCAGTGAGAATAATATATTATGCCTAATTGCCATCCTACTGATTGATTCTCCTACTCTTGTTTCATCTTAAATCGGTCTTCAGATACAAGGCTGTCGGGTGAGAGAGACCATGGCACCACCTATACTTCTTCATTTCAGTGGAGCCGAAAATGGAAAAGAAAATTTCTCATTTCATGTTTCTATAATCTTACCTAACCTACTATCTCCATTAACTATGTCTATCTTTGTTTTATAAAATTATAAATGTATTTCAATTCAAACAAAATATGTTTGGTAAATCTTATGGTTCAAAATTGAAGTCAATTTTTACATTTAATAAATTTAAAGTAAAATATTATTAAGTACAAAAGATACTTTTAAATACAAACTTTTACACCTCCATATTTTTATAAATTTATATGATAAATAAAATCATAAGATTTATAAATAATACAACGTTAAAAGACAAACGACTATAATTATAAAACGGAAAGAGTTATTTCAAATGCATTAAAAAGAGTGTTTTGCAATATTACATTACTTCCTCTGAGTTAATATGAGAATCTAATTTATAATTACTCCCTCTATCTCATCGTTAGGCCTCTTTGTTAACTAGATTTCTAGATTAAAAGAGGTTTGATCTATGAGAGAGTACAAAGTTGTGAGAATAATTTTAGTAGAAATTATGAAAACAATAAATACACTGCAAAACATTCTACAACGAGGCCTTTGACGACGGAAATGATGTACTCAATATTTTCTGAAGGCAAACAATCAATTAATGATCAGAAGCTCAGAACACAATACATAATGATAAAGCCATGGTCTATACATCATAAAACAGAAAACTCTTGAG
The DNA here is from genome assembly GCA_014636745.2 of Centella asiatica. NCBI lineage: Eukaryota > Viridiplantae > Streptophyta > Magnoliopsida > Apiales > Apiaceae > Centella > Centella asiatica. The sequence continues at coordinate 35,304,265 of CM025780.1, read as the reverse complement.
AATTGAACTCCGCAGATCATCAGAATCAAAGAATTTACCAAATACAGCTTCAAGAAATGGATGAACAGTTAGAAACCAAAATAGATAAATAATCTTGAATCAACAATATTTATCATGCAGCTCGTGTTTCAAATATACCATGTTCCTGTACAGACAGACCGTGGAAGAGAAAATTAAGAAAATTGTTTTATTTGAGAGCTTTAAAATCATTTCTTCGGAATATCCTTGTAAACACATGGGCCTGCACAACTTTATACGCACTAAGCATGTAGTTCTTGCTGTGAGTGGGGGGTGGTAACAGAGGGCGCCGGTGCTATTGTAAAATGTAGACCCCTAGGTGCTCTTGATTGTAGCACAAATGCAAATTGTGTTGCCGCCAATGCTGCAGCCTCCTGTTTCACCAAGTAGTATACTTTGCATGAGTTTCAGATTTCAAAGAGGTAATAAACATTTAAAGGAGTTAAAATTTAAATGATAAAAAAATAAAACTGAAAATGTATAAACTATTCTCTTATGGATTTAGGGCATCACAGGACACACACATACACAGAGACTGTTTTATCCAACTCAATTCTCACCGTCCAGTGATAAAATAATATGGGATAGTAAATAAAGTTAGGCCACCCTACTCTGATGGCAGATACTAGTTCCATGTTTGGAATTGCAAAATTTTATAATCTTTGAATTGTTTGCCAGTATTTGATAGGCAATGTGGATCCATTGTTTGTACATTTCGGATTTCAAAATGCGAGGTGATTAACCTGGGGCTATGGCCCAACTCACTCCATTACAAAAACTCAAGGATGGTGGTTCACACATTCGAAACTGAAAGGAAGTGGTGAATCATTAAGTGTGAGTTATGGTGTACGTGTTTAAATTTCTACCTTCAAAGCAGCATAAGAAAATGCTAGGTGATTTAAATTCCTTATTCTTTGGCTGTTGCATTCTTGGGATATGTGTGCCCCTTGAATTTGGTAGACAACTATCTTTTCTTGATTTTCTTCTACTTTACAAGTTGTGGAAAAGTAAAAGCAACTAGCAATAAATCACATAAGTGCTTGTTTAGTTGCCCGGTCAAGAAAGGAAGTAGGATTGGATTATGACCTCGATCTCCAATAGGTCAGAAAACAAATCCAATTCAATAAGTTTATACCGGGACCGATCCATATGCGGCCGTAACAGGCCCACCTCAGTCCACTGAAATAGTAATATAATGTAAACACATTTCAAACAAATATAACTGATAGAGCTAAACAGACATTCACCTGTCTTTGTCTTCGACGTTGCAAGATACTAATGGCCCAGGCCATAATATAGCAAGGCAAAAGAAATCCAGTCGCACGGAGCAAGAAAAGCTGTAGAAAATAAAAACCATGAGCTGAGTCATTTTGTTTTCTTTTTCCTTACTGAGACGAGTAATATAACAATAACCAAGTGCATCGAATAACTATAAACGATTGCATATATACTGGATCATGGAACTACGGTGCAGTCCATAAAAAAGCTCAAGTCCTACTTACAGTGAAGAAATTAGAGTCGTCCTCTCCATCAGCATCAGATACAGTCACTGCATGCCGCAATACCAGGAGAGCCATTAACTACAAAAGAAACCCAATAATGACATTAGAAAAAATAAAAAAACAAAAGGGAGCATCAAGCAAGAAATTCAAGGAATGCATAGAACTGTATTAAAAAAAAAAAGGTAAACCATTGTGTATTTACGTGAATACCTAATCGGATAATCAATTGCAAGGACTTCTTAATATTAAGGAGAATAGTAGCATTGTTGATGCATTATTTGTCTAGAGCTTACAGCAGCTAACCAATAACATTAATCATAAGAACCCCATTTTTAAAAATGGGAAGTTCTTGCAGCCACAAGTGTAGTTTCTTCTCCTAATATGGAGGTTGAAACATAAAATGACTAACAAAAATTCTTGTGTGAAGTATGATGTTAGTAGCCAATGTTTTTCGTTATTGTAAGGGCTTACAATAAGAGCAGCTGAACGGAAAAATGCAGCTCCACTGGCATTTGTTGAATTATAATCATCATACTCAGCCTCCAAAAACTGACGTTCTGCTTCTGCAATTGCCAAAATCCGAGGATCATGCAAATCCAAAGGTGTACCAGAAATTTGCCATCCTCCCCTGATGGACAGATCAAAGAAAAGAAAACATCTTAGTACAGTATTTTATAATCCTGAATCATCTTCATTCAGAATTTTCTTCAGTTCTGCCAATTTTCTGGAGACCCGATCACTTTATTAGCATGTAGAATCTAATGAATTATAGATATAGCATAGAGGAAATGAAAAATTACCCAATATCTATAGTAGTCTCCTCAGGCTGAGGCCGAGGAGGAGCAGTATAACCAGGATGGTATGGCTGCACAATAGAAAAGTAATCATAATTAGAAGGATGCAGCAAGAATAGTGTGTAAGCAAAATAAAAATCTAAGATGCCACGACTAAAGAAAAACTATGAATGTTATTCAAGGTTTAACCAAGTACTTGCTAGTAGATCTCAGAAAGGGCATGTACTATAGAAAAACTTTGAATTTTATTCATCAGTAGCAAGTATGTCAAAAGATAAGCAACCATGTCCAAAGAAAAAGTCCGTAATAATTGTGTGTCATGTAATGTTACTCCACTATTTTAATTAACATGTACGTAAAGGCAAAAGTTCATTCCAATTCCTTACGACTTCAGCCCACTAGGAAATGTATATATGTAGTCTTTGGCAAGCAGGCAAATGACTATGGTGAAGAACTCAAATTTATATGCATGTATTGATCAGCTAAACTATGATACTGAGAATCACATAGAGATGTCTAAACAAAATAGCAATAAAACATACCTGATGGCAGATCTCACAAGTTGTGTCTCCTTTTTCATTGCACCAGTGTTGGACACACTTTCTGTGAGCATACTGCATAAAAATTGCACAAAACCAGGAATGAGTCCATGAAACAACAAGGCAATAACAAAATGAAATATGTTGAGCCTCACATGTAAATAAACAACAAGAGCAAACTAGGAGAAGTGGTCCAAGCCTCACAAACATAAGAAAGAAGCAAGCCATTCTTAGAGATTATCATTTAGAAAGCACTAATAATATTTCATAAAACATAAAATATCTTCACTCTTTGTTATTATCATAGCATGCTATTAAGACTTATCTGTTTCTTCTTCTTCTCGAGTGGAAAGGAAACAAGAGAATGATTCCAGGGACGGAATCACCGCATTTCATTTTCAAAGTTTGGTCTATCTATTCACACTAGATATCCTTTCAAATACATTTTGTCTATACCTCTGAACTCTTGTACTCAACTCAGTTTTAATTTCTCAATTGGCCCTCCAGTATTGTTTATTAGCCACCTCAAATATATACTTTGTACCATATCTTGCATCTTTACATAAAATTATTCTTCCATTTCCTACCGATTTAATATAGAAAAATTCAATATATTGGCTTAAATGTTATTCTCAAACCCATTTCAGGAAAATCAATAACCAAAGATCAAAAACTTTAAGATTTTCAATACCATAACTATCTTGCTTCATTCCCATACTTATTGAGAGGTATATGCAAAGATGGAACTTAAAATTTTCTTTTGAAAAGTTACCTTAAGGCTGCCGCTGCAAGCACAAGGGGACTCCATATTGGTAATAGAATCCTCGTCCTGGCAAATACGGCACTCGGCAATCGATATAAGCGGCGCTTCCTCATCATTAGCCTCGTTCATTCTCTCATCCAATGTCACCGAAGATGAAGAGGCGGAGGGGGGACCCACCAACGGCGGCGTTGGTGGCTGCTGCCTTTCACCCGACCCAGATGATATCTCGGGCTTCACGAGCCGGTCCACATCAAGGACAAATTGATCACCCATTTAAAAATAACAAAAACCTCAAGAAAGACCTATGAATCAAACACCAAAATATCAAATTTTAACAAAACCCCAGAACCGAAAAATAGAATTTACGAACACCTAGTTATTGATTCGATAAATTAAGCTGAGTAGAACACAACGGATAATTCAGGGAAATGAAGAAGAAAAGGGGATTATTATAAATTAGATGCACCTGGGTAGGAATGTAAGGAGGAAAGAGACAACAAATGGGGGAGACGAGAAGCGCGTTGTATGAGGGCCCACAAAGCAAAGAAAGGGTCGCCTTCTTCTTCACCTGTTGTTTTCTTTCTCTCTTGAAGGAAGATCACCCTTTCGACGACCCCGCGTTTTCAACCCTTTGTTATATTCTGTATTTTTGTATATGTAGAGCTGGTGATAGTTGTACATTTTGCCCTTATTTAGGAGCTACGACTACTAATTATCCAATATGGTTATTCTTGACAAAAAAATATATAAAGTTTAAAGAAAAACATTATTCGTAGATTTATCAATTTCAAATAATTAATTCTAAGTGGAAGAATTCTAATATTAGACATTTTAATTATTGGAGTGTTGTACTATATACATTTTTTTATTCTTCATTCATTTCAAAATTTGAAATATTTTAGTTTCGTATCTAATTAATTTTGTATATATTTCACATTTAGTTTATCGGAACATTACTTTGAAATTTTGATAACTTATTATATACATCACAGAAATCAAATTTGAAATTTTCGTAGATGTGTTCTGATCAAATTTAATGATTATTTTTAATTTTAGAATGATAAGAATAGTTTTAAAGAATATTTGATAATATAATAAACAATTATTAAAGTAAATACCACACACTTATGTTATAGACATTAAATTTAGAGAGGTGATATTTTCACATAAAAATTTGATATTTTCATATGATCTCTCTCACATATAAAATTATTGGGGCCTACATTCATGTGAGATACAATCATGTAAAAATATTAATTTCCCTTATGAAAAGAGAGGAAATATTATTATAGTTATTTATTTTCTATTTTCTCATGAAAATATCATCTCTATATAGACATCTAAGTTTATACCGAGACGTGAAATTTCATCGAGGATCATAATTTTTCTAAAGGAAAAGATAATATTTAAACATATAAACACCCTAAAATTTTTAATATTTCACGGTTTAATTGATAGTACTAAATATTTCACAGTAATATTACTAAAGTTTTTTTTTATAACCATCCATAACAGACTAAACTACAATTTGTATTATATACTTTACTATGAATTTCGATTTACACCTTAAATTTATATATGAACGAAGAGTATTCCGTAATTATTTTTTAATAGCAAAAACCACAGTTATCTTACTTTTCAAGCCATTTTAAGTATACATGTGTAGGGTATTTTTAGGTAATCAATGCAAAATATATGACACATTGAGTTCAAATTTAAGTATATGATGCAAATCAAAATTCATAATAAAGTAAAAGGGAGACAAATTATACTTCTTTTTTTCATTTGGCATAGAAATGGTCATTTGTTAGAAAATTTAGTCCTTTTCTCTAATGTCAATAGGATATATATATATATATATATATATATATTTATTTAAATATAAATAAGTAAATATTCACACCAATTTAGAAATTGAGTTATTATGTATATTTTATTTTATTTGTACAAAATTAAGAAATTTTAAAATATGAACTGAAATGTAATTTTGCCAAAATCGTTGCTCTCTGTTGATTTTTTCAAATTCATTTTATAGTAAATAATCTAATTCATAAAATCAGATGATTTTCCATAAGAGAATATTTTTCTTCAAAATGGATGAATTATATATTTTGTGTCATTGTGTGTGTGTGGACAGCCTCATATCGACGAGCTGCCGTTCTGAAAGAGTTCTTTCTTTTTCTTTTTTTTTTTTGAAAAATAAAAGTTAAATATTAAGGTTTGGATGAGGTTAGTTAATACTCCGTAGCACTCCGGCGGTTCTTAATCAAATGATGACAGAAGCAAATATGTAATCCACTATCTCCGCTTTAATTACATCGGCCAGACGACCCAAAAGTCTTGAAAAAAGGATAAAACGATCAAACATACAGTGTTTAAAATATAGGAGTACTGCTTTTTTGTATGTATTTATGTGTGTATAAATAAATATATATTTATGAATAATATAATAATTATATACGTAGTACTTTTAAATGTACAAAATTGTGAACTACAAAAGCGTAAGAGAAAATATAAATTTGAGCATTTATATTTTTTATAATCATATCCATTAGTCTTTAATTCTCTATTATAGTTGGGAGGAACAGTTGAAAGATTGGGGGAGTCTTGACAGGATTAGAGATAGATAGGATTAAAGGCAGTCTTGACAAGTTGGGAGAAAGATCGATATGAAACTCAGTCATGCCTAGTTGCCCAGAGGCACACTCAAAATCCCATATTTATCAGATCAATAAAATTGCGTTTTTGCACAAAGTGATATTTCAACAAATTTTGATTTTCAGGTTCATTAGAGTTCAATACATCTTCCATTTACAAGTGTGTTTTTGACATTTTATTTGGACAGAATCAGAATAAATATTATATACTTTATTTCATGATATTTGATCTGAAAATTATTAAAAATTAAAGATTTCATTTTAATTTTGAAATGGAGCACTTCATAAATGATAAATCTATTTTAGATTTGGTGTGAACCGAAAAGGAGGGAGTACCATATCTCTTTTCAAATGGGAGGAAACTACAAACTTTGAAGAAGATTCTTGGTAGTCTACATACTACACGAAATTCTATACATTTAATTTAAATACCATTCTCCATTTATTCATTTAAATACTACACGAAATTTCTAGTTTGCCCGACCAAACTAGGAACCTACAGTAAACTGCAAATAAATTTCATTCAGTTGTAACATAATCTCACATTCGATTTAATGTATTTTCATTCAAGACAATTGTAAATTTTACATATTCTCAAAAAAGTTACAACATATAACAAAATTTCTACTAAATTCTAAGAAAAAATAACACAATCTTTCTAACAACGCTGTATATCTGCCACTGCCTCCGGTTCTTACGAACTTCTGACCCACGGGCAAGTCCCCATGTCTAACTAGAACTTCTGAACCAGGATCATGAGCTTCGTCTCCACCAAGCAGAATTCTATGAATATCTACCAACGCGTGTAACTATATACTTACCTTTTTCAAGGTCATATATTGTCTTCAATTGAGGTTTTTTCCATCTTTTTATGTACCATGTGGTAAATATCAACACAACAAAGAAGATTGACAAAGCAATCCAAGTGAAAGAACCACTAATAACAATGGTAGAAATCCAACTTAAGTTAACCAAGTCCAAATCAGCTGTGCTCTGCAAGATGAATGCTCCTAATGCCCAATCAAGAGGGATATCACCAACCTGATTAGCATATCCAATCCTGCTAGAAGAATATGACTGATCATATAATATACTGAAAATGAAAATACAGGCTCACACAAATTAAGGGGATAATAAAGTGGAAAATACATGCTCACACAAATTAAGGGGATAATAAAGTGTAAATGCGTGGACGACTAAACACACCCACTAACATGACCTTCTCATATTGACATTTAGATAATGGTAGATTATGCTAGAGAATGTTGATTGAGTAATTACCTGTTATCATCCAAAGAGATTTCAAGACTATCATGAAGTAAGGCCACAATATATGCTGAAGAGAAGCAATACCGAAGCAAATCCTCCTCATCAAGTGAGTGATATTTACTCTTCAATTTAGACCAATCTTCTTCACAAAAGTTTTTCCCAGCCGTTGATAGATCAGAAAGAAATGCAGTAGGGCTCAAGCCAAAGAACTACAGAAGAAAAAAAAGGGTATAAATATCATAGAACAACGAATAGATTACAGACCAGAAAGGTTTTCATGGAGTTCTTGCATGAGAGAATTAATTAATTGCTTAAAAGGACAAAAGCACAACCTTAGATGTATGGTAGAAATTTTCTGTGGCCAAAAACTTCCCTTGGAGCTTGGGTATAAATATTGATCCTATGGAGCAGGATCTGTATGAACATTTTTCTGCAGTTCATGTGAAAAGGACCATTGAACATTAATTCAACAAACAACAAAAATTGTTGTTCTGCGCAGAATAAAATCAAATTGAACAGATCTTTTGGAAAATATATACCTTTGCCTTTCTGCAAGAACATCAATGAAGCAGATCTACATTCTGAAAAATTACCACTCGGATGCAGATCAGATAGGTATCTTTTATTTTCTGCGACAGAAATAGGAGCGAGTTTTTGCGACACCATATGATGTTTATATCCTTTAGGAGTACAAGGATCCAGTTGTTTCCCCCTCTGAACAGATTCTGCAGCTGCATCAAAGGAAATACAGTAAAATATGTCTGCAGAAATGTTGTATGCCTAGAAACTAAGAGTCCTCTAGAGACCACTCAACCCAAAAATAAACTGGACACGGGTACAGAAATTACTTCTACCTACCCACTTTTTGGCCTTTAGAGACAAGCGACTTCCGCAACAAGTTAAAAGCAACATTCTGCAAGAGGCATAAGCTCTTAAAGTTGAGAAAAAATCACCATCATTTGCAATATCCAATAAGAAAGACAATCTTTAAACTAACAAGCAGATATATCCCCATGAAAAACTCATGTATAAGTACATAGACAACCAGACTATAATTCCTACAGGATCTTTATTGAAATTATGCATAACCAAGATGAGCAATCGTCCTTGAACTTAAAGAGCCAGCATTGAAGGGAAAGTACATTACGACTTTGATTTTGAACCCCTAACTTTTTCGATAAGCAAACTCCGACACTTTGAGTATATGACTCGACTCTAATCACAATTTGGTTCGAGGTCCCGGGAAATAGACTTAGTATTTAAGGTTGCAGAAAGATTCAAGAATAAGATTCACTGGGGGGAAAGATATTTACAAGTCATTGATGCATCAGTGTGACTGGTAAATTTTTTTTTTTCCCTCTATATTTTCCCATATACTTTCTTTTTTCATTTGAGAAGTTAACACTGCAAAAGGAAAAAAATTATAAGGCACAAAAAACTAGTTCAACAAGTATAACAAGTAAAAAGTAACAGTATGAGCACAATTTTAGAAATTTCCCACAAACCGATAAGTCACATTGTCAATACTCCCGAGTAAAAAGATTACTACTCAGATTAAGATACCTGACCATATTGAAGCAAGCTGTGGCTATAGAGAGTGTAACTAGAGTTTCCAAATTGAACTATGCGAGAGAATTCTGGTGGGACTGGATCATTTGAAACAAAGGTTACCTGCAATAGTTTGACTAAAAATTCAAACGACAATCATATAATTCATGCATGGAAGAAATGTGTTAACTTCACATAATAGAAGTTACATTCACATCTTAACAGATTCCTTTGGTAAAACCTTTTTACCAATGTAACACAGAAACCTTCAGCATTATTAAAAGTTAACATGGTCTTTCCACAACAACAACCATGTCGCATGTAATTTGAGAATCACGTTTATAAGATATAAGCAGAATGAGTAAAACCTGAGCAGAGGCACCACCAAGTTCAATTATTCCAGTTGTTTGCTGAGGATCACCTCCAAGAGTTCCAAGGGCATAATTAGCAACAACCCAAGCATATAGTCCTTCATCAGAGCCTGAAATGACAGCACATTAATGCACAGACCAAAAATCACAAGAAAATTATGAACCACTAGTATACCTGAAATGACAGAAGCCCATTCATTCTGGAATTTGAACCCGGAAAGCCTCAAGACCCTCCGGCACGACTCCAAAATCCGCTCCTGAACGCCACCCGCCACCAGCCTCAACCCCGCAGTAGCCATTAACCGAATTTCCGTCTTCTCCCAATGCTCCTTAGGAACGCTCTTCCTTGCAAAATTCACCAGCTCCTCCAAAGACCCGCCCGCTCCCTCCGGATCCTCCGAAAACGCTGACAAACCCGGTGTCACACGCATCGAGACCAACCCACGTTTCCCAAAATCAAACAGCGGAGCCCCATTCCTGATCCGGTACTCGAACACGTGAATCCGAGACCCCGTGCTACCCCCATCAATCACAATACCAAATTTGGTATCCTCCAAGTCTCGAGGACCAATGAATAAGAAACAGAACAATGCAAGACTAATTGCGACTGATACAAATAAAATTAGGGTTGATCTGGTGCCGTGTTGCTTATAAGTAGGGCTTCGAGAAAAGAGGCTTGAAGATCGATTGGTCGGACGAAGGTGAAGCCTTACAGGGTCCATTGTCTTTGTGCTCTCTTTATTGGAATCAGCAGAATCATGGACTACTGGTCGAGCATTCAATCGTCGCATCAAAGTAACTAGAAACACGAACCATATGAGCAATTAACGTAAAAATTATTCACATTCTACAGAATTATGTGATAAAAATTTGTTCTTTTCGAATCTGAGATTGAGAGGGCTATCGGAAAAAGGTTCCGCCCTCTCTCTCTCTCTATAGCTTCGGGAAATGATTTGTTGAAGAAAGAAGATGACGGTCGTTTTTAGTTCATCGGCGTAAGCTTTCACGCCCGGTCCATGGTCGGTTCTGTTCTGGTTTATTTTGGTCCGGTCTATGTTTACCTGTGATTGACACGGTTTTTTCGGTTTTTTATTTGCGTGTCGGCGTGTTGCCAACTGATCTGCACTAATTTTTTAATTTTATTTACTCCGTATAAAATAGTTACAGAACTCATTCGGGTTACATTATGTACGGATTTAGAAGTGACTTAACATTTTGTAACATAAACAAACTCAAATGTTACAGGGAGTAGTAATAAACTTTAATTTCAAGTTAATATGTGATACTAAATGCTGGCGTATTATTCAATTGGCCCTTTAGGTCGTAACACGCAATTCCTAATTTTATTTTGAAGTGTATCAACTCCACAAAATTAGGTACGAAAAAATCACAATTTTTTTTTTTGTCAAAGGTTAAAAGTCAAATAAAACTCATCAATATTTTATGATTATGTTGGTGTAAAATGTTATACATGTATCATAATCAGGGGGAAAATCAGGATGAGAGATCAAGATGACAAGAAAAATAATTATTAGAGGAAGCGAAATGTAAAAGATAATATATGATATATATAAAAAATTAGAAAAATCAACCCATACCCTAATTTCAATGTAGTTCTGCCTGATCATAATAACTAAAGATTAGCTCCTATTTATAGTAATAACAATAAAATACAAAAAATGAACTTTCAGTTTTCTATGTTAGTCATATATGTACATGCTACACCAAAGATAAACGAGTAATTTGGATAAAAGTGGTTTGATATCGAGTGATCAAAGTGGATTTAAGATTCATCTTGTTATAGTTTTTTTTGTCCTTGTTAAATTAAAAAGAAATGGTTATAATTGAAATAATTTTAATTTTTTATTTATTTATAAAAAAAGTTACTATTTAAAATTCACATGTTCATAACAAGTGTAATTAACAACGATATTTTCACTTGTTTTAAGAGGTGATCACATGATCATGTTAGGCACAATAACTCCACTGATAATTTCTTTTTGCTTTTCTTTTTTGGAAAAATCAAGACTAGTTTTGATCCGTCTATTTACATAACAAACTATTATGTTTTTTCAATTTTGAATCGGTATTCGAAATGAATTTTCCTTTATGGTAGTAAAAAAAAGAAGGATGACCACCACGTCTAAGAAGAGGACATGCTACAAACTTTAGCCGAACATTCTATCAATAAAAAATATCGCCAATATATCAAGATTGCACTGACCACTGCATTGCTGCGTTCATTATGAATATTCTATTGGGGTGGTTTTGCCCGATCCAATACATGTCTTATTATCTGTTTAATTCATTTTAGAATTAATAAGTGGATCATTTTTTTAATTGTTATTGTTAAAAAGAACTAAAAAACACGTGGCAATTCTAAAAAATTAGAACATGCATAAATTAGAATAATTTATCCTATTTCCTTAAGTCGATGTTGCGTTTTTGTAATCATTGTTAAAAACTTTAGAAAATGACATTCAAATTATTTAAATCAAAAGTATTTACATTATAGTAATGGTATTTTCAAATTATAACATTCGAGTGGTATTTAAATTTCGCCATTAATAATTTTAATAAGTGTTTTTTTAAATAATTTTAACATATTCGTTGGTAGCATAAAAAAGGTTTACATTAATGTTACCAAATAAAACATTAATATTATTAATTGATCTATTATATTACTAAATGGCCTGTCAATATTATTAAATATTTATTTGTACTGTGATAATTTTTTAAATTTTTTTTCACTTAAATGTTATTTTGATAATTAACATTTGACCAACCTACCATTTTTCCAAAACACTTTATATGGCCTGTGAGGCTGTGAGGACTGGACTGGAGAGGTAAGCCTGTTTCTGTTTCAGGCTTTAGCACTTAGAAGGATAAATATTTAAATCTATTATGTTATAATAAAGGTCTACTTGTGAGAACCCTCTCCGTATCATGAATGTATTTGGTATTTTGGCTGCTCTTTGTTTTCTTTACATAAAATAAATTATATTCAAAATTACAAACTATATTGATGGAAATGAGTTGCCAAAAAATGAAAAAAAAAAAGGTACTTCACTTCATATTGGGGAAAAAAAAAAGAAAAAGAAGAAGAAGAGGTGCCAAGTCCCTGATGAAATACTTCACTTTATATTTATATTTTATAATTTTAATTTTTGTTTTTCTTAGGATTGGTAGATTGATTTTTAAGATGAGAAAATTTATTACAAGAAACTAGACGACATCAACAACCTTTCTTTTAATCGAAATGAAAAACAAAGCCAATAAAGCCTTCCAAATTATAAGCTACCGCTAGATATTCCAAAATGGAACCAAAACACCGACCTAGACAGTCTTATTGTTTTATCTCATGCTATAGTTTATCGAAAATTGTATCAATCTTTTTTTTTTTTTTTAAGTTTCATCATCCAATATTTTATATTCATTGGGCATAATTAATTAGAATGAATCGAATCAAATCAAATTTCATAAAAAAAAAAGGCAAAAACTTTCAAGTTTTAACACTTCAAGCCGAAGTCAAAATTTTATGAGACAAGTTCTGCAAATGTCTAGTGACGAAAATAATTTTCATATAGTTTCGTATTATGTTTATGTTATTATGTATAATAATATTATTTGTACAACAAAATTATAACGCGGATAGTAATATAAAGACATCGGATAATAACATAATAATATAAATTGCACGGGAATAGTTGAAAGTATTTTCAACTGAACGAGAATTACTTTTAAAACTGAGTATTGACTGATAATTTTCTAAAATTTTATTTAAAAAAATGGAACTATAATTGGCATATTCATCTACTTTAGTGGCTATAATTGAATGTTACACTAAAAATAAATAATTCCTTGATCCTACTCTCAACGGTCACAATACATGACATGCTTGAGTCTATATTTCAAATACTTTACGCTAACATATAAGAAAAGCTATTGCTTCTATGAACTTGCTGCCTTTTAATGTGATCGCTTGTGCCAATACTTTATTGATCTGAATTTATTTTGTGTGGCATTGTGGGCTTCTATGTAGAAAATGTTGGCGATAATAACATTTAAACTTTTCTTTTTGTGTGAAAGGTAACGAAAAAAGATTTCATTATTTACTTTGAAGTCGAAAGTATTATATAATAGCAAATAAATTATAGTAAAACATTTTATATGAACATAGAGTCTATGTATATATGATATACTTTACTTTCAAGTACAAATAATTTATAACAAGGAGTACATGACAACTCTAGAAAAGAAGTAACATCAGATATGAAATAAAATAGAACATATCATAACATTCTTACGAAAAAGATACTGTTGAGCTAGACAATATATTTTATTGTTTTATATTTTGAAGTGATAACATTTGTCATCATAATTTTTATATAGAAAAAAAAAAAAGAGTTGGTGCTAGTGATTGTCTCTGTACCTTTGCGCGGGCACTTTCATTTTATCATTTTATTGGATACTTTTAAATAGATTGAATGAAATATTAATAAAGTTGGATCGCACTTCATTCCATTTCATGTAATGTCTGATTTTCAGGTACATTATTGCGTACGTCAGTGACTAAAAATCAAAAGTATTATAGCTTCGCAATTCGTGGAATGTGGATAATATTACTCACATGGATATTGAAGAGAAGTCTTTTTAATTTCCTTTTTAAAAGATAGATACTGAAAAGTCTACAATGCCAATATCAAATTTTTAACAATTTTTTGGCAAGGATCACAAGGACTTATCATCTGTCTCACTTTTTATGATTCCCCAATTAGCTGCGGTAGGAAATAATTTGAGGTTGTGCCCTGCTCCACCAAGAAAATGTTAAAAAGTAGTAAGAGTATTTGCATCCATACAAATACACAAATGTTCGTGGGGGTGTTGAATCAAATTTTCTCATTCTTTCAACTCATAACCAAACTCAATTAAAAAATATCAACATTTACAACCACAAAATTTGATATCTCTCATTCACATTAATATACAAAACTTTTATTAATTTTCGATTAACTTATATTTATTACTTCAACTAATATAATTAATATGGGAAAAATTATTTCACACATATATAAAAAAATATTTTTGTAAAAATTTATTTAACCGTATTAAAATCTTAGTGGTATCTTAATCACTATAAATAGTGCGAAAAAGTGTTATTTTAGTAATTAAATAATAGCCAAATTGATAATTAATTTTCTTTAGAATACTATTGAAAGTAAATTAAATATTATTAAAAAGAAATCATGAAATTTCTTATACATTTTCAATTAATGATGAAATTTTGTATTGACAATCTTTTTAAAAAAATAACATTATGATAGAAAGAAAATGAAAATATAATTTTTTTGACAATTTTATTTTCAAATGTAACTGTTCAGTGAAAGTGAGGGAGTAATATTTTTACCGAAATTGTTGTGATTGCTCTGAAGTTTTAATATTCGTGAAAAATTGATGGGCGTCTTTTCCGTTCATTTGGGTTGGTGTTTTTAGGGGTTCTTAAAACCCACTTAGCAACCCCGGAACATGACTCTCAGTTTTCATTAGTTATTTTACTTATCAATTTTAATACGCGGCCTTATAATTCTAAAAATACATATATCTCTTATTTTAAGATCAAAGAAATGCAATTTTCTTATGGTTTATGTGGACCTTAATTAAGTCATTGTTGTACTATTGATTATTTGACTCCTTTTCTTTTAGCTTTTAGAATATTTGACTTCTTGGAGCAAAGTGGTGATAAAAAGATTAGCATGGTTATGAATATTCACAATACACAATATCATATCTAAAGTAGGAGACTTTATTTTTAATTATAACGCAGAGATGTAATAATCAGTCTTAAAGACTTAAAGATTCGACAAGGATTGTGTTTTTGGCTTTGATGGTGATCAATTTTTTCCCTTTCTTTCAAGTTAAATTAAAATTTTCATTAGTCGGTTTGAAAATTTGGAGAAAATTAAATAACTACTGCTTGCTATTGCGTTATCTTAAGAGACTTGGACGGAGTCTTACAATTCTCCTTTCTAAAATTATTAATAAGTCTTTTTGAATTATATGTCAAAATTAGAGATATATTTATAATTTTAATATTAAAATAACACAAAATATTCAATATGTCAAAACTAGTTAACTACTGCCTCCACTATCACCACCACTTATGGTTCTCAATATCAACATAATTCCTGTTACTTTAAATAACATGACATAATATTAAATAAATATAATAATTGGAAGCTAAAGTTTGTATTTAAAAGTCGTCATTTTAAAAAAATATATATCTGATTTTAAAATAAAAAAAAATAAAATCATTTAAATTAAAATATAATTTATTATATTTCATAATTAAATTAAGCTCATGTAAATTAAGAAGAAGATATTAGTAATTAATAGTTATAGTGCTCTCCTCTTTCTGGCCTTAAAGTAGTAAGGAAAATGATCAAACAAAAAGAATAACCCCTTTACTCCTTTGACGTGGAGAGGCGTGGAAGATTAGACCATCTGTATTCGCAATCCAAAGAGAGGTGGTCTTCAATTGTCGATTCAATTTTTTTTTATTAACATATTTATAATCACAACTTAATTAAAAATTAGATTTTTTCTGTACAATGGCTACCAAATTCCACCTGATTACATGTGTCACTAACTTTATTTCTTTCTCTCTTCCCACTCTATTTTTCATTTTCACTATATTTTATATTATTCAATATTAAACATAATTTTCTTGGATCGAACAAAATAAAATAAATTTTTAATATAATTTATGTTTAATTAAAATTAATTAATATCCATAATTGAGAATGATTATTGTTATTTTCATCTATTTTACAAGTTGGAAATGAAAATAAAAAAAACGAGAGAAAAGATTGTAGAAAGAGATTTGATAGAAAGGTGATTTAAAGTGTAGAAATGAAAGATGAAAAAAAAATGAATTTTGATATAAATATTATTCCATAACGATAAATATTTTTATGTTAAATTTACTACACGGTAGATATTTAAAATAAATTTAATTTTTATATGGTATTAATTTTCATCTTCTAAAGTTTTATTTCATTAATTTTATTAAATAAAACAAAATGTTTAATATATATTAAATTATACCTAAAATTACGCATAAAAAATGAGTTAAACTACTTATTTTGGGAGGAAGGTAATATTTTTTTTGAATTATGAACCAAAAATATAACACTTTTAAGAAAAAGGAAAAAATTGTCTATTGAATAATGCTAACTAAGCAAATAAAGATTTTCTTTTTAAAAAAATGAGGAGAACCTGGTCAAGCACACTGTCCAAAATGCACTGCATACAAGATGAGGTTTCCATGGTGACAATGGTTCACCGCTTCATAAATCGAGTAAAAAGCACCGCTGCAAGTGCTCCTAATGAATTGGGGTCGATCCTATCGTGAATTGACCGTATCCCACATCAACACAGGTAAATAAGTATAATATTAGATCTAATATTAGAATTATGTCGAATAAACTTGTTAAAATGATCGCGTGATTTTTACGACTCTAGAGAAGGGATGCTTTCTTATTTTTTTTTGATTAAGATTTAAAACACATGATTTTGCCAAGCGGTAACGATATAATAATGCAAAATAAAAAATATAAAAAAAATAGATAAAAAGGATTCATTTAGAAGGAGGATAACTTTAATTTGCCAAACTTCTCGGTGGATTTCATTACGGAAGGAGTTTATGGTAATAGTCAACTAATTTTACTATTTTACCAAAATAATATTTCACTCCCTCTCTACTCACCCAAATTGGCTATCTACTCATCCTCACCATCTCATCTTAAGAAGAATCAACTAGCAATTGCATAAAAGAGTTCTTTTTTAATAATTTATGATAAAATGATTCAAAAATAATAGTATATGATTTGTCCACTTTTTCCATAAATATGTACCCCTATAATATGAATTGAACCATCACTATAGTATTGGGAAACAAAAGAAAAATGGACTCTAATAGTTCACACACACTAGAGAGCCAAAACCAACTTCCACAATTAGATCAACAAGGCAAAGGCACCAGCTTTTATAGGACTTGCTTCAATGGACTCAATGCTCTATCAGGTTCTTTTCAAGATTTGCAAATTCTTTTAGTTTACATCAGAATCTTGTATATCAGTACAATCTAAATGTGGGTTTCTTTTCTTTCTTTTCTTTTTTCCCTAATGATTTCATCTTTTTTGATTTTTAAATGTTCTTCAGGTGTTGGAATTTTGTCTATTCCATATGCACTTTCTGAAGGAGGGTGGCTATCCTTAATTATCCTTTTTGTGATAGCACTTCTCTGTTTCTACACGGGCTTACTTTTACGACGATGTATGGATTCGAATCCCATGATCAAAACATATCCTGATATAGGAGAACTAGCCTTTGGAATCAAAGGAAGAACACTGGTATCAGCTTTCATGTATCTTGAACTCTACTTGGTTGCAGTGGAGTTTCTAATTTTGGAAGGTGATAACTTGAATAAGCTATTTCCGGACGTAAATTTCCACATTTCTGGAATAAGAATTGGAGGAAAACAGGGGTTTGTTCTGCTCACAGCTCTAGTGGTATTGCCCACAACATGGCTGAGGAATTTAGGATTGCTAGCCTATGTTTCAGCTGGTGGTGTCTTGGCTTCAATCATTCTGGTGTGTTCTGTCTTCTGGGCTGGAGCTTTTGATGGTGTTGGATTTCATGAAAATGGAAGACTATGGAACTGGCATGGACTGCCTACTGCTATAAGCTTGTATACCTTTTGTTATTGTGGCCATGCAGTGTTTCCCACTATATGCAATTCAATGAAAGATAGAAGTCAGTTCCCCAAGGTAAGAATCTATTCCGAACATATTTTCTACATTTTTTTTCCTTTCTTTTCTACATCGTACTTGATATATTAAGAGAGATTATAAAAGGGCACCGGTATGACATGTGATGGAGACACTACAAGTTTTTTTTTGAAATTTAATCTAAATTTTTTTAAGTTAAAAAATTGTTTCAAACTTTTGAGTATATAACAAAGTGAAGTGATTTTCATTGAATTGAGTTGTTTCCATTTCACGCCAATCACTTACCATAAGGGAGACAATTTGATTCGAAACAATAGTTTGTTGTCAGCAAACTTCTTCTCAAAATAGACTAATACAGTACTATTTTATCATATTCGTCACCTCATGAGCTCCTCCTTATGGCAGAAGGCATTTCAATATAAGAATTACCTTCGCTCTAAAGAGGGGTAGAAGTTTGCTGAAAATAAACTGTTACAACAAATTATCTCCGTAATGTCAAAGATGTTTACCGTTAATTTTTGCTCTTCAACAAATTGCAGGTGCTTCTCGTCTGCTTCCTTCTTAGCACCGTCAGCTACGGATCAATGGCAATTTTAGGCTACCTAATGTATGGAGAAAATTTGATGTCACAAGTGACATTGAATCTTCCCACTAAAAACATAAGTTCAAAAGTTGCAATTTACACCACATTGATAAACCCCATAACCAAGTATGCCATAATTGTGTCACCAATTAACACAGCAATTGAGGAGACATTTCCTTTTAGGAAAAGCAGATCCATCAGTCTCCTCATACGGACAGTTGTGGTGATCAGCACTGTTCTTGTGGCATTAGCCATTCCATTTTTTGGGTATGTTATGGCATTTACTGGTGCATTCTTGGGGACAAGTGTGTCAATGATGTTTCCATCCATTCTCTACTTGAAGATCAATCAAGGTGCTAGAAGGTTTGGAGCTGAGTTGGTGATCATTATGTTAATTTTGGTGGTGGGGGGATGTGTTGCTGTGGTGGGCACTTACACTTCTTTAAGACAAATTGCTAGACATGCACAACCAAATTAATAAATTGTTGATACCCTGAAAGTGTTCCATGGTAATATATTATTATATATAAATAATGAACAATAAGGTTATTCTTTGTTTTGTAGGGTGTCATATATTTTAATATGAGATTATGATTTTTTTGGGTCTTACGAGTTTATAATCAAGTATTTACTCAATTTTAATCAAATTATTAACAATTAACACACTTTAGAAAACTGAAATTACATAATTGAACATATAAAAATATAATTTAACAAATTAAATGTCATTTATAATAAATTCGAACTAAACCTGTGCCTCGCATGGGTTAGCGGGCTAGTTGATATAAAAATGCTTAAACGCAGAAATTAACTCTTCTTCGTACGGTGAGTTTTGATCGGTTAATTTGACATCCTTTTCTCATAATAAATGCATCAAAGTTTAGAACAGTTGATGCGCCACAAGTTTCATGTTATTGATTGATTAATTAACAGAAAGAGAGAGCTCACAGTAATTGTACTGAGTTTTTTTTATGACACTCAATCAAGGGGTGAACAAAAATTCGTGATGGATTCAGTTACCAAAAAAATAAAATAAAATAAAGAAAAGTAAAAATAAAGTTCCTGATGGATATTAGGGAGAAAAAGATAGTGGGAGTGGGGATTGAAGTAATTCACCACAAAAATTTGTCTACCAGATAGTGATATAAAACAAGAAGTGTTATATTGACCCTCTACCTTTTTTGGCCATTTCTTTAACTTAACAATTTTTGAAGATGACAAACCAATAAGCAACACAATAGTTCTTAACATTTTTCCTTAAAAGTAAATATAAAATAATCTCTCAACCAAATTATATATTTTAGCTAAAGTATTGTACCCTCAACTTTTAAAATCCTTACCAATTTATCCTTTTTTTGACCATGAAGTATATCTCTGTATTTAAATGTAACACATATACATGTACGTGCCTTGTTTTTTGAGCAAATGATTCATTATATAATCAAAGCTTATGAAATAAGACAATTAAGTTGCATGTATAACAATACCTTAAATGGGAACTTATCATCTAATATAAGATATAATTGATTTTTAACAGTCAAATTCATAATATTTTTAATTCAATATTAAGATGATTTTATTTAAATTATTTAAGAAGTTACAAATATTACAAGTATTGAAACTGCTAATAATTTAAAAAGTTCACCTGAATCATTTAAACTTGAAACTTGAGAATTTATATAGAAATAGAACAAATGACCGCATTGTGGGGAATACACTCATCAATAAACAAAAAATGGTTGGACAACGCACTTACCAGTAAGGGTTATCACAGAGTAATGTTTAAAGAAAAGTATAATAAAATAAGTAATTTGAAAAAAAAGAAAAATCTATATTTATGTACGACTAGGCAAAAATCTGCTGAACTGACTTCCACAGCCACACACAGTCGCATTCTAGCTCAGCAATGTCAGCCCCAACTCCATGTACACTTACTTACCCAAATTGTTGTAACATAACCAATTCAAGAAAATTGAACACAGAGTTCAATAACCCAGTATCTCTCCTGCCCAACTGCACCTCCCTCAAAGAGCTCAAGCAAATTCAGTGCTATTCCATAAAAACCCACCTCCAAAATGATATCTTTACCCTCTCCAAGTTCATAAATTTATGTACTACTCACCCCACTGCTTCTTTCATGGATCATGCCCACCGACTGTTCGACCAAATTCCCCATCCGGATATTATACTCTTCAACTTCATGGCCCGTGGCTATGCCCGTAGTGACACCCCACTACTTGCAATGCTTCTTTTTGTGAAAATTTTGTATCTTGGTGTAATTCCTGACCATTACACATTCCCTTCTCTCCTCAAGGCATGCGCCAAGGCAAAAACATTAGAAGAAGGCAAGCAATTGCATTCTCTTGCTATAAAGTATGGGCTTGACCATGACATATATGTATGTCCCGCTCTTATAAACATGTATATTGAATGCACTGATATGGGCTCTGGCCGCTGTATTTTTGATAGAATTGTAGACCCCTGTGTGGTAACTTATAATGCAATTATAACTGGTTATGCAAGAGCTAGTCAACCAAACAATGCCTTATCACTATTTCGTGAATTACAAGCCAAAAACCTTAGGCCTACATATGTTACAATGCTTAGCATGCTTTCATCTTGTGGTTTGCTAGGAGCATTGGACTTGGGTAAATGGATGCATGCATATGTTATGGAAAATGGGTTTGATCGGTATGTGAAGGTGAATACTGCACTTATTGATATGTATGGGAAGTGTGGTAGCTTGGACGATGCTGTTTCTGTATTCAAGAGCATGGATTTCAGAGATACGCCAGCCTGGTCAGCTATGATCGTAGCATATGCAATTCACGGGCATGGTTACAAAGCCATTTCTTTGTTTGAAGAGATGAGCAAGGCTAGAGTTCAACCAGATGAAATTACATTTTTGGGTCTTATTAACGCTTGCAATCACACAAGATTGGTTGATGAGGGCTGCAAATACTTCTACAGCATGAGAGACAAATATGGACTAGTTCCTGGAATTAAGCACTATGGATGCGTGTTAGATATGTTAGGCCGAGCTGGACGCCTTGATGATGCTTATAAATTCATAGACGAGTTGCCAGTAGAGCCCACACCAATACTATGGAGAACACTGTTAGCTGCTTGTAGCAGTCATGGTAACATAGAAATGGGGAAGCGGGTAATTGGTGAAATACTCAAATTGGATGAATCTCATAGTGGGGATTATGTAATCTTTTCGAACATGTGTGCAAGAGCTGGGAAATGGGAAGATGTGAATTACTTCCGAAAACTGATGAAAGATAGAAAGGTTGAAAAGCTGCCTGGATGTAGCATGATAGAGGTGAACAATGTGGTGCATGAATTCTTCTCTGGGGATGGAACACATATTGAGCACAGGGAGCTCCACGAAGCACTTGATATGCTGGTTGAAAAATTGAAACTAGTAGGGTACATTCCTGATACTTCTCTTGTATGTTATTTGGATATGAAAGAGGAAGAAAAGGAAGCTATTCTTAGATATCATAGTGAAAAGCTGGCTATTGCTTTTGGGCTGTTAAACACCCCTGCTGGAATAACAATTCGTGTGGTGAAGAACATAAGAGTATGTAGAGATTGTCATTCTGCTGCTAAACTTATATCACTAATCTCTGATAGACAAATAATACTTAGAGATGTTCAACGGTTCCATCATTTTAAAGGTGGTAACTGCTCCTGTGGGGATTACTGGTAGTAGAAATTTCGGACCGAATAAAAAAAATATGGTACCAACACATTAATCCTCTTTATTTATTATTTGTTCATAAATTATGACAAGCTGAGTTCTACACATATGTGATGTATTGGGATTTGTTTTTGGGGGTAATATTAAGAATCCTAACATTTATTATAATGGAGGAGGGGGATTAGAACCTTGGTCTACTACTAAGAGAAGACGAGCTTTTACCATTGGAGCAAGTGCTCAAGCTTGATGTATTGAGATTTGAGATATACTTTTACACATTTAAATATGGTTCGAGTTTCACTGTTTACAATGCAGATGTTCTGATAAGAGTGCTGATTTGGTAAACAAATAAAACACACTAGAAAAACAGAGGATCAAGAGACAATGAGCTTTCTCAATCTGTTTGTGAACAATTATTTGCTTTATATTTGAATGGTATACTGTTGTGATAAATAAAGACTTAATTGTTTAGCTTCTTTGTTCACTTGGGCTTATTCTTGTCATGTAACTTACCAATCTATATATAAAAACGGAACTGCTTCTTGGAACAGGGAAGCAGCTCACTTTGTTAACCATTTTTTGTTTTTCCGTATAATTATACCCCACTTTTATCTGGTTTTTTCAACTAATTCCATATTTTTTAAAAAATATATTGTGTAAAAACATACTTTATTACTCTATTTTCGTTATTTTAGATCAATTACACACGCGTTGCATGTGGCTGTGCACACCAATATATATTATATCAGTAAAACATGGTTCTTGCACAGTTGCACTTGTGTCTTTGATCTCTCCCGATGCAAGTAGGAGGAACTCTATTAACGGACGGAAATTTCAGCTAATGTATTTGCTGAACAAGTCCAAAATGATGAGATTGTGTTTACTTTCTCAACATGTTGCAACCAATTTGTTGTTTAAATATGTCTTGCATCACCATACCATTTGTGTAAGTTCAAGTTGGTCCTCGATTTTAATAATATTTTATATGCAAAGTAGAACAGATTGCTGATGGTGATGTCCTTTACTATAATATCTTGGAGTTTATTTAAATAGGGAGAAAAAGAGAGAGGTAGAGAAATTTTTTTTTAAATTGTCTTTGAAGTTTTTTTAAAACAGAAAAGAAAAGAAAGAGAGGAAAAAAATATACGGAGTATAATTCTTCTTTTCAAAATATTCTCTCCAAACATGAGAAGATTTGGATAGAAAAATTATTTCAACTTTTATAGATTTTTCTTAATGTCAAATTGTTTCTCTTTTTTTGCTTAATTTTTTTTTTCAAGTTTAAAACTTAGAGTCTCAGAGATTATATGACTCAGGATGTTTGACACAACTTATTTAATAAGTATTTATTCGATTATTTTTAAGCTCAATTTATTTAAATTAATGGACTGACTTGTTTGACATAATTTATTTTAAACTAGTTTATTTATGTAAAAAGTGGTTATGTTTAAGAAATAATGTTGCGCTTGGTTACACATTGGAATGAGAACAATAATGAAATGAGTTTAAAGAATAAAAAGAAGTGATAGAAGAGAAATATGACAAAAATATAAAGGGAGTTTGAAATGAAAAATGTGATGAATATATGAATGACCATTTTTTGTTTTTTAGGTGATTGTCCATTCATTCTCAACCATGATTTTCATTTTAAACTCTTCAAATTTTTTATTATCATACTTTTTCATCATTGTTTTTTCTTTTTTTAAGTTCATTTCACCAAACTTAATCTATTATGTTTAAAAGCCTTGTAAACTACTCACAACTTATTTTTAAATAAATGAAACAAACACTCTTTTTTTTTTAAAACTTATTCTATTAAATAAGTTATAAACACTTTCAAAAAAGTAGAAACGAGGCTCGGTCATTTTCACGGAAAATGGGACTAGGTCTGTACGGTTTCAAAATGGAAGTTGTTTTCGGTATAACAAGAACGAACAAGAAAAATGCAAATGAAAATCGTAATTTTGTAGAGACAAATAAATAGTAATTGTACCTACCCATAAGGCCATAGCCTTTGCCAACTTAGATAGTCAAACGTATACGTAATCTCCCACGGACCCACCCCGCAAATTAATGCTTTTTGGTTTTTTTAGCTTGCCCAATTTTTTTTTAACTATCCTTCACGCCATAGAAAACTTCGTCTTGTAAGCCACTACAACAATAAGAAAATGCTATGAACTTTACAGATCGAGAAGCCTATCTAATTCATTCTATTTTTATTTATTTGATATATATATTTTATGTTCTTGATCAGATCAAGAGAAGAAAAAGAACTAAAAACAGTTAAGAAGCTAATCTCAAACGTTATCTACATCCATCCTATTCCTGCGTGTAGCAAATTGTAACATATATATCCATGAAATAACCTTATACCAGAAAAGGATATACTTATAAAATATTGCAGAAGAAGTCTATAAATAACTTCCTACTTTCTTCCTTCCCTTAAATAGATAATCTCAATTAATTAATTGTTGTTGTGGCAAATTTTATTACTACATTCTTTAAATTAAAGAACTTGATTAGATAATTAGGTCTTGGGGTATTAAGTACTAAGAAAAGGGCCCAGCAGGCTAACTATTTGATCAGCAAAAAGAGTTGAACTGCTGGGCGCTTTTTACTACCGCACAATCAACAATAACTTTTGCTAATAATTCTTCGACATGGAGAATCGATAGATTAATGCATAAATTGTGATCCGCTTATAGATTTACTTACGGTATTAATCTGTCAAATTCTTTTTACCGTCTATACAAATTGCTAATGCATGAAGTATAATTAATATCAATTGAGTTAAAGAATCAATCACAAATATTCTGTTTGTACTAAATATAAGTGCTTCACTGATGGTACATATATGTTAACATGTAAATACAATTATACAAACACTTACAAATACAAGTAGCCTTTTAATTTGTCAACTCTATCAAATATATATAATAATAGTACGAAAACAATAAGAAATCATGTAGCTGATGAACTTAATTAAGATAGATTAATAGATATGTCGGTATCGCCATTGTGAACTGCGTCATGCTATAAGAATTTATTCCGTAAAAAAGAAAAACATGGAAAACTACTGGCAATTAAGTACCCACAACGAAGAATTAAATAAAACTTAATGCACATGAACCTCGATCGATCGATCTCCATTTAACACGCAAACTAGGTAATAAATTAATTCATTTCGTTTGGTAGAAAAAGGAATATTTTCGGGATATACCAACTAGCTAGCTAGTTAGCTTAGCTTAGCTTAATTCCATTGCCTTATGATATATATAAGTCGTTAAGGCTATTTGCATCAATACCAATACGAAGGTTACACTTATTCCTCGTTCACGAATTCTCAAAACCCCATCCAATAATTAGAAACAAAGAGAGAATTGAAAGAGATCATGAGTTCTTACGGCTCGATATTGATCAAGCTCTTGCTCATACAATGCCTCATAGTCGTATGCGTTGCAAAAGATTTTGATTTCTATTACTTTGTTCAACAGGTGCATGAAAATCAAGTTTTATACACACATATATACTCCTATATATATATATATATATTCATGCAGTTTCTTGGTGCATTTGTCCTTTTGTTACCGGTTCTGCTATTCTAAATTATGAAACATCTGTTATTTTATGCTCCTAGAAAATCAATTAAATACAAAAAACAAGTATACAAAGATATGTGACAACTTTTGAAAGGATATATATATACATACTAATTAACATATAATTTGACACAACATAATGGACGATGATATCTTGTGTATGTGTATTTGTCCTAATTGTTTTTAAGACCAAGCGTGTGCTCACACACACACATACATACATACATATATATATATATGAAGTTGGCGCTAGCTAGCAGCGTGTGCTCACACACACACATACATACATACATATATATATATATGAAGTTGGCGCTAGCTAGCTTGTAAAATTGGTTTTCTTCTTAGTTTATGTATATATATGAGATGTTTGTTAATTTCTAACAAATGTTTGCATTGATTGTATTATGTATGGGCGCATGCATATATGCATGCAGTGGCCAGCATCATATTGTGATACGAAGCGAAGTTGCTGCTACCCGAAGTCGGGGAAGCCATCAGATGACTTCACCATTCACGGACTGTGGCCTAATTACGCAGATGGAACTTACCCTTCCAATTGTGATTCTACCAACTCTTTTGATGATTCTAAGGTATGCGCGCGCACACATATATATATATATGACAAATCAATTACACACACATTATTGCCTCACTTCTAATTAGTTAAGTTGAAGTTATATGCGTACTTATGTTTTAACCATTTCAAATTTATCATCTAATTAATTCATTTTGAATCAATAGATTATAAAATTCATATTTTTCTAACAATTTTATCGTCAAAAATAAAATAAAATAAAAAAAAAAAAAGAATATATATATTTATATGTTGGTTTGTTTTTTTTTTTTTTTTTTTTTTTTTTTTTTTTTTTTTTTTTT
>CM025780.1:35241425-35276848 GCA_014636745.2 Centella asiatica | reverse complement strand
AAAGGATCTACCGCTTCCAGTAAAGGGAGAGAATGTCCTATGCGATTCCATTAGTGACAACTCGGGAATCTCTGGCCAGAGTGAAATGATAATTAGAATGTGTTTCTAATTGACATCATATTGAGTTGTGAATCTATGAATCGGAATGCATATGATTAAATAAAATAAGACTTGACAGTAATTCCATGTCTTGTATTTAATCGGGACATTGTGTGTTAGAAGGATTGAATTGTATGGTAACTATTCACTGAATAGGTTCTTTGTGATTAAACGTTGATTTCATATTATTCGGATAGTCATGATATGCTGAGAGGTATCCCTCATGATGTAGAATAAGTATAATTAATATAATTAATTATATTTAATGAATTAAAGTGTTTAATTCGTATAAATAAAATTAGAATAGTTCTAATTTAATTTATTTCTACAACCGACTTAATATTGAACCTAAAGGGTCACACCATAAAAGGGAAATAATAAATTATGAAGATATTGGGAAATAATAATAATTAAGTAATTTAATTTATACCATGGTGGAATAAATTAAATGGCTTAATATTTATAATTTAGTATTTTAGAAATACTAATTATAAATAAATAAGAATTATTCTTATATTATTATTATTTAATAAATAATCCAATTCCTAAGTAGTCTAGGAATTAGATTAGAAAGTGGTATTATTATTTAATAATAAAGAATCCAATTTCTAAATGGTTTAGGAATTAGATAATGGAGTTTTATTATTATTTAATAAAGAATCCAATTCCTAAATGGTTTAGGAATTAGTTTAGGGGTTGTCTATATAAGGAGACTTATAATAGATTAAACCATAACATAAATAATAATTGGTAGCCTCCATAATATTTGTCACCAAAATATTGTGAGAAAAATCCAATAATCTTCATAATCAAAATTCTCTGGTGGATCACCTTTAGAGTACTACACACTTGAGTAGTAAACGTTAGATCCAGTGGAACAATCAAGAACGTGGAATAAATTGCAAGACGGATCAAGGGGATCGACTGGAGCGTGAAGGATAAAGATTGCGGTGTTAATTCGTGCGTAAAGATTTTACATCAACGTCGTCGAATTTACAACGGTATGATTTTAATCATTCCTTAATTAATAATATTGTATAAGGTGATTCCTGGGATTGCAGAAAAATTTTAAATTGCTATTTTTATGCTTCCGCTTCGTTGTCTATATTTTTCTTCACTAACAATATGTACTGTAACAATCTAGGTCTATTGATTGTATTTTTAACTTAACTTTATGTTTTGTTTAATTTCAGGAATCTATATAATTAATTAATAATTGAACAACTGTTGATTACTGAATTTATTTAATTTGCTCTTAATTATATGATGATACTGCCGGCCACTTTTTGTTAATGTACGTGTTTTTTTTTTGGTTTTTTTATACGTGTTTACTTTTTATTTAAGACTATTTTACCCTATAAAATGCACGCACGACATTAAACATCTACATTTATATTCATCCACTGCATCGACTACTTTCTCCGCGCTAAAAGAAAATTAAAAACAAAAAATAAAGATTCAAATACTATTAATTTCAACTTTTATTATTTTAAAATTTTATATGAATATGATAAACTATTTTGGAGTTCGATCAAAGACAAGTTTCAATTTACTTTTCAAAAGATGTCATATTTTAGAATCAATTCATAGAGTATATCTCTCATGCAAAAATCTAAGAATTATTGTCAACAAGAAACAATGACACAACTTAGTGTCGTTTGAATTCACAAAATAAATGAATGAATAAATAAATAAATAACTAGAAAAAATAACTCACTAATGGAAAAGGAACTGAATAGGGTAATTGAGCTTCTAGTCGTTATAACTCAAGTTTTGTTTGATTCAATAGAATAAAATTATATGAGAATGGAGTGAGTGATAAGAAGGAAAATAGAGATGGGAGGCAAGTGTAAAAAAATTATGAAAAAAATATGAAAATGTAAAAATTGTAAATTGTGCATAAACTTTTAATTACGAGCTTCATATAAAATTATAAAATTAAAATAATTTTATCCAAAGTTTATATAGGCATTGGTAGGATATAGAGTTGTGGGTATCGGTAAACCGACTTGTTACCTCAAAAAGCTTATCCAAAGTTTAAATAGGGACCGCTTAATATTGAGTCATATATTATTGATTGAGATTGAGTTCAAAATTAACACAAATACAATCAACAAAAGGCGACAAAAATAAACCTTGCCGACATTGCAAAACTTATTTTTAGTATTAAATAATTTTATTAAATATTGTAATGAATAATGATCGAATATTGATAGAGTTAATAGGGAGTATTCATGTTGACTTTCATCATAGTATTAATTTTCTATGTTTCTTTTCGTTTAATTATATGGGGGCGAGGCAAGCAATCTCCCCACGAAATGGTGCATGTGGTAATTTCTTATTTACCAAAAGAATCTGGTTATGGCGTTGGTCGGATGGTGGGTTTCCAACTTATATCTATTTATTATTATATATCGTTGCAGATTTAAAGATAATTTCAAAAGTAATAGAAATGATAAGAATAACACAGTGAATTAATTATTATGTTATAAATTTAAATCAAAATTAATTTTTGATAATAAGCTTTGTTGAGTAGTTTTAGAGTATTAAGTTTGTTACACTTATCAAATTCGATCTCAAGAAAATTTTATTTTTATATTGCAAATTTTAAATTTGTAAATAGTTAAATCTACTTTAAAAATACACTAATTTCAATATCCTTATTTATCAACCACGCACATATCGATTGTATATAGATTTTAAAATCGAAATAATAACTAAGAGAATAAAAAAATAAAACACATATTTATTTTGAAATGTAAACAAAGATTACAAATCTAAGTAATTAGAATAAATTAGAAACAAATAAAATATTTGAACTTATTTAAAGTTTATTGTATGTTTATAATTTAATTCTTTTTATCATTTAATAAATTATACGAGTAAATTAGAACTTATTTCTAAGGAACTGTTTTCGGTAGTGAGTCAACCGTCAAGACATGTTTTATCCTACATTGAAATGTTTTATTAGGTTTTCACTTGAATTATATATACGTTATCTTCACTATTGTTTTGTTCTTTTTTCTTATGCCATGCCTTATGATTGAATTCGTTCGACTTTGTGAGAATTGATCTTCTTTCTTTGCTGGTAAATTTGGTTTTATTCAATACATGCATCTAAAAAATAATCTTAAATCAAATTTATCAGCAAATTAAAATTGGCGAAAAATCACAATAATGATACTAATTAATACCGGATTATCATATAAAAATTAAGCAACGTCCCTTATTGAATACAAAGACTCAATAGTAGGGGATTATTTTGATCTTGTCCATTATTCCTATATATATATATATAAGAACAAGAGAAGATACGTACGTACACAATTATTCAAATTCATGCATCGACGCTATTTAAATAACAGATATTCCAGAGAAGGAAGGGAAAGTGGTAGTAAGACCACATTGTTGTGCATCGGGAAAAGAAGGACATTCGATGAAGTTAACTCCAGATTTATCCACGCATGTGTAAACTTGGTAGACTTGAAGTTTTCCCAATGGATCTTCATTGCATTCTATGAATGGATAATATCCTATTTCTTCTTTTATTGCTGCTTTGATGCTTGCTACTTCGTATTGCTTTCCATCTCCTGGCATTATTCCTGCAAAAAATAATTAATTTAAAATGTATTTCTAATTTTAAAAAATACTTCCATTTATATATATATATATATATATATATATATACCTGCATTGTTAAGTGCTTGGAGGATATTGGCTTTGTCCTTGAGACGAAGAGCATGTTTAAAATAAGAGTGTTGGTCGAGTTCCGACTCGGAACAAGTCCCATGTTTCTTCCATTCGTGTGACCAAAATGAGAACCCATCACCACTTGGACAAGAAAGTTCCGGCCAATTCTCTTGCAGACTACTTTTAAGATCTGAGATCTGTATATATATATATAAATTGTAAAAAAGTTAAATAACAATACATGTTAATTCAAAATTTGAACATATATATCATCGAGTTATGATGAAAATTTGACATATCATCTATATATATATATATATATATATATGCAGTAAAAAAGTTTAAAGTCCAAGTGCGTATATGTCTTCCGTCGAAAACTTCTTGTTGATCATATAAATTATTACTACAAATATTATGGTATACCTGAAGGACATCCAAATCATTGCTAGAGCAGAAAGTAGGGATAGAACCATCTTTTTTCACTGGATAAAGGGCGTGAATCCCGAAGTCTTCAGCTGGTTTACCCGTAACCGGATAGCAGCAACCTTTCTTCGTGTTACAGTACGATGGTGACCACTACAATTATATATCGTTCTCATTAGTACGTTAATTTTCATTTTAACATAAATTGTTTCCTATAAGTTGTGCAATCAAAATAGATGAAACTGCATGTGGTGCTGATTTCATTAAAAAAAGATTCCAGATAGAATGATGCAAAACTGATATCTAGTTCTAAAAAGAAAAAGAGGTTATACATGTTGGTGTTTCTTTACTTAATATTTCAAAATTTTTAAATTGATATGCAATATATTTGTGCATGCATATATGTGTACGTTGTGAATAAAATTAGAGTAGGAGGAGATGGAGAGACCTGCTGGACAAAATAGAAGAAATCAAAATTGCTGGAAAGAGCAACAAATGCCAAGCATTGTATCACCAGCAGCCTCACCAAGAGTGAAGTACTAGAGGATCTCATCTCTTTAGTCTTTACTCACTTTCTCCTATATATTTAGTGTTATAGATAGATGCATGTGTGATTTGTTCTCTTTACCTTCATCTATTTATAGCCCCAAATAATGATTATTATTATAATTATTAATAAGAAAAGAAAAAGGTCCATATATAATATGGCCATGTTTTTTGCATGTTCATCCTTTCACCATATCTAATATCTGACGTGGGTCCTTGCCGGATCCTGCTAGAATTGTTACAGCCTTCCACTCTAAGAAAAAATTAATAAAAAGGTTATATGTGATGTTAACATAATGAAATTTTAAACTCTAGATTACATATAGAACTATTAAATTGCTTTTAATTGTCTTAAAAATTAACATTATATATGAACAACTAAAAGGATACATATATGGGGGTCGATCAATGACTAACGTTAGCTATGGAGATTTTTTTAGCTAACATATTTATAATTCTTAATCGGATGATTTAACGGTGAAAATCAAACAAAAAAAAGGGGCTATTTTCGTTAGTCGCACTAGCAGAAAGTATGTAAAAAAAAAAAAAAGAAGACCATTTCCGCCTGGCAGAAGGCTTTAAAAAAAAGGGTCCTTTCTGCCAGTGAGTTTTTTTATAAAGCCTTCCGCCAGTCTCACTGGTGGAGAAGGCCTTATTTTTTTTTGTTTGATCTCACTGGCGGAAGGGTTGTGATACCATTTATGCTTGAAATATAACACACCATCAACAAATACAAATATATAACACACCATCAACAAATACAAATATATAACACACCATCAACAAATACAAATATATAATATACCATCAACAAAAAACATATATATTACACTGAAATCTGAAATTGTATTACATCTCAATCCAACAATATTGATCCTACAAAGTAATCACTCTTCTTCATTAGAATCCAACAACACTGATTCTATCATCTTGCACCCTCTAGGGGGACCCCTCACCATTCCTTTATGTAGTAGTTCCCTAGCAAGACGCAAACGAAGAATGAATGTTTCTTTAACTATCCATTTAGCTACAGTGAGATTTAGTCCGCGTGAGATTGCATCAATGTATTTACAAACGTAAACCCCATAGTCTAAACCATTATGTTGTTTCGTCACTTCAACTTTCTTCCCGAG
Organism: Centella asiatica; assembly: GCA_014636745.2. NCBI lineage: Eukaryota > Viridiplantae > Streptophyta > Magnoliopsida > Apiales > Apiaceae > Centella > Centella asiatica. The sequence goes on along the minus strand of CM025780.1, from coordinate 35,270,957 downwards.
TTGCATATCTTGGGGACCAATTGGTCTCAGGGTCAGCAAGTCTGAGCAAAATAGGTACAAGACTATTCTGCTCATTTCAAAAATAAAAATTATTAAGTGATAATTAAAAATTAAAACCATGTATAAATCAACATAAAATGTTTTGTACTTACCACAACTGTAACATCTACATGGTATCTCGCATCCAACTGTGTCGAATTTATCTCAGGATGCATATGATCAATGATTTTTATTGCCCATGCCTTAATGTTGAACATCACCAAGACAAAATGTTTGTGTATGCTGGAATGAAAATGACATCACATTTTGAGACACGTAAACCATTTTATTTTACAAAGTGCTGCATAAAGTCAACTGTATTTGTAATATCAGTTTACCCTCCGACATTTATTATGGTTCGACCCATGACAATGAAGAAAGTCGGCAAATAGTAGAAAGTTTTTTTTAACTTTTTTCCGGCTCGTGTTATGATGACGTCTCGTTCTGCCAACAATTTTTGGTAGGCATCCACAATTGTGTTGCCTAACCATGCCCTAGATGATAATTCTTTGGCCTCCTCATGATTAATACTTTAACCTTTAATTTTTTGAGGTCAACACTTTGAATCATCGATTGGTTCACCATTGAACCAGTGTCGAGTTAACCAATCTGCCTTCTAAAGGTTTAATGGCTTCGCCATGCCCACTTTCACCGGAATCAGCAGATTGTGTCTTAACACTCTTGTTGGATTAGGGACGTGTGGAACCTCTTGGGAGAAATGAGCAGGATTTGCATCTTCGCTTTGATGGGCCGTTTGTGTGACTTCAGCGAAAGGATTAAAATCTGTTGTAAAAGAAATGAGAGGATCTGAAGTAAAAGTTGGAATGAAAGTAAAAATAGGAGGTTCTCAAACATCAGTGAAGGAGGGATTGTAAAGAGGATGCTCTGAACTGAAGGGGAGTGTCATGGCAGTGGAGGTCATAGATGTGGTTGGGGGAGGAACCTCCAAAGCAGTGTTTGTAGGAGTAACATCAAGATGAGAAAAATGTATCTGAGTAAGCAATTGACTGTTATCATGCAACAATGCTTGATACTGTTGCTCAATCTCAGGTGGTTTATTCTCCCACTGCTGCAACAAATCAAAAACCTTCTTCAACTACAAACAACAAATACAAACATTAAAGAATGATAAATAAAGTTAATAAACATTAAACAAATACAAACATTAAAGAATAGTAGGATTAGTTACGTACCACATCAATTACTTTAACTTGATCAAACATCACTTGATTTTTATATCGAATATCACTTGGGTTTGGTTTTGAAATAAGTCTCCGAGTGATCTTATGGTACCACATATAGTATATATCCATGTGTAGTCTATTTTCCTTGTCATTCTGTGATACCAATAACCCAACTAAATTTTCCTGAAAATCATTCCACAATTTGATATACGGGCCATGAAGAGTTTCATAATTGACAATATCAGATCGATTGTCCTTCTCAATGGGCAACCTTAATTCAGTGTGGTCGAATGGTGGTTCAAGTATCCTTTGATGATGGCCAAACTGCCTTAAAACTCTATCAGGCATTTGAAACTCAACCTCATCAAAATGTATTAGGGGAATTCGACAATTTGCAAATAATCTCACCATCCACGCATCCGTAACATCCTCGTCTACCTTATAAAGATGTTTATAAGGCCTCCAATTGATCTTGTCCCTTGGTTGGTTCTCAAATTCTTGTATGTACATGGGTACATTGTTGTGAGGATCAAATTGCCTATCAATGTAAGTAGCATGCTTGGCATATGCATATGCGGTAACACGTGGCCACCAATCATCTGAACCGGTACGTGAAAATGGATGACCAATTTAAATCCTGTCATATGCCCAAATCTGCAGAACAGTCATACATCCTGTTATCCTTCCTGACAAAGAAACTTTCTCATTTTGCTCCTTAAAATGGAATGCATGATGAAGTGCTCGATATATAGATGCTAGCACGCATGACCCTCAAACATAGTTGGCAATGTCCTCTATATTTCGAACAAAAAACATATACATATAAGAAATAGTTCAACATATATTCAATTTTATATAATTAATGGGATTAATAACAAATGTATAAAATTACTATAACTTTAAATCATACGTTGCGGGGCATATGTCTTTTGTTTTGGTTGGAAACAATATTGCATCGCACAACCATAATATGTACGCTGTAGTGTAGACCACTACATAGTGTTTTGGTGGAACATTCGGTAGCTCACTAAACATTTCAACCAACCACTTTAAATGAATTGCACCTCCATGTTTTGCTTCCTTATACGACTTATTGTACCATCTTTCACCAAAACATTGTTTAAATAATTTACTTTCTTGTTTCTCACTTAAAACACCACAAGTGAGAGGTTTCTCGTTAAGTGGTAAACCAAGTATATAATATATGTCCTCCAATGTGATTGTCACCTCACTAGGATTCAAATGAAATGAATTAGTCTCAGATCTCCATCTTTCGGCTAACGAGGTCACAAGGCTTGCATCGTGCCTCAAACATAGACAACAAAAAGTAAATGTGTGAAATCTAACAACATTTAAAATTTCTTTATGTTCATCATTTAGAATCCACAAATTTTACTTTTGGTGTGTTTGTTGAGTAACCTCTAAAGTCCTAAACTCATTCTGGTTATAAACATGTGAAGACACATGAGACAGTTGATCATTCAAAACACTATCATCTTCCGGACCCGAAAAATAATCAAATTGATCAATTGCAAACTACAACATTTTAACAAAACATTACATACCACCATATACACACACACACACACACACACACTACCACTACAATTATTTGGAAAAAAATTTAACATAAACATATATACACATTGTACACACTATCATTCATGAATGGGAGAACAATATACATATACATACAAATTTACATTGTTAATATTCAATATTTACAACAAATTTGGCCTTTTAATAAAACTTACTTGATTTAGAGCTGTAACACTTTGATGTAACAAATGAAATCGAGCAGAAGGAGTATTCATATTAAATTAATCTCAGCGGAAGTTGTATACGTTGGTGGGCGGAAGTTGTATATGATGTTTAGATGGAAGAAGAAGATAAGTAAAATTAGGATGAACTGGAGAAAAAAACAAAGAATGATTATTAGAAAGAAAAAAAAATTTACATACCTTTCACCAGTCTTATTGGCGGAAAAGACTTCTTTTTTTATGTATTAATTATTATGATTATTATTAAGTATAATAAATTTTATTGTGTTGTAATAATATTGTATATTATAATAATAAAAGTCCTTCCACTATTATTTATATTGTATATTATAATAATAAAAGTATTATTGTATGTTATAATAATTAGTATTATTGATAAAATTATTATAATAAATATTTATACAATACAATAATTATGAAGAAGTCTTTTCGCTACTAATATTAGCGGAAATGACAGTATAAATATTAATCTTGATGGCTTAATCCTTAATCTCTGATAGTACAAATTGTTAGCCTCTGACAGGCAAAAAATGTTAGTCTTCGATGGATAAAAATTCTTAGTCTCCAATGGAAAAATATTCAGTCCCTGATAGTTTTAAGTTTGGTGACGAGTTTGGCATTGACTTGTTACATTTGGTGACGAGTTTGGCGTTGACTTCTTAAGTTTGACGATGAGTTTGATGACAATCAAGTGACTTTGGCGATAGTCAAATGGATTACCGACGAGTTTGGCGATGAACAAATTTATTCTCTGACGAGTAGTTTATCCACTGATGGGTAAATTATCCCTTGATTAGTATAATATTAATAATATTATTAGTATAATATTGTGAGTTTTTGTATTAATTATTATAATTATTAATTATTATTTTAATTAATTAAGTATAATAAATATTATTATGCTTGAAAGGGTTTTATTTTTTTTAAGCCTTCCGCCAATCTTACTGGTGGAAAGATCTTTTTTTTTTGTTTTTTTTAAAAGGCTTCCGCCAGTCTTTACCACTTATACTTGATATTTATGCTTGAAAGAGTTTTTTTTCCCCCTAAGCTTTCTGCCAGTCTCACTGGCGGAAAGAAACTTATTTTTTTATACTTAAAATTTCTAAGTCTGATATGAGCGGTAGCAGTTGTTGCAATGCACCAGCCTCAGTGGATAATATGTTTGTTCTTTTGGAGTTAAAATTCGTAGGGTAACATCTTTAGAGATTAAAATTACCTATTAGTGGATATGGTTATCAAGGAAATAATTTTAGTTCATCAGGGAATAATTTTGTCTTGTTAGGGATACACTTTCAGCCATCAGGGGATAACTTTTGCTTGTTAGGAGATAATTTCTGGTTCATCAGGGAACACAATCTTGGCCGTCAGGGGACACAGTCTCGGCCATCAGGGATATGTTTACTTATTAGTGGATAAATTATGCTCGTCAGGGGATAAGTTTACTCATTAGTGGATAATTATCCTCTGATGACCAAATTAACCCATCAATGGATAATTACTCTCTTATGACCAGCATTTTAGTTTTTTGCGTAGTTATTTTCTAATTGAAATATGTTTATAACACACCATCAACAAAAACACATATATATTAGATTGAAATCTCAAATTGTATTACATCCCAATCAAATATATTAACTGCAACAATATTATACAACTAAAACAAATATATTAACTAGTGTTAGTGCTAATATTATTGTATTAATCGAATATAATTAATATTATATTATAACCATTAAATTAACTAATAACCATTATATTATACTAATAATCATTATATTTTTGAAAGTCAAACTCAATCACAATTCTTCTTCTTCATCGTCTAAATCTAATGTGTTATGTTGAGACATTTGCACGCGCATCTCCATTGCTTTATCATGATTTCTCTTATCATGATTAGTGTATTCTTGACATATAGCAAATTTTCACAGACTTTTTATAGTTTGACTTTGTTCAATTCCGCTCTTCAATCTTGTGACCTTTTTACGACCCCTAGTTTGTGACTGAAGCGGTGGAAAATACTCATCTTCTTCGTTAATATCACCACCTTCCATGTTCTACTCCTTCAATCCGCTCCCACCTTCAACTATGTCATTTTCTTCAATCAATCTTGACTTACTTATCCATACCTTCTCTTTCATAGTAGTTTGAAGATCATGTATGTAAGATGGTTGCGATGTCGATCCAATTGCTGCAATTTCTAGATAAATCCTATTCAAATGATTGTAACGTATTGTACTAATATCACCGACATCAGAATTTAATTCAACATTTATTTGATTTATGTAAGTAGGATCACCATGAATTTTGTTTGCATTTCTCATCTACCTACCACAAATCAAAGACATTGGAATCTTGTTTATGCTCTTGAATGTCATATACCTCAAAATATGTTTGCAAAACATGTCGCTGCTCAAAGTGTTGACATATGCATATCACATTGTCGGAGTCTCCGTGTTTAACGACAACATAATAATATCATCGGTTTTGTGGTACCTTCTCATTCAACACTGTATATCCCTTTGTACCACTGACACTAAAATTCTGAATCTTACTACACGTTAACTTTTGACCCTTATATAACTCGTTGAAAAAGTCCTTTAAAATATTTTTCATATACACAAGTGCCGTATGGTTTTCCAATAAAGTTTCTTTACGCAAATTTCTTGTCTTGTACTCTGTTTTATGATCTTGTTTTCTCTCATTCAAGTATTGTTTCTCAATAACTATTTGTGAGTTAATCACAAAATCCTTAAAACTAGTATAATTAATTACGTATTGATCAGAAAAACTGTTTATGAATTCATTCATCCCGGTTGTAGTCATCCCTATAACAAAATAAGGCTTTGAATATGCTCCGATCCACTTCTCCTTTATATCATACATAGATTGAAGTCATTCGTGATGTTGCAAATCATATTGTTCCACCAATTTTGTCTATCTTTTCTCGAACTTGACAGTTGTCACTGAATACAAAACACCTTCAATAACATATTATAAACCAACAACAACAAAATATTAACAATTTAACGTCGACTATTTACAAAAATGGATACGTACCTATCGAAATCTTCCTTAAACATTCCGTAAGTATTATATAAATGATGAAGTTTCTTGGGAACTTGTTAATGATATGCCACGTACATATCAAATGATTGGTGGAAGACAATACGATAGCAATGACATTGTTCATTGCTCTATCCTGATCATTTATAGTCGTCAACGAAATTTTATTCTCAACCGTTTCTAGCCAATTTTCTAACACTCAAACAGATGTAGCTTTCATTCCATCCTTGATAAAAGCAAACCCAAACAAAATAGATTGATAATGATGATTAACTCCCGTAATTAAAACAAATAGTATCCCATATTTATTTGTTTTGTAAGTGGTGTCAAAGGTCACTACATCTCCAAAATTTCTATAACAAATAATTAATCAAGAATCCACCCACATGATACATGCAATGCGATTCTCTTCGTCAACTTTTATATTGTAAAAGAAATTTTCATGACTTTCTCACTTGAGTCTCTTTAAAACTGTCAAAGTTTCTTGTGCATCATTTGCGTCAAATGTGTCATGTCGCAAGTTGCGTATAACATTTCGAATATCTTTGACAGTGAATTTAACATTCGTCCTTCCACCACTCATTGTACTCAACACATTCATGATCAAACTCGGTTTTATTTTTGATCGGTGGAGTAGATTGATATACTCTCTATCGACAACAGTTATATTTTTGAGTGTTGCCATGAAATCTATTTTACTTGGTGCTACTATTGAATGATTATGATTTTATTCCAATTTTGTAACACGCCAACTATCATTCTGCATGTTATGAACAACAAATATTCTGGCTTTGCACATTGTGCGTTCAATACTATCATTCTACAGATTATGCTTTCATCATCATTTTCATTTTCAAACAAAATTTTCTTCTGAATAGGTCTACCTGCTTTTCTACATGCATATACTCTATGGGATAATTGATTGGAGCCTCAATATTTTCTACTCATTAAAATTTTGACTTCAAATACACTATTATGAGCATATGTATTATAGAATTTTTCAATTTCAAATATACTTATAAATATTTGACCCACATACCGAGGACGAACATCATCACTGTCTAAATTTTTTTTTTTGTCATTCAAATTATTTTCTTGTTTGAAATTATTTCTTTGTCAATATGATATTCCTTGTTCTCAACATTCATACTTATATCAAAATCTGAATCATCAAAAAATGTATCGACATCATATATTCTATCGTTATCACTCATTTTAAAATTAAAAAGGTGAAGAGTGGAAAACCTGATGAAAATGTCAACCTAAGATATGTTGATCTGATCTGTATCAAAGAAAATTATTTTAACAAATGAGTTAGATTAAAAAAAAATTGTTCATAAAACGAGAGAAATGAGAAAACAAAGAAAAAAACATATATGCGCCGAAATAAAATAGTTTTTTTGATCTAGATCTTTGTTATAATAATATACAGTATATCAGGAAGGAAAAAAAATTATTGCACTCCTTCTACTAGTGTTACTGGCGGAAATGTCAGTCTCACTGGCGGAAAGACCCCAAATTTTTTTTTTCCTGTTTGATCTCCACCGTTGGAACATCTAATCGACGATTATAAATGTGTTAGCTAAGAAATTCTCCATAGCTAACGTTATCCATGGATCGACCCTATATATATATATTACCATAATTTGAAATTTTGAAATGATAAAATACTTATTTTGGAAAATTTCTATTATGGGTCGATGAGGTCATTTGTCATAGATTTCCCTAACATATTCTTTGATTTATTGTTAAATAACATTTTATATAGATTCCATTAACAATATTTTTAAACTACTCTCACCAAATTCTTATTTTTAAAGACTTATAAATTAATATAATATAACTATTTCTTATACTTTCTTATAATTATATTTTAATATTATCTTTTACTATATTAAGTCTACCTTAATCTAAATCAAAAATCATAATAACACTTAATTAATGAATAATATAAAATGAAACAATTTGTAATCATTAATACACAAACAAACAGGACAAGTTATTAATCATTAATTAATTTTTTTCATAATGAGTCTAATCTCCATAAATTAATCACTCCTATTTTTATGTATTTATTTATGTACAAATTAATATTTATTTGTATATAAATTAATTTCCTTAACATTACTCGTAAAAATATATTGCGTGGAGAGACAAGAACAAAATGAAGATCGAGAGCACCATTAATTTTCGAGAGAAAATTAAGGAAGTTGATTCTGTTTGAGATAGAAAAACAAAAAAGAGGAAGAGAAAAACCAGTTTGAGAAATTGAGGCAGTGTGCCGCAGTGGGTCTCTCGTTCTAAAACTGCTTTCGTTGTTTATCTGTACGATTAGCTTAGTAGCAACGGTGATTTGAGAGTAGAAAAATATGTCAAAGTGCTAACTTATACGTTGTAAAATATCACTCTTTTTTTGTATAATTTTTTTCATCTAAAATAGAAGATACACACACACACACACACACACACACACACACACACATATATATATATATATTGTTGTCCTATTTCAAAATTTATTTCAGTTGTGATATAATTTATAAACTTATTGAAGTATAAGAATTTATATTTAAGATTAATCTTCATATAATTGATGATATTTTACTTCTAATTAAATTAAAGATTTTACATGATTTGAATAGTACTAGCGACAAAGACCATGGATTTATAATTATTAATTTGATTAAAATTACTTAAGCTAAATATTGATTGGATTTATTTAATATACTCGTTATTAAATATTCATAAAATAATACATTGAACTAATTTTAAATTTATTATCTTAAATTTAATATTAATCATGTGAAATTTAAATTTAAAAAATTATCATTAAAAATACTACTCAATAATGACCTGTGAAATGGAGGAAGCATATAATATGTCACATGTGATGGACCCAGCGATGTAAATGGAAGGTCCCAAATTCCCAATCAATGCAAATGAAAAACGCGAGGGAAATAATCATATTTTTCGGTTTCAATACGAGTTATATTTAAAAATAAAGTTTATTTCATAATAAAATTATATTTGTATAATTTTGTAAAATTCTGTTAATATAATTTAATTATCTTATAATTAGTTAATATTTGTCATAAATTTTACAAAAATTATCGTCTAAAAATATAATTATGAATTAAATATATAACACTAATATCCGTAAAAAATAAAATTTTAACTCTACTATTTCTGCCGCCGAAACAGAAAAACAGTAATTGTACCATAGCGCGTGGCTCCTAGGCTCCGCATCTCCCCTTTACTTCACAAAAGTTTTCGTTAGTAGATTTTTTATTTTAAAAAATAAAACACAACTTTTTATATATATACAAATTTTTTATTTAATTCATTTACAACAGTTCTCTAATATATGTATACCATATATTAAATGTCAGTAGTATATATAATATATTAATACATTATATATGATATCTCACATTTATATATAATAGTTATAATATAATATAATACAAATTACAATAGTATATATATTAATATTTTGTACTAATGTATAAATTAATCCCAATAATACATGGTAAAAATATTTTATTTAAATAATGTATTTTATTTAAATATAAATAAAAAATTACTTTTTATATTAAATAAATATATGATATATTAATATAAATAATATATTTGTGTGTGTGCGCGTGTGTGTATATATATATATATCGACAAATCTAGTTAAGTAGAATTATAGAATAGTAGAAAATAATATTATAATTTTAATGAATATGAATAGTAATACTATAAACTTAAAATTTTATTATTTACAATTATCGAGATTCTCTAAATATAAAAAACATGATTAGATTTAAAGAAACCGAAACAAATACTTTGATAACAATAATAATGGTAGTAAGTCTAGTGTGTGGCTTTCTATCCTTATTTTATTATTTATCTTGAATGTTATTATATTATTATTTTTACTATGTTCCACATATGGTAAAATTAGTTTTTTCTTGAATCAAACTATGTTTTATGTTAATTTTACTAATGTTTTTTGGATAATTGTATTCTTCTCGGATACTATTTTTGTTTCTTTTGGTATATTTTCTATTTAAAAATTTATCAAATGTTTTTAAAAATCCGATTCAATAATAACCCGTGAAACGGAGGAAACATTTAATATGTGATGGACCGAGCGATGTAAATGAAAAGGTCCCAATCAATGCAAACGAAAAACGTGAGGGAAATGATAATATTCTTTGGTTCCAAAATACGACTTATATTTAAAATTGAAATTATTTCATAATAAAATTATATTTGTTCGATTTTTTTAATATAATACAGCTTTTAAATTTTTTTATTATAATTAATTTATTTTATAATAAATTTTATTATTTAAACATATAATATTAATATTTATAAACAGAGTGAACGACGATAATAGAAAATAGAGGGAACGACGATAACAGTAATAATATCTCTATCACCAAAACAGGAAAACAGTTCGTGGCTCCTAAGGCTCCGCATCTGATGGCAATAACAATGGCAGTAAGAACATTTTCATCAATTTCATTAAACTAAATTATGATACTATCTATTTCATTTTAAATTTTAAATTATGATAATTTAATTAATACTAATAATATTTAAAATCTCTAAATTTTAAGTTGAAACCAACATGCCATATATTCTTTATATTAAAGAATTTTAATAAAAAATGAAGAAAAAAATGAGTTGCAACATTAACTTTTATTGAAAAAATCGCTAATGATTAAAAATATTATGAAAACAGTAAACTTTTAAACAACAACATAAGTTTCAATGCTTTTCTCTCAATCAATTTAAACTAACAACTATAAACATGTAAAATAGAAATTTCTGAAAAGTGAGAGAAAATATATTAATATGGGTATTTATTTACAAAGAATAGAAAATACGACCTCCTTTTTGTTAAATATTTTGGATACATATGCTTCTTTTTATTTTGGTACTTTTAAGGTTACAGTTTTGCATAGGGTGGGACTCACTTGAAATGAGATGAAATTTTTAGGATAAGGTTGGTTGATGTGGTGCCTCGTGATTGGAAGTGCGGGTGCTGGTTGGATTTTCATTTTTCCCCTTATCCAGATCAAAGAAACGGCGTCGTTTTCGACAGTCCACCCGACCCTGCAATGGGGCGTGAATACACGCTCTATTGCAGGCCTCATGATCATTAACAGAGAGTGGTCTCATGGTCCTTTAGAATTAGTTGCATTTAATGACAATAACGACTCCGTACCAATTTCATAGTTTCCATCTCAACTAGTAATTTGTTTCAAAATGTATATACATTTCATTTAATTTGAATAAATTTGTGTTTATTAATAATTAAAATTGAAAATATGAATGGTATGAATAAAATTAGTATAAATAGGAATTGAATGGAATATTTACTTCAAGGAAAGAATGGGATGGTATTTGCCGTTTCGGTGGTTGCAAGTGGTCGCCACTCAATTTAGACTCACAAATTAATAAATATATCCTCTGTAACTCATAATAATTACTCACAGGTTAAAAGAATTGCATACTCATAAATTAATACAATTATTATATTAATTAATACCCTAAGTAGTACCATAGTTGACGGAATATACCTAGCTTTTCCTTTATTTATTAATTGGAAAGGGTCTTGCCACCTCTAAATAAGATTTTAGTTTCTATTAAAAAAACAAAATTATAAATAGACATGTGACATAATATAAAGATGTGTAAAATGAAATAATTGCTTTCTTTGGAAAATGAGATGAGCTGTAAGATTGTATGTTACATTAACTCTTTTAGGATTGTTAGTTGCCAAATAAAGTTTTAGTTTTAATTAAATACAACTGTAAATAGACATATATGTGACATAATATAAAGAGGTAACAAGAAGTAAAACACCGGTGGTAACAAGAACAGAATTACTGCTTTCCTATCTTTGGATTGTAAATGGATGAAGAAGCTAGACATATATGGAGAATAGCTTAATTACTACTGTACACCAACTTGGAGAAAGAGTTAAGAAATGAGACGGATTAGTTGGGTATGGATGAGGGTGCTGGTGATACTACAATGCTCGGCACTCATTGCAAAGTCCAGTAGTAATTTTGATTTCTTCTATTTTGTTCAGGCGGTCTGGTCTCTCCCTCTAACTATTTAATTACTCCGTATGTGCTGAATTGCACAAACATATATATTATGTTTAAATTTTACCGAAATATTAACATAAAACTCAAATCCCATACATGTTTTTCTTCTTCCATGATATATATATTAGAGAGAGAGAGAGAATTTTACATCTTGTTTTCCCTCTTTTATCTTTCTTTCTTTTCCTGAAACTGTAAACTAGTATCAGAGTACGTTTCATCTATCTATCTATCTATCTATCTATCTATATATTAAGAAACGTACAGTTTATGATAAAATAGATATATATATATATATATAAATATAATTGCAGTGGTTACCATCTTATTGCAACACAAAGGAAGGTTGCTGCTACCCGAGTAGTGGGAAACCAGCTGAAGACTTCGGAATCTACGGCTTTTTTCCGGCTAAAAATGACGCTTCTCTCCCTATGAACTGCTCTACCAATGATTTGGATATCTTTCAGGTATATACTACACTACCTCCCTATACATGCATGATTCAGATATAACTTTCTTCTCCTTTACAAGTTGGGACGGACGGACGGACGGACAGAATTATTTATTAATTAATTTGTACCATGATATTTATGTATTAATTAAGTTGTACTGTATATATATAAATTGATATATAGATATCAGATCTGAAAAGTAGACTGGAAGAGAATTGGCCAGGATTATATTGTCCAAGTGATGATGGGTTGTCGTTTTGGTCACGCGAATGGAAGAAACACGGCTCTTGTGCAAACTTGGACCAACACGCTTATTTCAAACATGCCCTCGATCTCAAGGACAAACTCAATATCCTCCAAGCCCTTAACAATGCAGGTACGTATACCAATACCAATACCAATACCAAAACCAAAAATATTAATCTTACAATATTTTACCCTCTAAAGTTGTCACGTAACGTGTTTGATTTTTAATGCAACAGAATCAGACATCATAAGTTAAAATTTTAAAATTGGTGAACACGCAGGAATAACGCCAGGAGATGGAAAGCAGTACAAAGTAGCAAAGATCGAAGCAGCTATAAAAGATGAAACAGGGTATTATCCATCCTTAGAATGCAATGAAGATCCATTAGGCAACCTCCTTCAGGTTTTCCAAGTTTATTTGTGTGTCGATAAATCTGGACTTAACCTTATCCAATGTCCTGTTTTTCTTGATAGATACCATTGTGGTCTTACCACCACATTCCCTTCTTTTTCAGAAAAATCTGTTGCTCTAGCAATTTAGTGCCTTTGCGACCACAAGAATTCATTTTCAATTTCTCCGTATTTTCCGTTGTTATTCCGGACATAATTAATAATCCCCGTTGTTGAGGCTTCCATTTAATAAAGGCCGTTATTTTAAAAGCTAATCCACCATTAATATTATTATTACTCCATCCGGTCCACAAAAACAATAACATTTAAACTTTTTTGACAAATATTAATTTTGTATGTTCGACTGAGAATTAAATGTGCAAATAATAAGTTTTTCTCATAAAATTTGTTATGGATCTTCAATTAAAGATAAAATTATAAGATTGTAATGACAAATTTTAGATTATATAGTACAAAATCGTACAAATGTTCATGTTCTTTTGAAACAAATTTTATTTTCAAATGTTATTTTTTTTAGAACCGATCCCGTATGATTTGAGCCAAATTTAATTTGCGGAGAAATTTGACTTAAGTCTTAAAATCTTATGGAGTAATTATTTATGTACCTTATTAAAACTTGAGTTATAACCACGGCAAGATAATATCCACGGAAAAAATACAGATCAAAATCAACGGAAGAGGGGGGGAAAAAAAATGGAGACACGTTTACTAACGTAGAAACCCACAAAATACAGTAATTTATATTGGTTGGTATTTTTCATAATGGGTACGTTTGACATGCTTGTATGAATACAAGCGAAAATTATTAGTTTTATAAGGATCGAAGACTTGATTTTCGTAAGAGAAAAGGATCCCGTTAAGAATATCCTTGTAGATTTTTTTCAGTTAAAATATCGCAACCCATTCCAAAAACTTTGGGTTGGTGTAAAAATAAATCCTCAATCTAGTTATTGTGGAGTAAATGTAATATGCTACCTACCACACTACCAGCCCCACCGAACCAACCAACTTCTTTGGTGTTTGGTTCACGCGCTCATGGTTTCATTTAAATTTAAATTTTAAAAATTTTAAATTTTAACTATATTAATTACACTATAAAAAGTTATAATTTTAAAAATTTAAACTAAAACAAACAGAATATATATATAAAAATGGAGCTTCAATATTATACTTTAATGGCACCTTCATGTTTTTCGTCTTCTGTATAAATTTAAATATATGTAAATGAGGCTATTGATACGACATTAGAGTTAGTTTTTGAAACAAGTTCTACTAAAATTTATGGTGATACGTTTTGTTCTAAATTTCAATTGAGCTTTTTTTTTATAAAAAAAATATTATATATAATAAATCATCGAAAAATTCATACATACATGTCCTTAACCATTAATATACTCGAACAATTTTTATGTAGCTTGCGAATTTTGAAGCTCCAACTTTTATAAGAGAAAATAAGAGGTGGTCACTAGTAACAGGCCGGATGGATAAATTATGAAATTCTTTATTGTTTCTATAAAGTTCGTTAGGATATTTATATACTAACGAACTAGTTACAAATTCTCTGTATTAAATGTTAAATATGATTACATTATTTTGATAAGTTAAAGGGAGAAGTGAATAATATTATTTCATTTATAAAAATTACTAGCTTATTCTCCTTGATTTTTCGCAGAGTAATATACCTAGCTACCACATGACTCATAAGTCTGGTGAAAGTTATATATATATATATATATATATATATAAAGTCAAAAGGAGGGATTAACGGGCATAAACTACAAATAGCTGGAGAAGGGACACATGTGACTCCACTTTAGACTTTAGAATTTAGACGCAAACTCACAAGCTTGTAGTAATGAAGTGTGGAGTATTAATAGCAAAGAGTATACAGTACAATTAACAGAATATGCTTTTTTTCTGGCCGGTTTCAAGTTTCAACTATTAACGTTGGTCACAAATAATAATGAAATAATTAAAAAGTAGCTATATCTATCCAACGAACACCGCACATAATTTCTACTCCTTTTAAAGTCCTAAAATTATAGAGAGAGAGAGAGAGAGAGAGAGAGTTAGTAGTTGAAAGAAAGGAGAATTAGATCGATCAGAAGAGGAATTGAATCAAGAAATGAGTTCAGCTAATTATTCAGTATTGGTGAAGCTGTTGTTGATAGATTATTTGGCATTTGCCTGTATATCCAACGGCTTTGATTTCTATTATTTTGTTCAGCAGGTCTCTTTCTCCGACCCTCCTTAATTCCCTAGCCTTGAACCGCATATACCATTTATGTGAATTCAAATCTAATAAATTAATTGATGGAAATGAACAAATTAATTAAATGCAGTGGCCAGCATCGTATTGTGATACGAAAAAGAGTTGTTGCTATCCTACTACAGGTAAACCGGCAGAAGATTTTGGAATTCATGGACTTTGGCCTAATAACGACGACGGCTCTTACCCTTCCGACTGTGATGCTAACAATCAGTTTGATTACTCTCAGGTTTGTGTGTATATGTACGTCTTATAAATTACAATTCTGAAAAAAAATGTTAAAATGGTAATTTAATTAATTTGTAATATATATGTGTGCGCGTATATATATATCATATATATATATGTGTGTGTGTATATATATATATATATATATATAGATCGCAGATCTTACCAGCAGCCTGCAAGAGAACTGGCCAACACTAGCCTGCCCAAGTGCTGATGGGTTGAAGTTCTGGGGACACGAATGGGATAAACACGGCACTTGCTCCGAGTCCATTCTTGATCAACACTCTTATTTTCAATATTCTCTTTATCTCAAGGAAAAGGCCAACACCCTCCAATCCCTCAAAAATGCAGGTTAATTTAACTTCAACTAATACTTTTTATATATATAAAAAGAAAGTGGGCTGAATAAAATGACTAACAATTCGTGCACATCACAAATAATAAATTTGTGTTACAGGAATAACACCAACAGACGGAAAACATTACACATTAGGAGAGCTGAAAGCAGCTGTAAAAGAAGAAACAGGGTACAATCCATATATAGAATGCAATGATGATATACTGGGTAACCATCAACTATATCAAGTTTATATGTGTGTCGACAAATCCACTTTTCTGTTCATCGAATGTCCAGTTTTTCCAAATGGACGACCATGTGGCTCTGCAATTGCCTTCCCTTCTTTCTCAGGAGACTCGCTTCAACTACTTTAGTTCATGTATATATAATGATGCTATAATGAATTAATTACAGAGTATTTCTTTTTTCTTGTTGCTTTTCTTTTTTGAGAATATTAATTGGAATGGAGTGAATTTCATAATACAGTATCTAGATAATGAATTTCGCTCCAAATTATTAATATATATGGAGGGTTTCCAATTTGGGACTGTTTTATGATACTTACGTCTACGCTTTGAAATTGGAGTTATGATCAAACTTAATACCTACCCAGTCAGAGCTAATGACTACTCCCTCCATTTCAATTTGTAGATCGTTTTAGCAATGACACATAAATTAAGAAGCCAATAATTGTTAATTACTTCAAGAAAATTTATATGTTAAATCTCGTTTATACCCTTAATTAAGTGTCCTAGTTTTATTAACCTCAGCTAACCATAATTACTAACCTGAATATGTGTTGGTAGACTAAAAGTATTTTTCAATTCCTTAAGCGTATTCCGATACTATGGCCGTCGTTCA
Source organism: Centella asiatica (assembly GCA_014636745.2). NCBI lineage: Eukaryota > Viridiplantae > Streptophyta > Magnoliopsida > Apiales > Apiaceae > Centella > Centella asiatica. The sequence goes on along the minus strand of CM025780.1, from coordinate 35,253,979 downwards.
GTTTGATTTTGTGTTGGGATTGAATAGAGTTTTACTCTTTCTCAATGTCAAAGTTGCAGAAGTAATTGTGAGCTGGGTCATTATTAGGGATAAAGATGGAAGAAAAATAATTAATTTGCGTAAGAATTGTAAAACGACTTATATTATGAAAAATCTCTCCAAACCTAAAACGACTTATAAATTGAAATGAAGAGAGTACTTGCGTAGTTGTATTAATTAACTGTTCAGACATTGAGAACAGCCCATTTACTCATATTTAGTTCAGCACTTCAGCTTGAGATTTTTATTTTTTATTTTTTGGTTTTTTCATAAATATTTTTATTGCAAAAAAGATACCCATAGAGTCAGAGATCGAAGAAGCATCACCCGTGGAAGTGTATAATGTGAAAGCAACTGCTCCCAAGCTTCTATAAAAGAGACACAATACCAAGTGCATTAACAATAACAAAAATTATAGTTGACCTTATCATAATTAATTGGTCAATAAGGTACTCCCTCCATTCCCAATTAATTGTCACTTAAAGAATTCTTTTCGTCAAAGTTGACCTACATTTGTTTATTATTTTATAAACGTATTATTATATGACAAAATTATAATTATTAGAAAGTTCATACAATGTACAACAATTTCCTATTTTTATAATTTTATAATTATAAATATATATGTGTAATTTTAAAGTAAAAAAATAATCACATTAACTAAGACATTTCTAACTACAAATATTGAGAAACAGAGAGAATAAGATATTAGAGATTACCGGCGTTAAACGTTATTTTCGAGACCTGCTTAATATAGCTAGTACTTCCTCCGAATAAGAGTTTTTTAAAAAATATCAAGGATATTCTTAACATATTATTCGAATAATACTCCTTTATTTATAAATGCTATTTTTAAGACGGTCATTGAAGGGTAAGAGTGTAAGACACAGGCACAGAGAGACAATCTAAGATTGAAACTGCTAAACGTTAAACATCGAGAGAGAGAAAGAGATTTGACCAAAGCTCTTAAACGACCGATGTTAATGAACAGATGAGAAAGATGAGAATGCGAATATTGAGAATGTAACCCAAAATTAAAATATTTTTAGAGCTAACTAAAATCATCATAATATTTCTTTTAGTTAGACATCCTTTTGCTTAATGTTCGTCTATATTGCATACAAACTAAGGAATATGTAAAAGACAAAGGAGAGGTACGAAGTGATGGACGTTACGTACTGGTATTTAAATTTGGATGCTACAAAATTTTACAACTATTTCTTGCGAAAAAAAGAATATAGTCATTAACATCAATGGGGTCATCTCTAGGGTTGATTTTATTTATGTTTACTTTTAAAAATTAATAAAAAATTATGTTAATTACTATATTCTTTTTTTTCTAGGAGTATTACTTAATTTTGTGGTTTTTTAATAAAGATTTATGTTAACTTTTGAAAATAAATTAAATATATAATTTTTTTTACTCAATATCTGAATTATTTAAATAATTTAGACTGTACTTTGGTCAGATTATTTCAGGAATGACTCAAAAGTGGAACAACTCGTTAAGCAAATTAAATCCAACTAAAATGTGTATAATTAGCCCTACCCTGTAATAAAATCAAACTTTGGCAACATGGGGTATGATTATAAATCTCAGTTATGTACTAACTAGCGAAATAAAATAAATTAAAAAGAAAAGAAAAGAAAAAGGTTCAATCTCAAGCTCAATATGTGTAAAAGTGCAAAGGCGCTACCGGACCTTGTACCTACATCCAAATGTAGCCTAACAGAAAGAAACGATATCCACATTGGCGTCAGTTTTCTTATTTCAGTTACATAAACAAACAAGAATGCGATCGTAAGAGTAGAAAGATAGACACATACGTAACAACAAAAAGTAGTACTAAATCAACAAAACATTAAAGCAACAATCATAGGCATCCGTTAGTACAAGGGGGGTGAAAGCTGTATTATAAATGCAATAAATAGATTGATTAATTATATAATATCAAATCAAAAGAATTTACAAGCATATACTATCATTATTCTTTTCATATCTTTCCATCTGTGCCTATATATATATATATGTCATTTATTGACAGCATTATTATTCAAATCACAACCCATAAACACAATATTTCTTCCTATAGGAGAGAAATTAAGCCCAATATGACATACTCCAAGAAGAGCGCAATCTTGATGATCAAGCTCTTGATAATACAATGTCTTGCAGTTTTGTGTGCTTCTCAAGATTTTGATTTCTTCTACTTTGTTCAACAGGTAAACTAAAGTTCAAAACTTGATAACTTTAGTTTTCAATTTTTTATATGTTGTGATCATATAATATATGAATTATATACAACAAAAAAATAAAATAAATCTTCATTTTCTGTTGCATATTTGTTATGTAAATTTTGTACCAAACTTAATTTGGGTGGGCTGCTGCATGTAGTGGCCAGGATCATATTGTGATTTGCAGCAAAGTTGCTGTTACCCAAACACAGGCAAGCCAGCTTCAGATTTTAGTATTCATGGACTATGGCCTAACTATAAAGACGGCTCTTACCCCTCCAATTGTGATCCTAATTCTCCTTTCGATGCATCCCAGGTTTTTCATCCCTCCATACTAATGGACTTACCTCATTGTTTGCTTCACCTTAAATCAAAATTTTAAAAATTTTAGATTCTGTTAATATAATTCATGTTTTAAGAAACTAGAATCTCCAAAATTTAAACCGAAATAATCGAGATCTAAATCGTCTCTTACTATTCAATATGACAACGTGTACATTTTATAAAGTTGGATACAATTTTATACGACAGATATCGGACTTGAAAAGCAGTATGCAGAAGGAATGGCCATCGCTTGCATGTCCGAGCAGCGATGACACCACATTCTGGGGCCATGAGTGGGACAAACACGGAACATGTTCCGAATCTGTTCTTGATCAGCACGATTATTTCGCGGCAGCTCTCAAGTTGAAAGGCCAAGCAGACATCCTCCAAAGCCTTACAAGTACTGGAATTCAAGCAAATGGTGATTCATATGGTTTAACAGACATAAAGAATGCCATTAAAGATGGAGTTGGGTATACTCCATATATAGAGTGCAATGTGGATGCATCTGGTAACAGTCAGTTGTACCAGGTTTACTTGTGTGTTGATACTTCTGGATCTAACCTTATTGAGTGCCCTGTACTACCACATGGGAAATGTGCTTCTCAAATTCATTTTCCTACCTTTTAATTATATATCTCGTTATTATTATTTTCTGAAACTTGGACTATGATGTAATTTTAATTTCCTTCTGTTGATCGAATTTATACTTTGATGCTTTCACAATAAAGTTGTACTGTTTGTGTGTTTTTACTGTCTAAAGAATAATTCAATTAATCCATGGATAGTTATGACTGATTCTATTATCGAAGCATTACGCATTTTTCAATGTTTAAATTCGTCTAACATGCATGTCTTACAACAATATTTTGTTTTATTTTAAGTGATTACATCAAAATTCTCTTTTATTTTAATTGATTGGACCAAGAATAGAGTTACTTTTCTTTTCTCTCTCTTTTTTACAGAGTTATTTTTCTATTTTAATATTTGAATCTATGAAGCATGGGTGCTTCTGTTTTTTGGAGTACGGAGAATCGGGTGCAGCGGGGTGTGGGATATTCTCGGAGATTCTTCGTGGGAGTGTGTCAGGGGTGCCTCGGAATGCTTCGGGAATGTTTTGACCATGAAAAATGTAGATTAAAATTCTTAAAAAATAAATGAGTTGGGCTAATCTTTTGTGTTTCTATTGTGTAATATATATGCTAAGTTTTCTATATTAAATCTATGTATTAGTGTTATCATGCAATTAATATAGACTATTTGTATTTGTTTTATTTTTGTTATGCTACTAAAAGTCTAAAACTATATTGAATGTTAATATTTAAAATTTTGTATTATATATATGCAAGTCCCACATACATATATATGATATTCTTTATTAATTATAGGACGTATCTACGCCGTACCTGAATCTCCATATTTTAGAATTTTTTGAATTCTATATTCCCGTATTTCCGCACCAGCACCCTTGCTACTTAGATTTGAATATGTCTTCATAATTCCTATTTTGCCTTTTCCCACCCTAAAAAGAATAGAAATTATACTCCATTCTATATTTTCTGATGTTTTCACTTTTTAAATTAAACTAGCTTACAAGTCGTGTAAGACACGAGTTATTTTTAATTTATTGTTTAATTTAAATATTTTATTAATAATTGTAATTTAATATTATCTATATTTTAAATTAATATAACATATATTTAATTATTATTTAATATCAAATTTGTATGAATTAACTTAATTTTGATCATATGATAGAAAAATATTTTGCACATATATTAAGTATTGCTAATTTTATGATTTTTCCAAGTCAAATTGACTTTGTAAATTCAGATTTGATCTCATATTTTATTCATATTTAATATATATCTTCATATACTTTATTATCAATATAATGCTAACATATTCTTTAATAACTTCATCACATAGAACTTATAATATCAATAAAAGAAAAACTTATAATTTTGATAATAGAATTTAAAAGGAAAAATAATAAAAAAAAATAATACTTAAGAATTGCAATGAATATGATGTCTAACATTATATTTTTAATTATTCTTTAATATTTCTTTAAGTAGTGTTGAAATTTTTAATTAAATTGAAGTGAATTTAACATAATTTATAATTCAAACTCTAATTAAAATATATTATCTTACACTTACTCATATATATTATAGATATTATGTTAATTATAAATTTGAAAACGTATTTCAGACATCCAAATACGAAGTTAGAGAGATCATACAAAAATAAAATATAAAAAAATATTTGAAACATTTATATCATTAGATAATACGTTTTTAAATCATATTAAAAACTACAAAACTACTTTGAAAAAAAAATACAATACCCTCTTCTAAGTGCAAGAAACGAGTTTTTCTTATTCTATTAATAATTGTAATTTAATATTTCCTATATTTTACATTATTATAAAGTATATTTAGTTGTTTAATATTAAATTTGTATGAACTAACTTAATATTTCCTATAAAGTTTTTCCTTTTTCTTATGCGATGCGTTATGATTGAATTCGTTCGACTTTGTGAGAATTGATCTTCTTTCTTTGCTGGTAAATTTGGTTTAATTCAATACATGCATCTCAAAAAAATCTTAAATCAAATTTATCAGCAAATTAAAATTGGCTCCAAATCAAAATAATGATACTAATTAATACTGGATTTATCATTTAAAAATTAAGCAACGTCCTTTATTGAATACAAAGACTCCATAGTAGGGGATTATTTTGATCTTGTCCATTATTCCTATATATATATAGAAGAACAAGAGACGTGTGTACGTACGCACACAATTATTCAAATTCATGCATCGACGCTATTTAAATAACAGAGATTCCAGGGAAGGAAGGGAAAGTGGTAGTAAGACCACATTGTTGTCTATCGGGAAAAGAAGGACATTCGATGAAGTTAACTCCAGGTTTATCCACGCATGTGTAAACTTGGTAGAATTGAAGTTTTCCCTGTGGATCTTCATTGCATTCTATGAATGGATAATATCCTATTTCTTCTTTTATTGCTGCTTTGATGCTTGCTACTTCGTATTGCTTTCCATCTCCTGTCATTATTATTCCTGCAAAAAATAATTAATTTAAAAATGTATTTCTAATTTTAAAAAATATTTCCATTTATATATATATATATATATATATACACACCTGCATTGTTAAGTGCTTGGAGGATATTGGCTTTGCCCTTGAGACGAAGAGCATGTTCAAAATAAGAGGGTTGGTCGAGTTCCGACTCGGAACAAGTCCCATGTTTGTTCCATTCGTGTGACCAAAATGAGAACCCATCACCACTTGGACAAGAAAGTTCCGGCCAATTCTCTTGCAGACTGCTATTAAGATGTGCGATCTGTATATTTATATATTGTAGAAAAGTTAAAAAACATTATATGTTAATTCAAAATTTGAACATATATATCATCGAGTTATGATGAAAATTTGACATATCATCTCTCTCTATATATATATGCAGTAAAAAAGTTTAAAGTCCAAGTGCGTATATGTCTTCCGTCGAAAACTTCTTGTTGATCATATAAATTATTACTACAAATATTATGGTATACCTCATTGATATCCAACGCATTGCTAGAGCAGAAAGTAGGGATAGAACCGTCCTTTTTCACTGGAGAAAGGGAGTGAATCCCGAAGTCTTCAGCTGGTTTACCCGTAACCGGATAGCAGCAACCTTGCTTTGTGTTACAGTAAGATGGTGACCACTACAATTATATATCGTTCTAATTAGTACGTTAATTTTCATTTTTAACATAAACTGTTTCCTATAAGTTGTGCAATTAAATAGTTGAAACCGCATGTGGTGCTGATTTCATTAGAAAAAGATTCTCGGATAAAAGAAAAAACAGATTCCAGATAGAATGATGCAAAACTGATATCTAGTTCTAAAAAGAAAAAGAGGTTATACATGTTACTGTTTCTTTACTTAATATTTCAAAAATTTTAAATTGATATGCAATATATTTGTGCATGCATGTATGTATACGTAGTGAATAAAATAAATTAGAGTAGGAGGAGATGGAGAGACCTGCTGGACAAAATAGAAGAAATCAAAATTGCTGGAAAGAGCAACAAATGCCAAGCATTGTATCACCAGCAGCCTCACCAAGAGTGAAGTACTAGAGGATCTCATCTCTTTAGTCTTTACTCACTTTCTCCTATATATTTAGTGTTATAGATATATGCATGTGTGATTTGTTCTCTTTACCTTCATCTATTTATAGCCCCAAATAATGATTATTATTATAATTATTAATAAGAAAAGAAAAGGGTCCATATGTGCCCATGTTTTTTGCATGTACGTCCTTGCAGCATATCCAATATCTGGCGTGGGTCCTTGCCGGATCCTGCTAGAATTGCTACCGTCTTCCACTCTAAGAAAAAATAGTAAAAAGGTTATATGTGATGTTAACATAATGAAATTTTAAACTCTAGATTACGTATAGAACTATTAAATTACTCTTAATTGTCTTGAAAATTAACATTCTATATGAACAGCTAAAAGGATATATATATTACCAGAATTTGAAATTTTGATATGATAAAATACTTATTTTGGAAAATTTCGATTGTGGGTCGATGAGGTCATTTGTCATAAATTTCCTTAACATATTCTTTGTTTTATTATTAAATAACATTTTATATATTTCCATTAACAATATTTTTAAACTACTTTCACCAAATTCTTATTTTTAAAGACTTATAAATTAATATAATATAACTATTTCTTATACTTTCTTTGATATATATATATTATTTTAATATATTCATCAATACAACAATATATATTTAACAATTATGCAGTTGCATTTAATGTACTTTATGTTTTATTATACTATATATAATTATATTTTTATTTTATAACATACTATTTAGGATATAATATAGTATAGTATAGCATGATATTATATTACATAAAATATAATATAAAGGAAAATATATTATATTGTATATATATACATAAATCACACATATATATATATAGGGAGTCAATTCATGTCTAACGTTAGTTACCGAGACTTTTTTTTTTTGTTCTTTGATTTGAACTCTTAGATCATCCTATCAACGGTTTAAAATGTGTTAGTAACGAAAATTTTGATAATTTTTTGAGGAAATAAATAAAAATAATTGTTTATAAAGAATCTGTTTAAATGAAATTTTTATCAAATTTCTTAATTTTATTCTCTAATATACAAACTTCTTTAAAATTAATTAAGCCTATAAGAAATATTCTAGTGCAGATATTCCGATGCTCATCACATCCTTCAATTAATTAATTGGTTTGTAGGGTTTTTTTTTCCTTTCTTTCTTTATTTATTTTTTATTTTTATTTTTATTTTTGTTTTTGTGGGGTGGGGATGGTGGGGGAGGGGTTTGAAAGAATTGGTCTGTACGATGATAATGCCTGACATCCCAACTTTCAAGTTAAGAAAATGCTGCGTGACCAAAATAAATATATGAACATAATCAGTGATCTTTGTGTAACATTAATAGGGTAATTGACTCAATAATTCTCTCTAACTCAATTAAGTATGTATATTTTAATTAATTAACATAATAACATCATCTTTTATAAAAAAAAATTAATTCAAATTAATTTTGGATATTATACTTATAATTATATTTTAATATTATCTTTTACTATATTAAGTCTACCTTAATCTAAATCAAAAATCATAATAACACTTAATTAACGAATAATATAAAATAAAACAATTTGTAATCATTAATACACAAACAAACAGGACAAGTTATTAATCACTAATTGATTTTTCGTAATGAGTCTAATCTCTATAAATTAATCACCTCTATTTTGACGTATTTATTTATGTACAAATTAATATTTATTTATATATAAATTAACTTCCTTAACATTACCCGTAAAAATATATTGCGTTGAGAGACAAGAACGAGATGAAGATCGAGAGCACCATTAATTTTTGAGAGAAAATTAAGGAAGTTGATTCTGTTTGAGATAGAAAAACAAAAAAGAGGAAGAGAAAAACCAGTTTGAGAAATTGAGGCAATGTGCCGCAGTGGGTCTCTAGTTCTAAAACTGCTTTCGTTGTTTATCTGTACGATTAGCTCAGTAGTAACGGTGATTCGGGAGTTGAAAAATATGTCAAAGTGCTAACTTATACGTTGTAAAATATCACTCTTTTTTTGTATAATTTTTTTCATCTAAAATAGAAGATACACACACACACACACATATATATATATATATATATAATGTTGTCGTCGTATTTTAAAATTTATTTCAATTGTGATATAATTTATAAAAATATTAAAGTATAAGAATCTATATTTAAGATTAATCTTCATATAATTGATGATATTTTACTTCTAATTAAATTAAAGATTTTACATGATTTGAATAGTACTAGTGACAAAGACCATGGATTTATAATTATTAATTTGATTAAAATTACTTAAGCTAAATATTGATTGGATTTATTTAATATACTCGTTATTAAATATTCATAAAATAATAATTTGAACTAACTTTAAATTTATTATCTTAAATTTAATATTAATTATGTGAAATTTAAATTTAAAAAATTATCATTAAAAATACTATTCAATAATCACCCGTGAAATGGAGGAAACATATACTATGTCACATGTGATGGACCCAGCGATGTAAATGGAAGGTCCCAAATTCCCAATCAATGCAAATGAAAAACGCTAGGGAAATAATCATATTTTTCGGTTTCAATACAAGTTATATTTAAAAATAAAATTTATTTCATAAAAAAATTATCTTTGTATAATTTTTTAAAATTCTGTTAATATAATTTAATTATCTTATAACTAGTTAATATTTGTAATAAATTTTACAAAAAGTTATCATCTAAAAATATAATTATGAATTAAATATACAACACTAATATCCGTAAAAAATAAAAATTTAACTCTAGTATTTCTCCCGGCGAAACAGAAAAACAGTAATTGTACCATAGCGCGTGGCTCCTAGGCTCCGCATCTCACCTTTAATTGAGAGAAGCTTTCGTTAACAGATTTTTTATTTTAAAAAAATCAAATACATCCTTTTATTTATATAAATTTTTTTTATTTAGCTCATTTACAACAATTTTTTTAATATATGTTACACCATAATAAAAATAATAATATGTAAATTTTATCATTTATATTTATTAATTCTTTAATTAATAGATAATATGTTATTATACATTAATATTATATATATGTGTATATACATATATATCACATTTATATATAAAATAATGATAATATGATATTAGAATGTAATACTTATAGTTAATGTTTTAATGCATATTATAAATCATATTTTAGTATGTTACAACATATAATATTAAAAAATATTATTAATATTATTGTAATATTAACATATTATATGTCAGTAGTATATATAATATATTAATACATTATATATCATATATTTATATATGATATCTCACATTTATATATAATAGTTATAATATAATATAATACAAATTACAATAGTATATATATTAATATTTTGTACTAATGTATAAATTAATCCTAATAATACATGGTAAAAATATTTTATTTAAATAATGTATTTTATTTAAATATAAATAAAACATTGCTTTTTATATTAAATTAATGATATATTAATATAAATAATATATTTGTGTGCGTGTGTGTGTGTGTATATATATATTGATAAATGTAATTAAGTAGAATTATAGAATAATAAAAAATAAGATAAAATAATATTATAATTTTGATAAATATGAATAATGAAACTATAGACTTAAAAATTTACTATTTACAATTATCGAGATGCTCTAAATATAAAAAGTATGATTAAGTTTAAAGAAACTGATACAAGTACTTTGATAACAATAATAATGAGAGTAAGTCTAGTGTATAGCTCCGTATCTTTATTTTATTATTTATCTCGAATGTTATTATATTATTATTTTTACTATGTTCCACATATGGTAAAATTAGTTTTTTCTTGAATCAATTTTATGTTAATTTTACTAATGCTTTTTGGATAATTGTATTCTTCTCGGATACTATTTTTGTTTCTTTTGGTATATTTTCTATTTAAAAATTTATCAAATGTTTTTAAAAATCCGATTCAATAATAACCCGTGAAACGGAGGAAACATTTAATATGTGATGGGACCGAGCGATGTAAATGAAAAGGTCCCAATCAATGCAAACGAAAAACGTGAGGGAAATGATAATATTCTTGGGTTCCAAAATACAACTTATATTTAAAAATGAAATTATTTCATAATAAAATTATATTTGTTCGATTTTTTTAATATAATACAGCTTTTAAATTTTTTTTATTATAATTAATTTATTTTATAATTAGTTAAATTTTATAATAAATTTTATCATTTAAACATATAATATTAATATTTATAAACAGAGTGAACGACGATAATAGAAAATAGAGGGAACGACGATAACAGTAATAATATCTCTATCACCAAAATAGGAAAACCGTTCGTGGCTCCGCATCTGATAGCAATAACAATGGGAGTAAGAACATTTTCATCAATTTCATTAAACTAAATTATGATACTATGTGTTTCAATTTAAATTTTAAATTATGATAATTTAATTTACATTAATAATATTTAAAATTTCTAAATTTTAAGTTGAAACCAACATGCCATATATTCTTTATATTAAAGAATCTTAATAAAAAATGAAGAAAAAAATGAGTAGCAACATTAACTTTTATTGGAAAAATCGTTAATGATTAAAAATATTATGAAAACAGTAAACTTTTAAACAACAACATAAGTTTCAATGCTTTCTCTCTCGATCACTTCAAACTAACAACTATAAACATGTAAAATAGAAATTTCTTAAAAGTGTGAGAGAATATATTAATATGGGTATTTATTTACAAAGAATAGAAAATACGACTTCCTTTTTGTTAATAATTGTAATTTAATATTTCCTATATTTTACATTAATATAAAGTATATTTAATTATTGTTTAATATTAAATTTGTATGAAGTAACTTAATTTTGATCGTACGATACAAAAATATTTTAACACATATACCAAGTATTACTAATTTAATGATTTCATAAAGTAAAAAAGACTTTGTAAATTCATGTTTGATCTCATATATTTTTATTGATATTTAATATATATCTATATATACTTTATTATCAAAATAATGCTAACATATTCATTAATAATTTCATCATATAGAACTTATAATATCAATAAAAAAGAACAACTTGTAATTTTTATAATAGAATTCAAAAGAAAAAAAAAGTTAATAAAATATAGTACTTAAAAATTGCAATGAATATGATGTTTAACACTATATTTTAGATTAATTCATTAATATTTATTTAAGTTGTGTTAAAATTTTTAATTAAATTGAAGTGAAGTAAACATAATTTATAATTCAAACTCTAATTAAAATATATTATCTTACACTTACTCATATATATTAGAGATATTATGTTAATTATAAATTTTAAAACGTATTCAAACATCTAAATACAAAGTTAGAGAGATAATATAAAAAAAATTATATTATTAGGGAATATGTTTTTAAATTATTTAAAAACTACAAACTACTTAGAAAATAAAATTTAAATATATGGTAAATCTTAATAATTATTAACTAAAAAAAATATAATAAATACATATAACAAAATTTATCAGACAATTATTAAACGACTAAACCTAGTCAAGAAAATCACAATTTAATCAATTATTTTAATTAAAATAGTTATAACAAAATAATGGCAATAAATGTTGGTAAACTCAAAAATATAATAATTGCATAAAAATAACTCAACTAATAAAACAGATAATACTTTGAATCAAACGATATAATTTTAATCAAAACATTAATTTTATTTGTATAATTTATAATGTGTTTATATATATATATATATATATATATATATATATATATATATAT
>CM025780.1:35187464-35241325 GCA_014636745.2 Centella asiatica | reverse complement strand
GGGGGGGGGGGTTTGAATACAAACACTAAAAACTTTTTACTCTTTAAAAACTTGTTAAGCACTGTCGGAAATAGCTACAAGATCAGAAAAACTATAGTGAATATTAAGATGAATACACAAGCATTTAAGTTAAAATTGTTGTATTAAAACTTGATGTTTCTCTGGAAATATGTTTAATCACAAATGTGATTAATCAGCTACAATCTATAATAAATTATAGCTTCTATTTCATATTCACTAACTTCTTATATTCTTTGAATATTTCTCTCAAGATATATTACAAAGTTTCTCTCTAGTGTCTGTGTGTTTCCCTCCGTTGGATATCCACTTTGTGTAATGAGAACTCTTTTGCATATGTAGAAGATCAGTTGTTGAACCCATGTGCTTAGACGTGCTTCTTTTTCAACTTGGCCGCATATATGTCACATCGTTGTCCTTTTAGAATGATGTGTCAGACTGCTGATGACTTTTGTTGCTTCTTTTTCATCCCCTGATCTTCGAGCATTTAATGATCGAAAATTGTCATTGGATCACCAAATTTCAAGAAATATCTTTCCAGTTATATCTCTTGTTTCTATGACAAACTTCAATGATTTGCATGTAAGACCCGATGACGAGTGAATGCAGTCATAACTATCCCCTTGATAACAAGCCCTGATGTGGATTTGATCAGTGCTTCCGGATTCCCTGATGACACGACTTGTTTAAGATTTGATCAGTGTTTCATGCTTCACTTGAGTTAATCTCTTGTTGTAGAGTTACCCAAGTGCTTCTTGATCCCCTGATGTTAAGATTTATAGCATTCACTGATGGCTTCCATTGATGCAGTGTTGAGCATTCCCCCTGAAGGGTTGGCTTGTCACTATCATGCCCTGATGAGCTCCCCTGACGGGTTAGCCTGCCACTGTCATTCCCTAACGCGTTCCCCTGATAGGTTCCCTTGACGGGTTGATTTGCCACTGTCATGCCCTGACGCGTTCCCCTAATGGGTTGGTTTGCCATTGTCATCCCCTGATGGTTCCCTTGACGGGTCCTCCTGATTGATTTCAATTATTGAAGTTTTGTCGATTTTGTTTGAAATGTCTAATATGCGGAATACTTGGTTGCTTTTAAGTAGTAACAGGCATTCATTCTTCACTATCAAGTCCTTTAGAAGTTTTCACTGATGACTTGCATAGTGTTGTGCAGTTCATCCCATAAAGACTAAATTGATCATCAATGGATGTAAAACTTGTGTAGATATATTAAGGTTTATAGAATACCTTAAGTATTTACATATGCACAATTATTCTCTAAATATCATCATCATTATTTATCTCTAACAATATATATATATATATATATATATATATATATATATATGTATGTATATAGTTATGATAATATATACTTCAAAGTTACTTAATATACACTTAAAAATTGTTATACTTATTTCATAGAATTAATTTTAAATATGTATGATAATTGTGTTAATTAAGCTATCAAATATGACATTTAATTTTTTGTCCATAATTTCATTAGTCATTCATATAAAGTTATTTATTATATTATATTCATATATTTTATTTTAAAATTATCTAATTATGAATTTCTTAAGTCATAATAGAAGTAGGAATTAATGAAAGTAGAAATGAATTAGGAAAGAATAATAATGAAACAAATTTTTTTTGAAGAGAGTAAGATTCAAAAGTAAAAGTGCGGAACCATAACATAAAAAAAATATGTTTGTACTTTTAAATATATATATGTTAGGTCCCAAAAGAAAAAATACTAGAAGGGGGATTGAATAATATTTTTCAAAATTTAAGTCTTGTTTATAAAATTTGCAGTTTAAAACGCTTCTTGCTAATTAAAAAACTTTCTTATATTTTGAAAAGAGTTAGCAGCAGAATTTATAGCAAAGAACCCTTTAGTTTTTAAACCAATGGCTTGAGGCATCAATATCAATAAATCTTTGCTAAACGAGTTTAGCAGGGACTGAGCAAAGTAGAGATAAAGGAAATAAGTAATGTAAAAGATAAGTAGTAAAATAAAGTGAGCAGAATAATTTTTATAATGGTTCAGATTACTCCACTCTTCTTCTTTTTTCTTAAGAAGACAGTCACTAAGAATGTTTACACAGAACAACATATAGTAGGACACTTAATCAAAAAATACAGTAAGTCACTAAGACCAGATTGAGTCACATAGATTAAAAGAAGATAAAATATCTTTCTTACTATCTCTAAGCAGCAGACTTCTTGTTAAGCATATTAAATAACACTTGTTCATAGTTGAATTTGTGTTTTGTTGAATTCTTAGAATGTCAAAACAATTTTTAGGTTGTTTAGATATCATAAATGAAATTTATGACTCCTATTTATACTACTCCAAAAATCTATCCGTTGAGAATTTGAAATAAATCCGTTGGAGTTGTATTGTCTTGACAGTAACTTGTACATTTACGGTTGTTCCTTAATTAGTTTAAGTAGACAACCGTTATTTTGTCGTCTAGTGTTTTTTAAAAAACTTTTTAGAAGTTGACTAAACAGGGCAAAAGGTAAAATCCTTTTTCTAACAATCTTACTTAGATCAAGGTAAGAGATTTTGTTATATTAGTTCTTGCTTATTTATATTATAAGCAAGACTGTCATTAGAAAGTTTTTTCACAGTTTCAACATACTTCCTGATCGATGAGCAGAGTTTTTACTTGTGATCAAAATTCTTACTTAACTAGTAGAATATATCCACCTAATAAGTTGGATATTTTTCTAAATCCTTTTATATTATATAAATAAGGACTATATTATATTATTAATTCTTATATCAGTTAAATATAATTCTTTAAATAAGAGTAATATAAGTAGAGGTGTATCAACAATATATATAATAGATGTTTTAATAATTTCTCAATCTTATCCTAAATCCCTCGCATGTAAAGAGATTACTGTAATAAGGTTTTTTCATTTAACTTTCTCTCATAAATTAACAAATACCATAACTTTCTCTCATAAATTAACAAATACCATAAAAGACTAGAATAGTACGGAGTATTTCTTAACTAAAGTTTTCTCTTTTAGTTAAGTAGTTATTAAGTTTCTTAATACTTTTTTTTTTTTCACAATAGAATGAATGGAGTATCAAATCAAAATAGATGAGTATTAATATTGAATCTTAATATTTTGCAAATTAATTCCAAAAGGTCAAAATATACCTATAATTTTGGAAGAATAATTAATATCGAATCAAACTTTTTTAGAAGCATATACCATTGTTATTCTTTTCATTTTTCTCAAATCTTTCCATTCAATTCTGTATATATATGTCATATATTTGACATCATTATTATCCAAATCACAAGCAGTACACATACTAGAGATGAATTATTCCAAGAAGGGTGCAACCTTGATAATCAAGCTCTGTACAATACAATGTCTCGCAATTATGTGTGTTTCTCAAGATTTTGATTTCTTCTACTTTGTTCAACAGGTAAATTAGTTAAATTTACTTATTACGGAGTACTTCATATTCGTTAAGTCAATAACTTAGTTTTTAACACATTAATGAATTATAATCAGAAGGTCTTATTCTTCTTTCTTTTCTTTTCTTTTTTTTCCCCCCACTATAATGCAAATTATTTAAATTCTTAATGAATTAAATGCAGTGGCCGGGATCATATTGTGAATTGAAACGAAGTTGTTGTTATCCAAAAACAGGGAAGCCGGCTTCAAATTTTGGCATCCATGGACTATGGCCTAGTTACAAGGACGGCTCTTACCCCTCCAATTGTGATCCTGATTCCCCCTTCGATGCATCCCAGGTTTGTTATGAATTAAATTGCATATCATTTTTTTCATACGACAACATGTAATTAATATATAACATTGGACAAATTTTCAAAAAAAAAAAAAGATTTGGGACTTGAGGAGCAGTATGCAAATAGAGTGGCCATCACTTGCCTGTCCGAGCAGCGACAACACAAAATTCTGGGGCCATGAATGGAACAAACACGGAACATGTTCCGAATCTGTTCTTAATCAACACGACTACTTCGCGTCGGCTCTGAATCTGAAGAACAAAACAGACATTCTTGAAAGCCTTAGGAGCGCAGGAATCAAACCAAATGGTGAATCATACGGTTTAATGGACATAAAGAAGGCTATTGAAGATGGGGTTGGGTATAGTCCATATATAGAGTGCAATGTGGATGATGATGATGCGAGTCAGTTGTACCAGGTTTACTTGTGTGTTGACACTTCTGGTTCTAACCTTATTCACTGTCCTCTTCTACCACGTGGAAATTGTGATTCTCAGATTCAGTTCCCTACCTTTTGATTCTCTAGTGGGACTATGATTCACTTCAGCTACTTGTTTTTTACCGAAACTATTAACTACTTTGTAATCTTTTTTCATATAAATCAAAGTGGTAGTTTTCTACTATATATTAGTGATCGAATAGCTTTCAGCTTTAACTACGCGTTTAGATTTCGCCCAACTTTTGCTGCCAAATTTGCGCCTGTGTTGATGCTCCATAGGCGCCCGGCGTACGAATTTCGAACACCAATTTTCTTCTCGATTTAACTATCAATATACTTTTTTCTTTTGGCTACTTAATATAGTCAGTAAAATTCTCTAAAGATGAAACTAATTATACAAAAGGACTTCATATTCAAGTCGTGGGTGTGAAGCATGTTATTATTTAAGAATTGATCTGAACTGCGGATGCAATGCATATTACTCCCTCCCTCCAAAAACAAAAAAAAAAAAACATCATCATCATTTCGAGAATAAATTTTGTTTCAAAAAAAAGCAACATTTACATTATCTTTTTATATTATAATGTCATATATTTTAAAATTTATCATTACAATCTTTTTATATGATCTTTAATTATGCATTCATAACAAATTTAATGAAAAAAATTTATTATTTCTATATATAATTCTTAAACAAATATACAAAATTTAAAGTCGCTAAAATGTCAAATATTGCTTCTTCTTTTTTTTGTCGTCAAAACGGAGAGAGTACTATTTTTTTTCTCTTAAGAAAGAGCTAAAGTTTTATTACAAAACATAACTTAAAACCAAGATCAAATATTTCAAATCAAATTTTCTTTCCGATGCCGTGATCATGTATTTATATGCATGACAACTTAACTCTGTGGAACGGCTTTATTTTCAGCTAAAAATTTAGACTCGGCTTAAATAGATTGAGTTTGAATAAATATCACATATTTTAATCAAAACTCATTATCAGATTCGTCAACTTCGAGTTAATTCTAATCATTTTATAAATAAGACAAGTTTGATCGGATCAATATACTAAAATTGAATGGACCGCTTAATTTTGTATGTATTTGAATATTTGTTTCATTCCTTTTAGAGTTGTTATATACTATGTTAGGATT
This sequence comes from Centella asiatica, assembly GCA_014636745.2. Taxonomy (NCBI): domain Eukaryota; kingdom Viridiplantae; phylum Streptophyta; class Magnoliopsida; order Apiales; family Apiaceae; genus Centella; species Centella asiatica. Next base: position 35,235,939 of record CM025780.1, on the reverse strand, counting down.
TACTTTCCTTAAAAAAATTAAACAATTAGTCATTTGTCCACTTAAAAAGGAATAAAGTAGAAAATGAAATACAAACTAAACAGTTCAACCAGCTTGTAATATTACTCAAATTTAAGGGGTAACACTTAATTCAAATATTTACATCCTAGTACTTTACCTAATTACTTTGAGATTCTCTTGTTTTCTTTTTTCTTTTTTCTTTTTTCGGGTGGGGTGGGGTGGGGGTGGGGAGGTTGCTGGGACAACTTGGTTCAGTACGTCAGTGGAAACTCAGGACTCAGGAGGTGGGGACTTCCGAATGTGAACATAGCAAATGTCATTTGAGAACAAATGTGAAAGCTATGGCGCTTATTCTTTTGGAACTGAAAAATACGCGAGCAAATCATTAATTAGTACATTAACAACCAACGACAGCTCACTTATGCATGTTTAAATCTTAATTATTTGTCAACCAAGATTAATTTAGTTGGTTTGAGAATTCGAGTTTTGCTAATTGTTTTTTTTTTTTTTGATAAATGATTTATAAGTATTACTGTAAACTCTGAAAGATATAATCTGTAAGTATCACTGTAAGCTGTCAAAGATATTGATAGTATGCCTTGATTCTAGACCGGAAAACTTCCTCTCACTTAAATTTTTATGTAACAAAAAAAAAATCTTAATTAATTGATGACTATTATATTTTAGGTTCCATTATGATAGAAAATACAGATTAGGTTTCACCTTAGTTCTATCGTACTCAAACTAAATATTAGATAAAATTAGTATTTGAAAATCGTTTGTTTAGTGACTATATAGGCTAATGAGGGATGTGACTTTGTGAGGGTGACAATTTGGTATGAAAAGCTAATATGTTATGAGTTCACAAAGAGTCAAAATGCTCCACAGGTGGTCCAATTTTATCTCTTTTCTTCTGAATAATTTGTCAGTAAGAGTTTCACGATTCACTGATTTTTCTTCTAAAATTTAAGTTACCGGTTGATAAGTATTAATCTGAGGCACAAATTAGTTTTTAATTATTGGATGCCACAAATATTCTGCTCCTACCTTCAATTAAACAAGAATATTTTCATTCCCGAAATTGGAGACATTTATTTTGTTCGACTATTGTTAATAACCATTTTTACAAACTTTATACAGTGACTATTTGATAATAAAAATATTTGACAACGTAATAATTATTACAATATAATCGCAACATTAAATCTTTACCATTGAATTTATCTCGAGATTCGACTCTTATGAATCTCGAGATAATATTGATGGTGGAAACTCGAGATAGTATGGATGGTAAAAATTCAATGTAGCGAGTTTTGTTGCGATAAGTATTACAATGTAGAGCAAAACTCTTTTAATAATAATATACTCTGTGAGATTGTAAGTTAGCTCAAGTGGTAACGATAATTCCTTGTAACCTTGGGTCAAAGAATGATGTAAATTTTGAGTTAATTATAGCAGGAATTAACTTATAAAGAATGAATCCAGGCGTATAGAATTCAAAATTTATATATGAGTATCAGTTTCGTATTCAAACATGAACCAACCGCCTATGTGAGGAGAAACTATTTCTTTGAGAGGCGAAGTTTTGTGTAGTTTAATGTACATTGGGAAAGCTAAATTCCCATTTTATTTAATTATTACATTTCAATTCAATCAGACTATATTTGTAAATCCTGAAATTTAATGTGTGTTATGTAAGATCCAATATTTTAAAAATTACAAACTTATCACTCACTATTATTTTCAATAGATATATAATATTAACTTTATCGATAATGAAAACTGAAATAATTTTATCAAATTTAGGCCACGATTGTTTCAATTTAATTTTAGAAATTTTTATAACGTAAATCACATTATCAAAAAACTAAAATTTCTAAAAATTAAACGAAAACAAACAGAAATTTAATACTCCATAAATAGATCGTATATTTTCACAACCAAATTGTAGATAACATATTTGGCAACGGTGGAGTATTATTTGTTTGAGTGTTATTATGCGCAAGGTCAACCGTACCCAGCCACGAGCCAACTACAAATTGTAGCCCAAAAGAAAGAAGACATTTTCACATTGGTGTCCTGTTCTTATTTCACTTCTTTGCATTAATAATGCAATTCATATGAGAAGAAGAATAGACGTTTACGTAACAACACATAAAAAAAAATGCAGTACATCTACAAAGATACAAAATAGCCGACATTAGTGTTTATGATCATAGGCATTCATTAACACAAGGGAAGTAATACGTACAATAATATCAAATCAAATGTACTTAGAAGCATATACTCTTCTTATTCTTTTCATATCTTTCCATATATCATATACGCCTCTTGTCTATATATATATATATATCTAACCAATTTACACCATTATTATCCACTCACGATTCATAAATATAATAACACTTTGTATTAGAGAGAAGCTAGAGATGAAGTACTCCAATAAGGGTGCAGTCTTGATGATCAAGCTCTTGACACTACAATGTCTTGCAGTCTTGTGTGCTTCTCAAGATTTTGATTTCTTCTACTTTGTTCAGCAGGTAACTATATTATTAGTTCAGACTCATGACTGTGTAACACATTATAATTTCGTCGCAATAAAATATCTTGTTGTGTAGATTTATACTGTACTAATTTAGATAAAAATGGATGGATGTAGTGGCCAGGATCGTACTGTGATTTGAAGCAAAGTTGTTGCTACCCGAACACCGGAAAACCAGCTTCAGATTTTAGCATTCATGGACTATGGCCTAACTATAAGGACGGGTCTTACCCCTCCAACTGCGATTCCAGTTCCCCTTTTGATGCATCTCAGGTTTGCTATATCTATATACAAGCTATCATATATTCCTTATGTACTATAAAATACAGAGTTTGATGCATTTTATGTATAACAGATTTCGGACTTAACTAGCACCATGCAAAGGGAATGGCCGTCACTTGCTTGCCCGAGCAGCAACGGCATGACATTCTGGGGGCACGAGTGGGACAAACATGGAACTTGTGCCGAGTCAGTTCTGGGTCAACACGACTACTTCGACACAACTCTCAACCTCAAGAGTCGAGTGAACATCCTCCAGAGCCTCACGAGTGCAGGAATCCGACCAAATGGTCAATCATATAGTTTAGCAAGCATAAAGAATGCTATTACACGAGGGGCTGGTTATACTCCTTATATTGAGTGCAACACAAATGCTTCTGGTAACAGTCAACTGTACCAGGTTTACTTATGTGTTGACACTTCTGGTTCCAACTTCATAGAGTGTCCTGTACTACCAACTGGGAAATGTGCTTCCAGTATTCTGTTTCCTGCCTTCTAATTCTCTGGTTATTTAGTGAAAATTTTCAATGATGGTTCAGTTTGTTTCCTTCTTCTGATCAAAGCTGATACCTTGATGGTTTAGCAGTGAATTTGTAATATTTGTCAAGTATTTACATTTGGTACTTTTGACTTCTTTGTAACAATTTCTTATTTCACATTTCGACTAGTTATTTTGCTTCTATATGTTTTTTTTTTCGAGTCAGCGGTAGCTACTTATAATCTTCATTCTTGAACATGAGTTGTTACCTTTTAAGCATGCTCCCCAATACTACTGAACTGCTGCCCAAATATAACTGCTGAACATGAGTTGTTACCTTTTAAGCAGGCCTTTAGAAGACTCGAAACTTTATGACCATAAGGTGGACTTCAGTGGTAACTGTAGGCACTCTTCCAAAACTATAGTATGAACGTTTAAAAACACTGAATATACGTTGTATAATATACTGTCCTGAAAACAAAGATGGTACCAAAATTTACAGAGTTTTCCATATCCAAATCATTACAGGCTTGGAACAGAAATAGATGTGGATTTATCACGGCAAGAAGCCATGGCGCGAAATTGCAGTCTCAAACGCTTCCATCTTTGCACCTCTGGCAAAACCATTACGATCGTAAGATATTTCGTTGATGTTGAGATCAATACAAGTTTTGACAAGCTCTTTGCCAACTTGAGCAGCAGCTTCCTGTTATAATCAATCGTCCAAATTATATCAATCAAAATAGCAACACAAAATACAGACGTATTAATAGAAAGAAACAACAAAGAGTGCGCACACAGATATGCAAACAAACACACAGACATAAAGACACACACATAGATTCACCCACCCAAAAGAACCAAATTTTCTTCTTTGAGAGCTAGCTCTTATGTAACAATATTGACATCTTCTTTTGTGTAGAACAGATTTCATGAGTACTCACAATTGTGCTACAAGCAGGATTCCCTCGAAATTTTTGCTGCAGTGTGCTGCCGTAAAATAAGTTCTTCTTGTTCTGATCATCGGCAAGCGTAACATACAATTGCTTATCAGAACAGAATACCGAAAGCCTTGGTCTTGTAGGTGTGCCATTAAACTGGTGAAGAGAAATAAAATCATTGTTTCAACGGATCAAGTAAAGATACATCACCTATAACATTAAATGAAAAGGATATGAAGGATTTACAATATGTTAGTTGTCAGCTTAGGAACTGAAAATACCCATCAAGCTTTTCGTTAGAAACCAGGGAAAGATTCAAGAAATCTATGCCAAAACAGCATTGTCACTCAAATTTTCTACGGTTGAAGAGAAGATCTAAAACATGTCAAACCCTCAAGAGTCCCATAAAACATCTCAGCAATGAAGGAAAGCACGTACCTTTTTCCTTATTCGTCTATTCCGAATTTTCGGACATTCTGTTCGAGTGTTGGCCCTCTTTGCCTCAACTACCAATGGCTTCATACGTAAATCTAAAAGCACCGTGGTAATGCTAAGTTATCCCAAAATTTTAGAGCTAAAACGGCAATAGTTTGATATTCCACTTATATTGTCATTCATTGTTTCTATGCATTCCTAACTTGTGTTTGTATATGTACTGGTAATACATGCTAGTGTAAGATGGCTATAGGTAAAAACAATGCCCTGCAGAGTAGAAAGTACGCCAATAAGAATATTGTACGAACTATTCACTTACTAGTGGTTTGCATCGGAAGAGGATTAGAAGGATATAAGCGAGTCCCAGAGAGATCACAGGTCTTGAATTGGAGTGCATGAAACATTCCAAGAGCCATAACCCCAGAGGTTGAGAGTGGATGTAGAAATTAACAAGACTCAAACACGCCCCAGATGGTCTGTCGAAACAAGGGCGTAAATTTCAGCGAGTCATATAACTATACAGGTGCTTGCAATTCTATATCTCGGCCATAAAATCATCAAGGACCATTGCACACGGTGTGACGGAGAAAGTTTCTGCTAGACATTTTCTCAAACAGGTTATGGGCGGCTCAGTGCATGATATTGGTGATGAGATAATTTTAAGGATCAAGTTTTGGCCTTTTTAGGAAAATTGGAACCTACCTTGTGACACAAGCGTGCATTGTTGGTTTTAAAAATAGATTTTTGTTTGACAACTACTATATGCACCTGCCCAAGTGTGTGTGGTTGCGAGGTTATATACACAATATTTCCGTTCAATCCTTTATTTTAAAATATAAATAATAAATTCATAATCATTCTGTATTGCATCGAAATAATAAATATCAATTTGAAATACTATTTTAATCTTCCATATGAATTATAAATAGTTGAAGATAATAAAACTACTTTTATTAGCAGAAGTTTCTTGAGATAATGAAATAGACATATGTTAACTTTAAAAAAAAATATAAATTATTAATCTTAAAACATGAAAATACTTAAATCTATACAATTTCAAGTTTTTCCAAAAGTCTTTCATCCGAAGTATTTAACGGTGGCCAACAAGACTTGAACGCCTAATTTTTTCACCTAAGATGTGTTTGGATAGCAAGAAAGTGAAAGAGAAAGGAAAGAAATTTTTTTTTTTTTACATTATTTTGGTGTTTGGTTACCAAAAAAAAATGTAGGAAAATGTGAGGCTCATTTTCAAAAAATTTCCTTAACTTCCCAATTTTCTTGCAAATATCATCCCACAAAAACCACATAAAATTGCAAGAAAGATTAATTGTTTTCTTTTCCTAGTACATTGAAACAAACATAAGAAAATATATTTCCTTTTTTTTTTCTTTTCTTTTCCTTTCCTTACCTTCAAACGGTGACTGACATATTCACTTTTTAGAAAAAAGTTGTCATATAACTATTTTGAATATATATCGATCAATAATTATGTGGTTACAAACTAGGCTATTGCTTTTTTTTTTGTTAATCGATTAAATAATTCGACCTAATTTAGATTAATTAAAATGTATGAATTAATGAATATTTAATAATTTAATCAAAACTAACTCGTATTTTATACTCACTTTTTTATTGAAATGATAACTATATAAACTGCTTACTCATAGTCTATAACAATGCACGTGGTTAAGGTGAAAAGTGAAAACAAACCCAAAATAGTAAAAATACAAATTCATAATATATAAGAGATAATAGATTCTCACATGCTTGTCATATAATCCTAAGATTAGTCATTCTTTTTCTTTTTTTATTAAATTATCCGGTATCTTTAGCTCATTTACACTTCGACTAACCTAAATTAAAGCCGATAGATTGGTCATTTTTAAATAATAATTTCAGTCATTTGAGAATCTTGTTGATAGTTGTAAGAAAATTAATTCCTTGAAGTGGAAGATTACGAATCATTTAATTTCCATTTTCCACCGTGCGTCAGTTAAACTCTCGCGTATGAGTTACTACAATGGAATGATTTTACCAAAAAATAAACTCCGTATATAAATCAAATAAATTGGTAAATAATTCGACTACCGAATCCAAGAAACAAAGGGATTTAAATCGAGTGCAAATCACCTATCTAATTTGGTATTTTATTTTATATTGCATTTATATAGATCGTTTTACTTTTTTTTTATTGAAAGATTTAAAATTAACATGATAACCTTATGAGAGAACGAGACATAAAATGGGATAGAAGATTTCAAATCATCTGAATTATCGGCCTAATTCTTGAGAATTTTTTCCCAAAAAAGAAAAGTAATCTATTTTTTTATATTATTAGGCCATAAAGCCAATTATATCTTATCTTATTATTATTATTATTATTAAATCAAGAATCTAACATTCATTTGCAACAACATTATGATGCGATAAATATGGGCCCCAAACCCAAAGTTTACTCATGTCCAACAACTGTGAGCCCATCAGCAATAGGTGCTGCTTACTAGAAATCCACCATAGACAAATATGAGCTTATCCATCTCTTCCCAAAACCAAAATATCTCCTTGAACCGAAAATGACTGCTCACAACTTCATTACTACTTCAATATAATCGATAAACATCAACGTCTATCTAAATAATACCCGAGGACGAGCTTCTAGATCTTTCCACAATCTTCCTACAAGTGACTTCCTAAGTCCCCAATCCCCAGAACCCATAATTCTGCTATACCAGATGGTCCAGAACTCCTTATGATCTTTTAGTTTTCTATTATTAATTCGTTTTTTTATCACCTCTGTAGTTCTACGCCCATGGCTTCTGATCAAAGAGAGATGACTGAACCTTCTTTTATTGAACGTTTGATAAATTCAAGAAACAGGAATCTTTCTTTACTCCTACCCATCATCTTCGGCTTCACAAACAACCCAATTATCACCGACCCAGATCAAGATTCATCCGAAAGAACCGAGCCACGTGATCGGATCATCATCATCAACCCTTTAACACAGGGGATGGTGGTGATTGAAGGCAGCTCATCGGGCGTCGATTCTCTGCTTCGCGACTTATTGAGTAAAAATGGTGAGCCACCTGCCTCGAAAGCTTCAATTGAGGCCTTGCCAAGTGTGGAAACAAATGATGGAGATGAGTGTGTGATATGTTTGGAGGAATGGGAGAACAGAATTGGTGAATTAGCTAAAGAAATGCCTTGTAACCATAAATTTCACGGGGAGTGTATAGAAAAGTGGCTAAAGATTCATGGATCTTGTCCTGTTTGCAGATATAAGATGCCTCTTGATGTTGATCAAGATTTTAACCATAAAAGTGTGCTTGGGAGTGAGGAGAGAGGGAGGAGAAGAGAGTTTTGGATAAGTTTATCTCTTAATAATAGTGATAGAAGAAGTGGGGTTTCAAATCAGACAGCTTCTGATGATTTTCAGTCAGCTTCTGCTGGACCTGATTATGAAATGTAGGGGTTTATACATTTCTCTGATATTTTTTGTGTTTTACTTTCTTTTTCCTTTTTTTTTTCCTCACTGTATTTTCCGCAATTTCAATACCCATGTATATATAGAGTGATACAGCTGAGATCTTTTCGATTTTCTGATCCTTTTGAATCAAGAATAATGAATGATACTCGAGATTGTTTTGGTCTGTTGTTTTGCCTTTTCATTATTCTTCAAGAACCATTAAACTGCATCACGTGTTGTCCTTGACTATAAGTTCAACCTGGCCATTCAAACATGGTAATATGGTATGTTGCAAAACTTTGTAGCAAGTGACATGTCCCAAAAGAATTAGGACTTTGGGAGTCAAGACCATCATATTTGTACAGTTCTGATGAATGGTTTTGTTCTACTTCTACAATTTTACTGCAGATAATAACTCCTCCAGTAAACAAAAATGTTCAAATACAACTTATTTCATTTTATAAAAGAAAGTTGCTATTGACCATTTATGTTCGTTGCTAGCAGCTGATATATGATTGAAAAGTTGCCTGCCTTATCACACAGGTTACACTGCGCATGGTCTACCCAATGATTTTCACACCTTAGTAAATTATCATGCCATAACCTATGAGTGGCTTTTGTTCCAGCAATAATGTTTCTACCCTCCTTGTGCAGGTTGTTGTGGTTCCTTCTTTGTAACATCTCTGCCTTCTTGTCTTGCTAATTATAACAACTCAAAAAGGTATCAATATACAAGAAGATACATATATATACACACACCCGCATACAAACACAAAGTAGACAGCAACTGTTTGTTCTATAGCAATCATCTGCAGAACACCTTTAACACTTTCCCTTGTACAAATGTTTGATGCAAATGTGGTGTAACGGACTTGGAGCTCGAACACAGGAAAAAATGAGGAAAACTCGGGCTTATATGTTTTAATTTTTTGCTGTCCCAATACTGAATGCAGTTGCCAAAGCCCGCGAAGGTATGTGCATGTTTACTGTATTTTTAAAAGAGGGAGCGAGAACAGAAACATGAGTAATTTATAAACTTTTAATATGAATTTACTCGCAGTAATTCTTTTAAGGTCCGTACACAACAATATACATAGTTTTATACACAACATATTTTTCTATAACAAAAACTATTCCATTATATAGATCATATAATATATGGTCAAATACCATCAATACCAATGTCTCATAGAATTAGAGATGTTCATTGAATAGCTCAAACTTCCTTGCGATTCAAGTCTATTGTTTTCGGACTTGAATCCAAGTCATTCAAGCAGTGGCTGTTCAAATCAAAGTTCTTCAATAATTCAAATTTTCTCAGTTTGTCAGGAGTTTTCAGGGCTGCTGATCTTTTCCCAGACGGTTTCTCAACACACTCACCATCAGAAATTGTGCTGCCACTTCTTTTTCTGGCATTGGTTTGTTCCATTGGTGTACCCTTTGTTTCTGTATGCATCTCCATGAGAGAGAGCACAACAGAATTCGAATTCCACTTATTAGTATTGTCATCAATGTCGTGTTTTCTTTGCATTTCCTCGTTTCTTCCAGAACTCCCAGAGGATGTCAAAGAACTTTCGAGGGAACATCTAGTGCCCCTTAATGGTTTGTCGGCTACATCTTTTAAGCTTGACTCTCCCATTTCTGTGAGTATCGATAGAGAAGAACTCGGGCAACCAGTGTCAACCAGTGAAACTAACTGTGACAGTTCAGCTTTTGCAAGTTCTACTTCTACAGAAGAAGAATTATATCCAGAAAGAGTGTCCTGAGCTTTCTTTAACACAGACTGTAAATACTTCCCTTGAGCCTCAATTCTCAGCTGCAAATGCCTTTGCACCTGAAAAATCAAAACTTTCATGAGAAGTTGTATTTGATAAGATCCTTTTGATATTTTATCTTGAAAGGAATATGTATAGAAGATGTCATGGTCACAAGCAAGTGTTTACTTCAATCTGTTCATGAAGTTTCCTCTGCACTTCCATTTGCATCTGTAAAGCCTGAGCTATCTGCAAGCTCCTGAAGAAAAGATTAACTTCATTCAATAACTTTTATTCAAAATCGAACATACTTATATGAAGGATTAATTAGGAAAACTTATTACTCGTTAATCTGATTTTGAGTTTTATCACTGTAATCTCTACAGGGGTTACTCCTCTGCATCTCTTCATATTCTGCATCAAGAAATAGTGCGATCAAATCTAGTTTCGATGATCATATTTCCGATAATATCAATGCATCATATGCAAGCTACATACCTTCTTGATCATTGTCAACGCAAGTGTGTGATTGAGGACTTTTACCTAGTCTATATTTCTGCAACATAAAACATCAATTATAATTATGATTGCTCTTAATTGTTATAATCAGCTGGAAATGAAGAACTCAATATATACAGAAGAGAAATGCCTGCAAATGACTCTTCAAGTGGTACAAGGTGAGTCCATGAATGCCCATCACCCTCATCAAAGATTTAGGTGTTGCCTCTGCTCATTCAAGAAAAAAAAAACTTATTACTAACAATAATTTACCATTACATGTTATGATCGAATAAATGGATCAAAATGGCTGCAGAATTTGTAAAAATACGCAACTGTCTGTGCCTCCAAGCTGAGTAACAGCATGAACAAATTTCTGATGAAGTTCTGGAGTCCATTTTAGCCTAGGCTTAGCATCACTTGATAAAACTAAGTTCATGTCTTGATCTTGCATATTCTGTAAAGCCATTGAATGAGAATGTAGAGAGACTGAGTTAATGGAACATATGTATAAAATATTTGGTGACCCAGTGTTTGATGAGAATGTGTGGCAGCTGGAGTTCTCTTTATAATTGGGAGTTGTTGAAATGTCCTCCTATGTTCTCACACCATATCTGGAAACATGAGTGGGGTTGTGTTTGGGGGGGAATATATGCCATGAGCTGTGGCTATTTATTTCTTTTCTCCCATTTCCCATTTCATATCAAACATTTCTTTATACATCTATCTCTAAAAATTCCTCTTTTTTTTCTTCCATCTTTGACTTGAAAGGGGGGTGGAGAGAATCTCTGATGCAGCAAAAACAGAGAAAGCAACACACTTCAATTTGAGTCTCAAAAGCAGAGAAAAGAGGAAAAAGTGCTCGGTTTGTTTTTATCTTTCTGTTCTCCTATCCCCACCCTCTTCCTTCTCTCTCGATATATACTTACTTATAATATATGGATATGGATAGTTGTTGTTCCACCCAACATATATAGAGAGAATAGACTATCAATGTATTTCGGAAAGAAAAAAAAGGAAGTTTCTAATGTATTTCCCTCTAATATTTGATGTGCGAGTAAAGGGTAAATTAATCTCTCATGTAGTTTATTTTATCTATTTAGAAATAGAAATTTGATAAATACAGCATCATATATACTTAAATATGGACATACACATTATTTGATTCCTGATAAATTAGGCAGCCCCCACCATGATGTATAATGGGTGCAACTTTCTAAAATCGTGAGAAGCTTTGATGGGGAAAGATTATAATAGTGGGGATGCTTTAATGGATGTTTCTTTATGGAGATTGAAAGGGATAATCAAACGGGCTTTTTTAGTTTTTTTTTTCCTTTAATTTTTTTTTAAAATGTCTTGTTTCTTAATTTTCTCATTTGAGGAGGGGCGTGGTGGGATTGGCAGATTCTTTTTGTTCTTTGTAGGGATAGAGGAATCAAAGAATCCCACAATTGATTTTCGGACAAACTTGCCGTATTTATGTTATCAAGAACTACTTTCCAAAAAGAAAAAGTATCATGAATAATAACAATAATAATATGCCAATTTATTAACGACTAATTTTCACCACTATTTCGTACCATGGATTAGACTGGGATGGCATCTTCACCGTCCGGAGGTGTCAATTGTATTAATGTGTTTACGGCTGTGATGCCATTTGGAAGGAAATGGTGGAAACAAAAATTAAAATGAAGAAATGCCACAAAGTTTAATCTATCCAGCTAATTACGTATTCAGATAAGCTAATCCAATCGAAAAGATGTAGCTGCAAGAATTCGTTGCATATTGGGTCCCTTCCCAAAATATGACTATCCATCAAGATCATGGCCTCAATTCTATTATTCATCAAATGTGTTTATTTCCTCTACGAATTTTATTGTTTTCCAAACATATCCTACAATTTGCAACGATTTTAACGTTTGGATTGAGTAATATACTAATACTACCATATTTTACTAAACAAAAAGAAGAACCATATTATAGTAGATCTTTTTATAATTTAGGGCAGTATTTTGGAGGACCTGATTTATCTCCATTGTCACTTCCTTCTAATATTCCTCAATCTACCTTATAATTTTGAATAAATTTTATATTACGTAATTTTAACCATACAAATGGATATTATAAATTCATGGAATTAATTCTTTTTTCTAATTTGAATAATTTTTAGTTTCAAAAATAAATGGACCTCTGTAACTTCGTAGTAAATTATACTACTTTTTTCTGCACATGGTTGGTGTGTCCTCGAGCTTACTAATAAATTGTGCAGCACAAAAATATATCCGAGATGATGCTTTAAGTGAGCATTTTAACCTGGCAATTTTCTCCTTGTCATTTACTGCATAAGTTGATTCTGGTTTGGATAATTTAGATTTGGACACTTGAAGAAAATGATATTTATAATGGATTTTTCCAAGTTAGATAGAATGTGTACCGAAATTTCCTGTCCCACAGAGAAGCACAAAGCTCAGACAATTCACAAATCTTTTTTTTATGTATCTATTTTTGCTGATATAAATGGAATCACACTGTAATAAGCCAAACAAAAGTAAATAAATGAATAAAAGATAAAGGAAGAAAATGAAAGCAACCAACAGGGCCTACTCTTGCATAAAAGTCCTCTTAACAAATATATTCCAAAGAGTGTTTCCATTATTTTTGCTGTCTGTATGCACATCTCTTAATAGAAAAATTATGACTCAACTAAGATTTGAAGAAGTAAAACAAAAATTACAAGAAAGTTTAGGCCACAACGGTCCGAGAGTAATTATAAAAGACAATTAGATCAAATCATTATTTTTCTCAGAGAAGTGAGAATCTGGGACTTCTTGAACCTCTAGTCTCGAAATAAATTGAATGTCACTGCACCATTATTAGATCGTTTCATATTATCTCGAGATTTATATATGGAATGTGGTCAAGCCCCCTAGTAGCTGGAAACAGAATTCAATGATTGATCTCCAAGGCATTGCCATCTCAGTGCCATACATTCAGTTGGTCTACCGTGAAATAAACAATATATATATATATATATATATATATATATATATATATAATTGTTCAAAAGTGAGAAAGATCACAGCTAGTAAGTCTATAATTTAAGAACAATATCTATGAACAAGATTCCATAACTGGGAAAAGAAGAGCCTTTCCTTCTTTAAGAGTGTGTTATCATGGAACTTCATATCCACATATAAAAATTAAAACAGTTGTAGCATGAAGTTTATTGGATCCAAAAGAATCAAAGGGTCATGCATGTTTTCATATTATAGTCATTTTTTCTTCGCATATTGCAAACTTTTGACTTGATATATAGATATTTTGTTTCATCAAATTTATGCTTCTTTGCTGTACTATATTTTTCCTTACTGGCAAACTCAAAACTTCAAATACAAAGAAGAATATAATTATTAACAAGTTATAATATATATATATATATATATATATATATGGCCCAATAGTTTGAAAAATAAGAAAAGAATGGTTATACAAGTACCTTTTTCTTTAAGCAGCTGCTGTACTTGAAGCTCCTTTTGTTGCTTTTATATATTCCACAAGAAGTAAAGGAGATTCTGGGATGATGCCAAGTGAGCCCCCTTGTTATTTTTAGATCAGTAGCTGAAGGAATTGAAGAAGGTCTGGTGAATCAAAAGTCACTAAAACAAAGTTGCCCCTCATCAATTATTATTCCCTTAGGGACCCCATTTGAGAGGATAGATCTAACAACTCCACAAGCATTAAAAAGAGAAGAATATATATGGCCTAAGGAATCAAGAAAAGTGACACTAAAAGGAACTTGTCAACATCTCTTTGTGAATAATTGATGAGTTTTCTCCCTCTAATTTTGCTTAAATGACACTTACCTCTACCGAAAATGACGATCGCGTTATGTCACCTAATTGTCAATTTGTTTCCTGTAGAGATCATCATGCTTATATGCTTTTGTGGGCTTTAGGAGAGAAAAGCATGTTTATGTGAAAGTGTAGTAATAATGTCATGGTAAAAGCATGGAAATGCAAATGTTTCTGATCATAATATGGCACTAATTCTTTCATATTTGTGTTTCATGCCGGCGGCTTCCAGAAATATATACTGTGAGCTCTGAACCACAAGAATTACTGCAACATTACAAGCAAACAAACAGTTACTATTAATTATTGTTCACAGAATGAAGAAAATGTTACTTTTTCCTCTGTAGCTTTCAAGACTTACCCCTCAAATACAATATATATATATATATATATATATATATATATATATATATGTCTTCATCATAAAAAAAGTGATCGAAGGGTCTTACAATAAACTTTTTTGCTGTCAATTCTTGAAATCTAAATCATAATAAACCATAATGGTATGTACTGATTATTGTAGAAATCCACATGGAACACATTCAGTTATGCTTGTAGCCTATACACAGGTCTTATCAGCAGCAAACGAGGTTTAAGGAAGCTGCATACGTGGGATAAACAAGAATGATTTAGTTAGCTCAATTCTTTATCTATTAATTTCCAATTATTTAGTTAGCTCAAATCCACAAGTATCAAATTTATATTAAAGTTTAATGTTATTTGCCAATTTACCATGTGCAAAATAGCTGAAAAAGAAACAAGTCTTATGGGCCGTTCGTTTCCAACTTTTTATGAAGTAGAAGTTATTTTTGGCATATTGAGCGTTTGTTTTTTACTTGATTTTTTACTTTTAGCTAAAATCAAGAAGTACAAAATTGTTATATTTGAAAAGGCAAGAATTTTAACTAAGAGTCATAATAAAAAAAAGTAGAAAACGACTAGGCCCTTACGTTCTTTTGCTGAGAAGGGGTAAAATTAGTTAATATTCCGGCATTCATATATCTGATTCCACAATATATTAGTGCAGGACATGAAGAGATTACAGATGGCTTATAAGTAGTATATATTTCGCTTTCTTCACCAAGAAAATAAATTCGTTCTTCTTCTGCGTTTATTCCTTTTTTTTTTTTTTGTCCCCTTTTAGTTGTCTTTTGGATAAGACATAATAGGTAAGTTTCCATTTGATTTACGAAGGGAATGCATCTATAATTGCTCTACGATCTCAACAGTGCAAATATGATCAGCCAGTACCCCATCATTTTTATAGTGGAGTAGGTGAAGCTGAGGGCCTCTATCTGCAGTGATTTACTGAATTTTGATATCTTGAGCAGCTTAAAGATGCATGATAATTTTGCACATGAGAGCTAAGATATATTCCATTAAGTAAACTTATAACTTTTTTTTGTTAAACCAGTTGTTATCACTAGTCTATTTGGACTCCGATTGTATATTTTAAAAGCTAACCTTTGGTTCACACACTACCATTACATATATGATCTAACGGTCATTATTTGACCCATTTCTAAGAGCATATATAGAGTAGCCTCTTAACGGCTACAAATATTTGAATTTGTACATAATGTTATACTATGTATTGTCAGTCGGATTTTTAATAATTATGCCTTAGAAGCAAATTTGAATAACTGTTGAAGAGATCAATGATTCTGCAGTTAATGTTCTGATATGAAGACTAAGTCATCAGCTTAGTTGTTGCTATTTTTATGTTAGTTGTTGCTGTAATTCAGGATTCCATGTTGACAGTAATAGTTTCTGATATTTTGCTTCTTTCTTTCCTTAATTTTCTGGAATTCAGTTATGATTTTCTGTATTTAAGTACTTTGACAGATGAATAAAAGAACGTAGTTCACTGTCCATTATTTATCTTCTTTATATTCCTTCAGAGTGGTATCAGAGCCTCTCTTCTTAAGGGACTTGTGAGGAATTTGAGTATGAACTCATCAAAACAATGGATACTGGACAACCAAGTTCAAAAACTTCATTTACTGCCATTGCACCACCTGTGTTCAATGGTGAGAATTATCAAGTTTGGGTTATTCAGATAGGAAGCTTACCTAGATGCAATTGATTTCTGGGAGGCTGTAGAGGAATACTACGAAGTTCTTCCATTGCCAGATGATCCAACAGTAGCTTAAATGAAAAATCCCAAGCCAAGAAAGACTAAGGCTAAGGCATGTTTGTTTACTGCTGTCTCACTTAAGATTTTCACCAGAATTATGACCTTGAAAACAACTTTTGAAATATGGAATTTTCTCAAGGAGGAGTATGAAGGGAATGAAAAGATCAAAGAGATGCAAGTGATGAATCTAGTTAGAAAGTTTGAAATGTAGAAAATGAAAGAATCTAAAACTATCAAAGAGTATTCAGATAGACTTCTTAGCATGGTAAACAAGGTATGATTACTTTGTTCTGAATTTTCTAACACAAGAATTGTTAAAAAAATTCTTGTTACTATACCTAAAAGATTTGAAGCTACTATTGCTTCTTTGGAGAATGCTAAGGATCTGTCAAGAATAGGCTTGGCAGAGTTGATTCATACTTTGTAGGCACAAGAGCAGAGAAGATTGATGAGGTCTGAAGGGGCTATAGAAGGTGCACTTCCTACAAAAGTTCAGTCTAATCAGAAGGATAAGAATTCTCCTGGTACAAGTGAGGGGTCAAAACCAAAATTTCTTCCTTGCAAGCATTGTGGGAGGAAAGGTCATCCACCTTTCAAATGTTGGAGGAGACCAGATCAACAATATGAAAAATGCAAGAAAACTGGACATCATGAGAAAATTTGCAAAAGTAATTTCCACCCAGGAAATGTGACTCAAGTTAATTTGCAGCAAAAGAATGTTGCTTAAGTTGCCTATTAAGAGGAGGAAGAGCAACTTTTCGTAGCAACATGTTTTGCAGCCAGCAACTCCAATGAAAAATGGCTCATAGACAGCAGATGCACCAGTCACATGACATTTGATTGTGATCTCTTCAAAGACTTGGATACTTCATTCAACTCCAAGGTCAGAATTGGTAATGGTAAATATATTGCTGTTAAAGGAAAAAGGACAGTGGCTATCAAGAGTTTGTCAATAACAAAAATTATCAAAGATGTATTATTTATTCTTGAGATTAACCAAAATCTGTTAAGTGTGGGACAGATGATTGAAAAAGGATTTAAGGTTGTCTTTGAAGACAACAAATGTTTAATCAAAAATACAACAAGTGAAGAGGTGTTCAGAGTCAAGATGAAGAGCAAGAGTTTTTCGTTGGATCCATTGCAGAAGGAGCAAGCCGCTTACTCAACAGTCGCTAGAGCCACTAGAACCTGGCATAAAAGATTGGGACATTTTCATCATGTTGTTGTGCTAAATTTGCAAAAGAAAGAGCTTGTTTAAGCTTTACCTCAATTGGAATCAAAGTTGTCAGGCTGAAGGCTTGTCAATATGGCAAGCAAGCAAGACTTCCATTTCAGAAATCCTCGTGGAGAGCTACAGAAAGGTTACAACTCATCTATATTGATCTTGCAGAACCTCAAAGAACTACTTCACTCAATGGGAGTAAGTATTACATAATATTTGTTGATGATTTCTCTCGTATGTGCTGGATTTATTTTTTCAGACTCAAATATGAAGTTGCAGGCATTTTTTGGAAATTCAAGGAGTGGATTGAGAATCAAAGTGGCTGCACCATTAGAATGTTAAGATCATATAATGGAAAAGAGTATACTTCTAACCAATTCAATCAATTTTGTGATGAAGCTGACATCGAGCATCAATTGACAGCACCATATACTCCACAACAAAACAGAGTCAACGAAAAGAAGAACAGAACAACTTTTAAGATGGCAAAATGCATGATACATGAAAAAAAGCAAACACTATAGTGTTCTTATTGAACAGGCTTCCTACTAAAGTTGTGAATGGGAAAACCCCCTTTGTGGCATGGCATGGAACTAAACCAAATCTAAAAAATCTAAAAATATTTGGATTTTTGTGTTTCACTAGTGCCACAGATCAAAATAGACAAACTTGACAAGAAGGCTAAAGTTGGCATCTTTATAGACTACAGTGATCTCTCTAAAGCTTATAGAGTCTTTCAACTTCAAACTAAAAAAATTCTGATAAGCAGAGATGTGGTGTTCATGGAGGATGAAAAGTGGGTGTGGAATCCACAAAATGAAAGCAAAGCTCTTGTCACTTTCCAACTCAATGAAGATGATGTTGATGACCAGCCTGTTAGAGGAACCAGATCACTTGTAGACATATATGTAAAGTGTAATGTGGCAATAATAGAACCAGCTGGAGTTGAAGAAACAATGTAAGATAAACAATGGCTTTTAGCCATGAAAGAGGATTTGGGTATGATTGAGAAGAACAACACATGACAACTTGGCAAAGGCGTTCAGATAGAAAGGTAATTGGGGTTAAATGGGTTTTTCAAACAAAACTCAATGTTAATGGTTCGATAAAAAAGTATAAAGTCAGGCTTGTGGTGAAAGGATATGCGCAGATCTTTGGTGTGGATTTTTCAAAGACTTTTGCTTCTATGGCTAAACTCGATACTATTCAGTTGCTTCTGGCTATAGCAGCTCAAAAGGGCTGAAAAGTGTTTCAATTAGATGTAAAATCACCCTTTCTCAATGGCTTTCTTAAAGAAGATCTTTGTTGAGCAACCTGGAGGCATTGTTGTGCAGGGACAAGAAGAAAAAGTTTACTTGCTCAAAAAGGTTTTATATGGCCTTAAACAGGCTCCAAGATCATGGTACAACTAGATTGATGATCATTTAATCAGCTTAGACTTCAAAAAAAGCTTAAGTGAGGCTACTTTTTATGTGAGAAGTGAAAACACTAACATTATTGTGGTTTCTGTCTATGTTGACAATCTTTTGATCACAGGAAATAATTAAGAGCTAATTGGTGATTTCAAGTTAGCAATGCTCAAGGAATTTGAGATGACTGATCTAAGGTTGATGACTTATTTTCTTGGCTTAGAAGTTAAGCAGGAGATGGGTGAAATTCACATCAACCAAATAAAATATGCCACGGAGATTTTGGAAGAAATTCCACATGGAGAGTTATAAAGCTATGGATTCTCCTATGCAAACAAAAAACAAATTTTGCAAAGATGATGGAGCTGCCAATGTGGATTAAAATTTGTACAGAAGTGTTTTCCCAATGAAATAG
Organism: Centella asiatica; assembly: GCA_014636745.2. Taxonomy (NCBI): domain Eukaryota; kingdom Viridiplantae; phylum Streptophyta; class Magnoliopsida; order Apiales; family Apiaceae; genus Centella; species Centella asiatica. The sequence goes on along the minus strand of CM025780.1, from coordinate 35,216,512 downwards.
CCGAAAACTTATAGAAGGGGGGGGGGGGGGGGGGGGGAAGGGGTTGAATACAAGTTCTTTGAATTTTTTTCGATTGCTTGTTCTTCAAGAAATTAATTATTACTTGCAGAAATAAAGAACAAGAACTTAAATCAATTTATAAATAATTGATTTTATTGATTTTAACAATTGAATACAAATTCTAACAACCACAATAATATGATCGTCAGCTTCTTTTCTTTTCTGTATATTAAAGATACAAACTATGAATTCTATACAACTTCAAATTACAATTATGTAAACCTAATTACAGCTTCTAAAACTGAATTACTTAGTTTCCTATTCTAAATCAATAATGATTCAATTTCCTTATTCGAATCAAACACAATCTTCCCTTTTTGATTTAGAACAGATTTCTGGCTTGTTTCCTTACCAACTACGTCTTCAATATTATCTTGATCTACGTGGAAGACATTCTTTATTCAATTCGAACTCAGTATCTCATCAAGAAATAAGTCACGACTAGTCCCTGACAGCTTCAATCTTTAGTCCCTGATCAAGTCAACGTTTAGTCTCTGGTCTTTTAGTCTCTGATCAGATTGTGTAATCTCCGACAGAGTTATTAGTCTCCGATTCTTTTAGACTTAGTCTCTGATGACGTCAGCTTAATCTCTGATGCTCTAAATTTAGTCTCTGATGACGTCAGCTTAGTCTTTGATGCACTAAGCTTAATCTCTGATGACGTAAGTTGTAGTCTCCGATAGGCAAAATACTTAGTCTCTGATAAGTGTTACCTTAGTTTCTGATAAGCCTTTTTGTAATCTCTGACGGATCAAATACACTCTGACTTTGTTGAAGCTTTGATACACTTTCCAGCAGTTACTTACAATTAAAGAATGAATCTATCTCTTTACAAAGAATGACTAATTACAATCAAAGAGATAACTACTGGCTGCAAAACTTCAGTGTTACTAATTAACACTTTATACATTTGTATATCTAAGTAATCTAAAGATAATTATCATCAAATGTTATAAAACCTAACAAGAAGCTTGATTGTTTGTCTAATGTACCTTATAGCTTCTCATCTTGATATTGTGCATGGTGTAAGTTTGCTTTCCAGGTTTATGCATTGTGCAAGTGAAAATCACATGATAACTGCCAAGATAATCTCAGATATGTTAAAGGAACTGTTGATCATGGGATCAGATATGTTAAAGGTGATCAATTTCAATTGGTTAGTTATTTTGGTGATCAAGGTCAAGTTGAATTGGTTGGTCATTCTGACAGTGATTATAGAGGTTCAACTGATGATATGAAAAGCACAACTAGTTATTGTTTCAGTCTTGGTTCAGGTGTGATAAATTGTTGTTCTAAGAAACAAGAAATTGTTGCTCAATGTACTGCAGAAGCAAAATTTGTTGTTGCAACTGCTACTGCAAATCAAGCTATCTGGTTGAGAAAAATTCTTCAAGATTTGTATTTTGATCAACAAAAGGCCACCCAAATTTTTGTTGACAATCAAGCTGCCATCTTAATTTCCTCAAATCCAGTTTTCCATGTCAAGACAAAGTATTTTAAGATCAAATTTTACTTTCTTAGAGAAATTCAGAAGGAATGTGAAATTTCATTAATACATTGTAGATCTGAGGACAATACTGTTGATATATTTACCAAAGTTTTGTTCAAGTCCAGATTTAAAGAACTGAAATCAAAGTTGGGAGTTTGTAGCTTTGAAGGCAAGGAGGAGTGTGAGAATTATGCCTTAGAAGTTGATTTGAATAGTTGCCAAAGAGGTCAATGATTCTGCAGTTAATGTTCTGATATGAAGACTAAGTAATCAACTTAGTTGTTGCTATTTTTATGTTAGTTGTTGCTGTAATTCAGGATTCTATGTTAACAGTAATGGTTCCTGATATTTTGCTTCTTTCTTTTCTTAATTTTCTGAAATTCAGTTATGTTTTTTGTGTATTTAAGTACTTTGACAGATGAATAAAAGAAAGTAGTTTACTGTCCATTATTTATCTTCTTTATATTCCTTCAGATTTGCTTGCTTCCCTTAATTATAAGATCCATGATGGTATACTATTTGCTGTTGGAGATGGGATCATTTAGTAACACAGCAAAACCACAAATTCTGTACAGGAAAATTTTGAATCAAGATGTAATATTGATGAAGGTTTACTAATCAATCTTTTTCATGACCATCAGTTGGAGATGAGATCATTCAGTAACACAGCAAAATCACAAATTCTGTACAGGAAAATTTTGAATCAAGATGTAATACTGATGAATGTTTACTAATCAAGCTTTTTCATGACCATCAGTATTAAAAATATACTTTCTCCATTCCAAAAAAATAGTTAGATTTGAAGGGGGGAAATTATTCCAAAAAATAATTACATTTGAAATTTTTTTTTGATATTTTGTTATAAATTAAAAAAATTTTAATTACAAATTTATAAATCTCGTCATAACTTAAAGATCCATAAAAAATTTCATGAAGAAAAAAAAACTTATGATTTGTAGATGAAAATTTTGATTAAAAATGCAATTTTAATATTTATAAAAACGCAAATATAACTTTTTTTTTTATGAAACAGTATGGTGTAATAAAACTGTTGGGATGGTAACATATATGATCTCAACATAGAACAAACATTATGAAGGCGGCTAAAAATTTCTATAGAAGAATAAATAAAGAAAAAAAAAAAGAACATTAACAGAAAAAGAATATTACGGCATACCATTATTGAAGACCACGAAAGACCTACCAGAATATTAGCCATGAATACTGATACATGCATTTTCAATCAAAGGGAGTGGCTACACACAAACACACACACACACACATGTATATACTCAGAAAGATTGATTCTTTATGGCACTTTTGAGCAATGAACTTATAGAATCGAGTGGCTTTTCTGTGGTTTCAGGTACAAGATTGCTGGATTAATGTTCAATACCAAAAATTAACAGAAAATACTTAACATGGGAACTAATTTAAAAGCAAAAATTAGAACTTTTGTATATATGATCAAGTGGGTACGTTCTCTCTGATTTTCAGGTAGAAGATTAGTGTGCAAAACCTGTAACAGAGATAAGCAAATACCCCCGGATGATGAAATTGCTACCCTTCCATATATATTACAACTCAATCTAAGATTCTAAATCAAGAAAAGCGATACATTAATCCTTCTTTCTAAATTTTATACATTACTTTTTATATATTTCTTAATTCACAAGCTATTTTGAAAACTCATCCTTATGAATTAAAAATGTATCAGAAAAATAGAGATATATAAATTTTATCGTATCAATTTTTATAAGCATATTGTAAAATCAGTGAATTTTCAAAAGTTAAGATATATTGATTTTTTATATGATTATAAAAATTATGTGATAGCTCGAAATAATTCAAAATTTTGACACGTTGTATATTTTTTTCACTCCGTATAGTTTTAAATGCACTCGTATATTTTGAAAACTGAAATATTACATGAATCAATAAGATTACAAAAATAAAATATAACTCCTTTTCCTTTTTATTCTTTCCCTTTTATAATAGTCAATTCTTAATTTGTTTGTTAAATAAACGATTGGATTTCAAAACTTAAAAGATACAAAGAACCTTTTTTCTTTTTTTCTTTTTTTTGTTACGTACGTAAGAGGTGCACGTTTTACAAATCAATAGTGACCGGAGTATACTCTATAATCAAAAACATAATTTTACTAGGTCGAGAAAAACGAAAATAGATTTGCATAGATTTGTTCTTAATTAATTGACATTTTTAAAATTTTAACTTAATTAATTATTATTTTTACTTTAAATTAAATATATATATCCATCTTTGTACAATTCCAAATGTTTTATTATAAATAATATTCCCTCTGTCCCAATCTATTCATAACACTTTTTTTTTAATATCTCATTTATTTATAATATTATTTTTTACCAAAAGTTTTATCATCTCATCTATCGAAATTAACATTCCAATATCTATTTTATATCACATCAATTCACTCAAACTCTTTTATTTTTTCATTACTTTTACTAATTTCAAATTAATTTATTCTTTATCACTCATTTTCAAGGATGATATAGACATTTTAATTAAAATCCTATTTTTTTCAACCGTTTTGTAAGTGACATGAGAGAGAGGGAGCTTATAATTATAATTTTGTAACCTATATACAGAGTATTAATAATATAAAAATAATTTAGTTAAAATAATCAACTTTATTCGAAGAATTTAGAGGTACCGATTGGTTAGAAACGAAGGGAATACTCCATAAGAACGACTGAACAAGTCAAGCGTTGACTTAAGGAGACCACAGCGAAACGTCAGAATCTCATCGTAAACCCAAATGAAATTGGAAACAAAAGGAGGAATCATGAAAGAGTCGATTGCACGTTTGTTTTTCCAAAACAATCATATACATATTTAAAAATCATGTCATATAGCCCATGAGTTCTTTGTCCAATAATTAATATCGATGTAATTTACATATTTAATTCTCGTTTGCAGTGCTCATTGAGATTTTATCCTTTATTAAAATAGAATTAAATTTTTTTTTAAAAATCTATGTCATATACATTTAATTTTTGGAATGAAATTAAATTATACTCCCTCTATTCCAAAATTAGAGATGTGTATTTATTTATTTTTTTAAATTAGAGCATTTTTATTTTTAAAATATAAAAAGTAATGGAATATCTTAAATACCATTTTACAATTTCACTGTTTCAATTAATTCCACGATTTGATAGTATCTACCATAACTACTACTATTATTAAATAATATAAAAATATGAATATATTTAGAATATAAAAATTTTCTTTAACAACTGTCATTTTAAAAATGTATTTCTAATTTTAAAACCAATAGAGTAGTAAAAATGTTGAAATTTATTTTATACATATACTCATGGTCATGAAGTTGGTTGGGTTGTAAATATAAAAATTTAGGGAATATATATTTTGACACCATCTCTTTCCTCCTTTGTTCCTCTAAATTTCAAAAGGTTTAATATAGAAATAAATCAAGAATAATATTTTGTGCCTCTTTTTATTTCTAATATTCTCTACGTTCAAAAACAAAATTACATTCGATAATGAGATTTGTTTCATAAAATTAGTTACATTTGCATAATTATCTTACTATAATGATATGTTTTTTTAAAATTTGTCATTATATTTTTTTTTATCTCATCATCGATCAAACATTTATACAAATTTTATGGGAAAATTATATATTTATAAATCTAATTCTCATTTAAACATATAATATATATATATACAACCGTAAAAACGTAGAACGAGTAATATTGTAAACTTAGTTTCTCTTTTGTTATATGATCGGGACATAAAGCAAATGAAACAACTTTCCATGTTTTTCTATCGTTCATTTAAAATTCATGCTACAATGTTTCTAAGCTTATTTTTAGGGGAAATATACTTTGTTTATGCCATAATTAATCCGTGCTTACAATATAAATATTCAATTTGTACGAGTGCTACTACTTTATACTCCGCGTGTCTATTTATATTATTTATATAAATAATGTCGAGCATTTTTTGAAACGGAGAGTATATGAACGTCTGCGCAACTTTCAAATGTTCCCTTCTTAAGTGGGATGAAGGGAAAAAAAAATTAACTAGATATTTTTTTCAATCATATGAACTCCGTGAAAAGCAATTCGGTTGGGATTTTCACCGAAAAAGTTAAACTTATGTATTAAGACTGTGAAATATTAAAATAATATAAGTCTACTTTTAATCCGAACCTATTAAAATTTTTAAATAGAAATAAATAATTTATATAGTACATTATATAAATTGGAGTTCATTATGAATCATGAGTAACCAGTACATATTCTACCTTGCCTTCCTAGAAACTCAAAGCGCTATTATTGCTTTGGTTCTTTTCAACCCTTTCCTTTTCCTTTCCTATTCTGCAAATTTCTTGGTCATTCATTTCTGGAGACAGAGACAGCAGACAAATCACATGATAGAACTACTACACTATATATTAATTTTCATGGAAAACATTTTGCAACTTCAAAGTAAATTTACTTTACTAATCATTGTTGTGACTTGGAAGTCTCCCTTCCATCTACTTATATTTGTTTTAAATCAGTACCCATGTGTCTATATAAATACAAACCTCCAACATCAACTTTTACCCATCACAAACATATATTTCACTCTGCATTTATATGTGAAATAGCCTTCTCTATATTTGCTTTCTTTTTATTTAATCATCTTCCCTAAATGGAACATAAATCACCCAAAAATACTTCATATGAGTTCTTCAACAATGTCTTTTCTCATGATATCAATGTCTACAAAATTTTATCAAGAATTCAACTCTTTTTTAAAAGTTTTTTGTTGTTTGTTTCCACCATTTTGAAAACTCCAACAATTCCTCATAACATAGAGCGTCAACCCTGCAGCTCATCATCACGTATTTCCAACAACAACAATTTCAATAAGAATGAGAAAATTTGCATTGGGAAAGAAGAGATATGCATGGTGATGGATAGACTTGGCATTGCATGTGATGATATTGTAGATGGTGATTACATTACTACTACTACTACTACTACTACGACTACCTTTGAAGGTGTAAATGATCATTGCATGTCATCACTACTTGATGATGATGATGATAATGAGGAGGAGAATGATGTAGGTTTGGAGGACATAATCAAAGGTGCTTTTGATGTGTTTGATGACAACAAAGATGGTTTTGTTGATGAAAGAGAGCTCCAAAGAGTTCTCTTGGCTCTTGGTCTGCATCAAGGGAATATATTGGAGGAATGCAAGAGGATGATCAGTGTTTTTGATGAAAATGGGGATGGACTCATTGACTTTAAGGAGTTCATAACACTAACTAACTACATTTTTAGCTGCTGATCGATCTAGTACCATAAATATATAGTTATCCTACTATGTATAATTCCTCCTAAAAAATATAATTTGCATGCTAACTAGCATTTAGTGAATTTTAATTGTGCATCTCTGTTTTTCTCTTTGTGAATAATCTAAATAAAAAAGAGTTGGTGTACAAATCAATAGGTGAGCAACCCTCCATCCTTTTCGCCGTTAGTCTTGTCTCATTTCGTTCACTTCAAGGTTGTCACGCGTAAAATTAAATTTATAAATTGGACATAGTTATATGATGCATTTTTAGAGAATGCGTGATTTATGCGATAATACAGCAATTTGTCTACCCACTGACAAGAAGTCTTCAACCATAAGAATGAAACCCTCTAGAAATTGGGGTGGGACAAAGACAAGATTACAGAAATCTCATGGCCCATAATTCGTGCCTGACATTTTACAGGCTCACGAGGGAAGAATGTTCTCAATTTTCAGTTCAATATTATCCCTATATATCTCGGCATGACCAACTTGATATTTCTATTTTTCAGCAAAATCCATTAGATAGTTGCAGCGTGATATCACATATTGTATGTTAACCGAAACTGATTTTTTCTTTATTATAAATAAGACTTCACTAGTTTTAGGCTAGCTAATCTCAATGTCTTTTGTTGGAAGCATCGACTCTTTTTATATTTTGTTGTGACAACTAACTATAAGAAATTAACTTAGTCAAATTTTCGTTAGGCCCTCACGTCATTTCTAGAACATTTAGTCTTTTGGCACCAATGTAGAGGTTTTTTTAAGTTTATATATCAAGTCAAGAAATAAAAGGCTGAAATAAATTTTAAAAAATACAAAGTAAAAATTGATCTAATGAAAATTGCATATCTCAACTTTTTACTTCCAATGACTCAATGGGTTGAAAAAATAAGAAAAAGAATTGTGATAAATGAACTACTCGGTAGTTCTTTCACTCAAACCAAAGTCATTAGTTTTTTTGGCCTAGATATGGTTAGAAGAGTCCAGTTACATATGGAAAACAGTCCAAATTGAGGTAATCTGCCAGAGAGAGAGAGAGAGAGAGATTGCTAGGTCTTCTTACTTTATAGCTTCAGTTGGCACTTGATTATGATCATTATAGTATCAAGTATCAAGTGGCTCCAACCCCAAGAAAGTCTATAAAAGAAGGTACATTGATAAGCTCAACCTGGCTGCCTATTCTGTTTCTGTCCTCCTCCATTGTCACCGATGATGATGATGATGATAATGTAGAAGCTGCTGCTGTTGAATTTGATGAACCACTAGTGGGGAAGTAATGGTTGCCTTTGTAATGTAACTGTTGCATTCTACAGCTTTCACTCATCATCATCAAGAAAGTAGAAGCATGGGATTGTACATGCTGGGAAGACGAACAAGTCATGCTTGATGATTCATCTTTTCTTCCCCTACTATCCCGACATTTCTTCTCCCCTGCATATAACATTGACATATATATAAACACTAGGCTATCGCCTTTCTTTTTTCTTTTTTTTTTTGCTTAAATTTTGAAGATTTAAACTCCGGTGTAAATTTCGTTACCAGAATTTAAAATCTCTTAACAAAATAAACAAACGGAGTCTATAAATTATAAGTAGTTTAACACATACATAAGGCCTAAACAGTAGTCATACCAAACAGTTGTCATGAAAAGATTGAGTAGCATCCTTAAAACAATATACAACTACAAGAGAATTGAAATAAGAAAAGCATTGAAAAGGGACAAACCAGGTGGGGAGAAAGCAGTGCAAGGAGTAGGGACATAAGTGTTTGATGAAATTTCAGTTTCTCCTGATCCACCTGTTAAAATGTGGGGTGATCCATATGTGCTGCTGCAAAGTGATAAATTGGTGCCAAGTTCAACAACACTGGTAGTTACATAATAATTACTGCAGTGGTTTGGGTTGGTTGCTGAGTTGCAGGCAAGGGAGTTAGCAGTTTGGGCCATTTTCCTCCTGGATTGCTCTCTATGTTTCCTGGCCATAATAACATGCCAATGATTCTTTACTGCATTATCTGTTCTTCCTGGAAACAGCCTTGCTATGAGAGCCCACCTGTTCCCATACAACCTGTGAGCTGCCATTAGCCTCTCCTCTTCTTCTTCATTGAATGCCCTTTTGTTTATTCTTGGATCCAACTGGTTAAACCATCTTAGCCTACAACTTTTACCTGCTCATTCATATTCATATTCATATTCTTGTCAACAAACCATATATTTTTAAATAATTAAATTAAATCAAAATTAAAATTAAAAAATGAAGTTAGAAATTTTTATTTTTTTTCTTTAAGTAGTTCATAGGATATACACCTGATCTTCCTTGCAAATTCTCAGCCATCAAGTTCCAGTTCTGAGGACCATAAAAAGCTACAAGTTCCTTAAGCTTCGTATCTTCTGCAGGCCTCCAATGTCCTCTAACATACAGCTTTGACTGTCCACATGATTCTGTTTCTAGCTTCCCATTTGCATTATTTAGATCAGTGTTGGTTTCTTTATTCATGTTCTGCCCAAATCCAAATCCAGCACTACCAGAGGATTCTTGAGAGCCTTTGCACTGATCAACACCAAGAAAGTCACTGCAGTAATCATCGGAAGTAGTAAATTTAGGAAAATGATTCCAACAATTAGAATATGATCCATTTTCAAGCTCAAGAGAGCTCTTTGGGTTGGCAAGAGATCGGGAACCCATGTCTGCAGAAATCATTCTCATTAGTGAAGATGAAGATGGAGATAGAGGAGGAGGAAAAGGGAGTAGTTATAAATGACATTTGTGTTGCTAAAATTTGGTGGGATATATGGGAACAGGAGTAACACATTTGTTGGTCTTATGTGCTTTTAGTTTAATAATTAATATCTGGCCTGCCAGAGAACTGTTTCCACGTCATCATCTGGATGACCAACAAGAAGGTGAAAAAAATTGAGGCTAAAGTGATAAGGAAATTTTGACCCGATATAAAAGGGGAAGCAGTTTTGAAGACGGAAGATAACTTTGAAACATCGGTTCTAAGTGATAAAAAAATTATTTTCTTTAAATAAGGTCTTGTATTTTCAATTTTATTAATTAAGAAAATGAATGTTGGGAAAACTTCTTTTTTTCGTATTGAAATTTAGCTTAATTCAAATTCAGATTAGTTAGAGTTTCAAGCGATTAATCGAATATTCAATGGTTTAACAAAAAAAAAAAAAAAAAAGCAGCCAAAATGTTTCTAACTAACAAAATCACTACCTAAAAACATATTAGCCATATATGAACACAAAAATGAAGTTCAGTGGCAAATGGAAAATGGAAAATTATATTCTAGTCAACAAAAAAAAAATTCAATCTACTCAATTTGACATGATTACAGTCGTGCATTTGTAATAAGATTTGTATATTCAAATTTTTTTATTTCATTTTGATGAAAAAGTTCTCCAGGTACAACAAATCAGACTGATATATATGCTACACAAATGAAAAAATGTGCCACCGCAGACTATTTCCAACTTTAGATGACGTTGCCCTAGCTAAGTAACCGCCCTGAATCAAAATTCAATCGCCTACGAAGGCAGTATAATACTCTTATCCCGAAGCAGTTGTTATAAGAAAGTAAAGAAATAATGTATTTATTTGATAAATCATTCACATGTGGGTAAGTGAGTGAAATCTTCTCTCTCTTTTTCGTTCTCATGTTTTGAAAATTAATACATTCAGAAGAGGGTTGAAAGTTCCTGGGCTGTCTGTCTACCAAAAAGACTCGTATGTCATGTCTGCTAGCTTGCCACTATACTGGTCTAAATGATCTATCACCTATCTTTCCATGGATGAGAGAGAGAGAGAGAGAGAGAGAGGGAGAGAGAGAGAGAGAGAGAGAGAGAGAGGGGGAGAGAGAGAGAGGGAGAGAGGGAGAGAGGGAGAGAGGGAGAGAGAGAGAGAGAGAGAGAGAGAGAGAGAGAGAGAGAGAGAGAGTAGTGAGTCTAACTAGCATTAGAGTAGTAGCAAATGACCTAAAATAGCTTAGCCCTCCAGCTCATCTCCATCAATCTTAGATTTTCAGTGGAAAGTCATCTTGCTGTCATTTTTCAGGAAATCCGGCACTCCATATATTATAATGAGTAATGGTATATTCAAATAATAAACTAAGAATAAGCATAAGGACTCGTACTTTTATAATTTTACATTTTCAACTAACTACTCATATATATAAGTGGCAACTTTTGATAATAATATTTCAAGAATTTCACATATTTTTTAGTTTATTTTGTGCATCCCAAAGGATGCATAGCATTTTCGTAATATTATTCACGATGAATAATGAGCGATCATCTCCACAGTGAACATTAATTTCGAATGCATTCAATACAAATACGGAGCATAGTATACCCTCTTTCAAAATTAGATAGTTCATGATGTAGTATATGCTAAGATGATCTATTTTGAAAGTGAAAGCGAAAAAATTCAAGGTTTAAGTTTGTTGATTAGAGTTATTATGAATATGTGTGGGTAAGGTTATTTATTGAATTGAGCATGTCGATATTCGATTTAGTTTAATTCGGCTCGTCTAGGTAATTACTTGATTTTTTTTTTATTCGAATTGTTAATCGAGTCGAGTTCGAATATTTTTTATTACTCGTTAGGTTATTGAATCGAACTGAATATTAAGGTTATTCGAACTCAATACTTGATAAGAATGATATTCGACTCGATCAACTTGATACTTGATATAATTTTTAACATTTAATAATTTTATTCGTTATAACTCGCTACTTACTTGGCGGCTTAATTTTGATATAAGAACTTGTTAATTATTTGTTACCCAATAAATGTTCAATAAAAACTCGAAATTTGACTATATTTGAATATTTTTAAGTTATTCGTGAACAATTCAATACTTAAACACGCTGAGGTCGATCATAATAATTTATAATTGATAAATATTTAATTCAACTCGAACTCGATTAATTTCTTAACGAGTCAAAATTAAACAAACAATATTCGAATAGATTACGATTGTATGTATGAATATGTGACTTCTACCCAAGTCCTTACCCATTCTCACCGCAAAATGCATGTGTTTTTTTTTTTTTTTCGTAGTACTTTAGGTACCAAAAGGAATTTAAAAGAAAGTTATTTTAGCATAGACTAAAAACCCCCAGGCAATATATATATATATATATATATATATATATATATACGGTGCTGGCATTTTCCATTTTTCTTTCTTTTGTAGAGTATTGTTTTAGTTGGAGTTTGTGAAGATAACGTCTCCTTGTTTGGAATATGGTCTACTGGAAAACCCAAAAGGGAACGTTTTCATTTATTTTGGCAGGGGAGAGATACAGTGTAAGAGGATTGTACGACCTACCCATACTACTCCTAGTACAGTAGTATATTTATGAACTAGTTTGGTCAATGACATTTGAAAACTCTGACTACACTACTACCACTACACCTTGGAAACGGTGGGGGACTAATTATCCTATTCTAAAAAAATGTTTCATATGCTATTATAGATATCAAAAAATTAATACGTACGTGTGACTTTTATTATTTAATTGAGGGCAGGAAAAAAATTGGGTCATTTTTTATTTAATCGACCAAATTTAAAATTAGAATATCTTTTTATATTTATTAGGTGAAAACATATAATTATTATTGTAAGAAAATATATTAAATATAATTCAAAGTCATGTTTTATAATTTTTAAATATAAAATATATTTGTCAAATTATGAATTTTAAAATGAGTCAATTTGACTTTTCAAAGTCAAAACATGAAAAATAAATCTAGACAAATAGTATATCAATATTCCGGATACCAGAGAAATACATAATACAATCAAAGATACTAAGATTGATGCATTGTTTAAATTACAGATCAACTCATCTCAAATTTAACACCACAAAAGAATAGTACACACAAAAAAAAGTACTGTTCTTAATGAATACTCCGTATTTACTTATTTTTCAAGATCCAAAAGATATTAACTCGTACCACTGGCAAATGGAGCAGGGTGAATAAGTGAATAGAGGACTAGAGAGATGATTATTTTTAGCCTGTTATTTTTTAATTGTGCATTATAAGAGGGTAATGCAGCTACTGACAAAAAAAACAATAATAATAAAATAAATAATATTTTTACAAGAAAAATTAGATTTCCACAATTTTATATCTCATATTATTATGATCTCATTAACTATTCAACTAAGAGAATTTTTGTAAAAATATCATTTTTTCATGTAAAAATACCATCTCTCTTTCATTTTTCATTAACAGTGGGTGGGTTTGGTGGGTGGGCGTAACTGCGTAAGTAAGAGAAAAGGACACTTAGATTTTGTGAGATTTTCATGAATTGAAGAAACATAGCTTTGTCACTGCATACTGGCAGTTCAGGAGGAAAGCATGTGTACATGCGTGCGTGTTACTTTGTGTATAATTTAGGAATTAAATGTAAGTTGGAATAACCGTCCACGTGCATAGAGGCTTCATGTGATGTCAAAAAACAAACAAAAGCATGACCAACGACATGATTCCATGGTCCTTTTGACTAGGTAACTACTACTATATCATAATACATTTCAGTATTTTTACAAGTCTACAGGCTGAAAAACTCACATTTTCTTTCGGAGATTGATTGATACCGGTACTTGTATAAATAAGCAACCCTGCCTCAATTTCACAAAAGAGATTTACGTTCGTGTTTGTGTTTTTTTTTTTTTTAAGATATTAAGATTATATCTTTGATCAAGATTTTCATCTACAAATCATAATTTTTTTTAATAAAATTTGTTATAAATATTTAAGTTATGATGAGATCTATAAATTTGTAATTAAAATTTTTTTAATACAAAATAAAAAAAGATTAAATATAACTATTTTTTTTAAAACTGCGTGAATATATTTATGATATTCCTCGTGTTAGCGGCCACTTTACACTGATGGTAAGTTCGGTTTATTCTTAGAAAGAGAAGATAAATGAGTGTAAGAAACAAAAAATAAAAAATATTAAATGTGAGGAGATTGAGGGAGCTTGAAACAAACTAGTATAATGAAGATAGAAATGACTATGGTAAAGACGTAGCTTCATTTTGTCTTCGTTCTTGCTTTCTACTATCAATTTCTTTTGGCTTTATTTATTTTTACTATTCATCTTGGTGAGTTTCAACAAATTACAAAAGAGCTTCCTTAAGTTGATTGAAAAAATAAAGGAAGCTCCAATAAATAAGAATCCAATTAAGTTGATCGATCACTTGCAGTTGAGTTGTGGAACACAAAGTGATCGATGACTAGTCGAATCGACCAATACATAAGTGTGTGAGAGAATCAATAGAGTTGAGCTGTGGAACACAGCTGAGCTGAGCTGGCTCGATTAGAATTTTTGTTGAAATAGAGTATACTCTAACCTTCAAATCATACCTTAAGCAATGCATGGAAAAGTCAGTCATCGAGCAATTGATAACGAACTAAATCATCCTCGTATTTTAATTCCTCCTAAAGGATTAAATTTAATATTGCAAAGAGAGGTGGCGAGTGTCACATTTGATAGTTTAGGTGTTTGTTATGCACTAGATAGCGTTGTTTGTAACCAAAAAAGAAAACATGAAATATGTTTTCATAATCAACAGAAATCTCTGCCTATTGAAACCAATGACTTTAGTTGAAACTCCTATAAATTTACGAGAATAAGGAAAAGAGGCTATTGACTAATTCTGAATATACTTGGTTTCGAATTTTGACCCAAAGAAAGAAAGAAAATATAAGAAATAAAACACCAATCACCTCCAAATTAACCATGGATGAAGAAGTCGTCCTCACCATCGCTGGCCGCCACCATCACCTCCATGGTGGTCGCCCCACCATCCCTTCCTGGTCGGCGATCCAAACCGACCCTGCCCGCGGCCCTTCCTATAACCATCCACGCCTACCGCCTCCTCGGACTGTTGAAGCTCGATATCAAGATTCGTTGCCGCCGGCAACAATGGAAGGATGGATGTAGCTTTAGTCCGTTGATAATGCAATTTCGGGAAGACTAAATTGATTCGTAATTGGGATTTCAAGCACAAACTAATCTATCAACATCGCAATTAATGACCGGGTGGGGCTCCGGGCGATATATTAAATTTAGCAGAAGCAAGCAAGATGGAAGATTTTATATATAATGACGATGACCAATCTCATTAATCAGAAGAAACATTGTAGTAATTGTATAGAGGAGCGTTATATATTTCTGTTTGCTAATTAGCGTTCTTTCATCTGTGCATCCGTTGTCTAAGTAGGTCAAGTTAAAAGAGAATTCTTTTTTTAAATAAAATAAAAATTTTGCGCTTCTCGACATGCACTATTGGCATAAAAGTCATAACATTCGATATTTTTTGTGCATAAAAGTTACTCCCCCCTCTCTTTTTAAAAAAGTTACATTTAAAAAAGAATTTATTTTAAAAAAGAATTATATTTAAAAAAAATTTGTTATTTTTTATAAATTAAAATACTTTCAATTACAAATTTATAGATTTTATCATAATTTAAAAATTAATAACAAATTTTATAAGAAAAACTTATCATTTGTACAAATATTATTATTTTTGTGGAACCGAGTGAATATTGTTTTTGTGCAAATTGATTTGTTAAATTTGCTCTTACTATAAAAACATAATTAAAACTATTTTTAAAAATTAGTAACAACAATTTAATGTCAAAAAGACATAAGTAAATGAAATAAAATAAAATCTACAAGAATTTGTGAAGCCAATTAAATAAAAGGTCATTCATTAATCATGTCATTGGATTAGTTGCGTGTGTATATATACAAAGTGATGGATTTGACTTTTGGTAATAAGAGGGTTGATTTTTGTTCAACAAAATAAACACGGCATTAGGATTAGTTGGTGTCAATTCTAACACTCCCCCGATTCTTTCGTTGTCAAATGGGTGACCGAGTTTGGCTCTGTCTCTCTTCTCTCTCTCCGGCGCGGTATATGCTTTAAAAATGCCTGTCATGGCGTCCCAAATTATTTTACCTCCCATTTCAGAAGGTTGGATTTTGAGCTTCCCTGTGCCATTCTTACAATATCCTCATCTGGGTATAATTTTCATCCTCACTTTAACTTCCATCTTTTGCTGCATTTGCATTTGCATTTTTTTCTTTATTTTTCTCCCCCAAATTATGATAGAATCCCAAAAATTAACTTTTCTTTCCATGGTTACATCATTTTTATTATCATGTTTCTTGTAATCTTTTTCATTATTCCTGGGGTTTTGCTTGCTTATGGAGACAATTATGGGATGTTATAGAACAGGGATTTGCTAAAATTGTGTTTTTTTATTGATTAATGGAGAAAATTTGTGGGATGTTGAAAACTAAGAAATTGATAATGGAAATGCAGAATGGGGAGGGTCAAGCTCAAGATTCAAAAGTTGGAGAATAGTTCTGGCCGCCAATCAACCTATTCGAAACGAAAGAATGGGATTATAAAGAAGGCCAGAGAATTAGCTATTTTATGTGACATTGATATTATTCTTCTCATGTTTTCGCCCAGTGGGAAGCCCACATTATTTAAAGGCCACCACAGGTATTTACTTGCATATAGTATTATTAAGTTTAGAGATATCTTCTGTGCTGAAATTGGCTTAATACGCAACTTTCTGTAGGAAAATATGTTAGAAATCATATTTTCCAGATATGTTGAAGTGAATTGTTTAAAATGTACCTTAAATATATACATCCAGACTGTAGTACAACCCAAATAGAAAGCCATATGCATCAAACTGAGGCCGGTGGACTTGATATTTTAGCATATTTGATACATTGAGCTATACTTAGGATGTTAATGTTACAATCGAATACGTAAGTTGATACGCATCGCTTTACCTACAAAGAATATTCAAGATTTCTACAAGGATTCATAAACACCATAAGTAACTTCCGACAGAAACTATATTATTAATGAAACTTAAAAGGGCATCTTCCACATTTTATTGCATTACTAGTATTGTTGTTATTTATATTTCACCGCCACAAATTGCTCTTTCGACTTTATTCATCAAGGTTTTTTTTTTTTTAACCTTCTTCAGCACTATTGAAGAGGTTTTAGAGAGATATTCCCTATACACTCCACAAGAAAGGGAGAGAAGGTATTGTCATGATTTCTTCTCCTAAGTTTCACTTATAGTCATCTTGTGTCTTTTTGAAATTTGAACTGACTATTTGTACTTCAATTATCCTTGAACAGGAAACTAGAAAGCCTTGAAGTAAGTCTATTTCTACAAACCTATTTCCTACTATTTATATTTTTTCCGCTGTTAATTTTTAAAATATGAATTTTTGTCGTTCTCTTCTTTTAACAAGTGTTGCTACATTGTGCTTGAGAATCTAGGCACTAAAGAAAGCCTTTAAGAAGTCCAATCATGATGTTAAAATTCGAGATTTTTTGGGTCCAAGGTAACTTACACTTGTTCTGTTAATAAAGTATTTGGGAATATCTGATTAGTGATTATGCTGACTGAGTGCTCTTTCTTCCTTTCTTTCTTGCAGTTACATATCAGTTGAGGTATGAATGCCAACATCGCTATTTTACTTTGAAGTATTGAGATAGCTGTGTCATTTTTATTTTTGACTTTTTGCTACTGTGTTTTTTATTTATTTTATTAATTGATCTGCAAAACATGGTTCCTTTGCTTTGGGCAGGATTTGAGAACCCAAGCAGAATCCCAGCAAATTAGACTTTCTGAAGTTCAGAAAAAATTGAGGTGAGCACAAGCTGATATTTGTTATGAAGGTTTTTCTTTCTATTTACGTCCTATAGATGTGTTAGATATACTTATTAGCATTCCATATAATATCTCTACATGTCTGTCCACATGTTGCCTTTATAGTCATGTACTACCATGTGTATATCAAATTTAAGTCTTGGGCTTCTTATACATACCAATTAGCATGTATAATTTATCTGCACAGTACACTTTTGGGTTGGCAAGCCGTGGACCGTGATGACCGGAATAAATGTTATGGGATGTATAGATTTAGGCTAATGCTTCATTATATTGGACCTTACTGCCATGAAATGCTGTCAATCATTGAGTGAGCTTTCTTGCAAATGTATCCCTTATCCCTTTCCTTTTACTTTGGTTCTGCACACTAGCATGTATTGAAGTAGATTTTGTTGAATGATGGACCACAGTTATTACCCTTAAAAAAACAGTGTCCTATTTCCCAGCTTTAATTAGAACAGGTATATGCTGGTGCTTGAAGAAGAGTCGTGTACCTAAATCCACACCATGGATTGTGTTGCCCAATATGCAACTATGAATATCCTGGAAAGGATATCCAAAAGTGATGATTTACATTAGCACCCCATGCTTAAATTGTACAATGGCATTTTTGACCTGTGCACGTCGTTTCAGTTAATTTGCTGATCATTCTGGTGATGCAGGTTAATTTGTAGATTAACCCCTCAAACCCCACCCATACACTGAAAAAAACAAAAACGACGCCTACAGGGCCCATGAAAATTTAGCATTTCCTTCTACAAAATTTCATTGTTGTTCTCTGATGACTTTCCTAAACTTAGTTGTAAGGCCATGCAGATTACTTCTTTGAACATGACATTGTGGACACTGTATTGTAATTATCAAATGTAATATTTTTCATATCATTTGGATTCTGCAGGAATTATACTACCCTGGATACTATTGATAGTATAGAACATCTAGGGCAAATGGAAGTTTCTCTTCGTGAATCACTTGATCAACTTCAAATGCGCAAGGTATTGCTTGTGTTCTGGATTACTATGAAAAAGTTACAGGTATTAGGTATCAGATTTCTCCTTTTTTACAAATACGGTGGATTGAAAAATACTATTGTAGAATAGCCAAAACTGAATAAAGAACACAAATTTTAACTGTCAGTCTGTCCTACATAAATATGAACTTCGTAGATGTAAACCTTGTTGTGTAAACTGGCAACACATGCTGTGTCATCTTTGTGGCTTGAGGGACAAAATGATGATATCTTCGAACTTCACAATATAAAGTATGTAGAATGTTGAATTTTCATTACATTCTTTTTTTCTGTTTAAGTGAACAACACTAATGCCAAAATAAAACAGACTATTCTATATCTCGTTTTTCTCTTTGTAGAAAAGCTATGCTTTACTAACTAGTTGGAACTGCTCTAATGAACAAAAAGCAATTAAAAATTTGAGACAATCATAAACATTTGTGTTTCTGCACACATAAAAGGTTTCTTGTTAGACCATCCATCTAACTCATGAATTTTAACTTTCCAAAACGTTTTGAGTTTTCTCATACTTAAACTCAAAGTTTGTAATTCTCTCCTTTTTCCCAGTTTCTAGACCACCTTTGCACCTTTAGCAAGGCAGTTTGAAAAAAATATAGTATGATGCAGTGAACCAATCTAGTTTGGCTAAAAGATAAGTAATCAGTCCTTAGTTATCTGAAGTATATTGTACTTTGTGACATGGTTTTCTTTTTTCTGTTTTTTGAGGGACAGGAAAATCTTGGAAAGCAACAGCAGATGGAACTACAAAGCTTAAATGAGGTATTTCATTTCAACCAGAGGAATTAATAATTTCTTAGGCTTGTTGGTATACTCTTAACTACTTATTTTAATCGATCCAGTTTCAAGACGGTTTGCATCCATCCTTTACTTTTGGTATCGACGAACAGCTCCAATCATTGCCATGGGTGCCTAATAAACATAGCCAACATATGATTTTACCTAACAACTTCACTTCATTTCCTCTAAGGTAATTGAGTACTTAACTTGAAGTTTTGTGTGGTATTCAGGACTCCCTTTCGGAATTAAAGCTTTTATTAACTATATACTACTATAAGAATGTCAGGGAAAATATTAAGTAGCCCAATAGATAAAGGATGCAATGTGTTGAAGGAGTAATAGTGGTGTTTCTACTGCCCATTAGTTTATTACCCGCATGAGATGGATAATGATCCCTCAGTACAGTGATATATGTTGCCATCCTTCATATTATGCTTTTGCAGGGATCCAGACCACTCTGCAGTTACATCTTTTGATAGCTATCCTGGTCTTCTTAGCTCTGGTAATAATATCATGACCAAAGATGTGCAGCAGAACAACTCACTGGCTGAGTTGAACGGAATGGGGTATATGAATCTACAACCAAGTGACCAATTCAATCTACAAGTTCATGAACGAGCTTACCCATCATACAATTTGAAATCTCTAAATACTGGAGTCTTTCAACCAACTCAACAGATGAACATGCAAGAAACTACCATTCCCCTTGATAGAAAGTTTGAGATTCCTCAACCTGGGTATGATCCCCTTCAACATGGTTGGGCTACCAGTGCCCCAGGAACTTGTGGCACAGCTACATTTGAGGAGCACTTGTTTCCGCAGGCAAGTTTTTCTTCTGCAATCCTGGTTCTGCAGGAAAAAGTTTCCTTTCAAAAAACAAAATAGTACTACTACATTTTACCAAAATATAGTTTTGATAAGAACAGATATGACGCTTGCACATGCCCAAGCATCAAGCATGAACCTTAGACCCATATTTTTATTTATCTATGTTTCAACTTTACCTGTGCACTGAATATACATTCTTGCATAAATTCTAACAAGCACTCGTTTATGTGTTATTGCAGTTCCATTGTACGTCTGACGACCATGTAATGAAAGACCTCGACTACATGCTTATGAAAGCTGCTCCTCCTCCCAGCTTAATAAACTGATGTTTTTCAATTCATGTACCTATACCGTGAATACTTATAGCCAGTTTGGGTTTCAGATAGATTCTTTTGTGAGCAATTTGTATGCAGCTTCGATCGACACAGCTTACAAAGCAGAGTGGACGCGTACCAGCGATTGCATGCAGGGTAGTCATCAGTGGTGACTTTATCAAACATCACCGTTGTAATATGGTCTTTCATTCATCTGGTAATGCCATTCTTCACTATTTCATGGCGACGTTGCTTCTATATGTGTCGAGAAAGGGAAGATTTGTACAGAACCCCAACCGAGCACATTTTGCTCTAAAAACAATTTCTGATCTGTCAGAGCTGGATAAATAAATGCTAATCAAGTTTGGAAATTGTTTGGAAAAACTATGCAGTTTGGACTTTGGATGTAGCTTAGATGAGGAGTTCAAGCTTCGAGTTGTGAGTGAAATGGCTAGGAGCAAGTATATTCAGTAGGTTTGGGCTTCTCTACAAAGACATCATGCACTTCAGTAAGCTATACGCAGGATAAGAGAGTGCTGATGAGGTTCTTAACTGGTTCCATAAAGAATATAAATTTACTCCTTCCGTTTCTCTATTTAAATTTTCTTTTCTTATATTATTTACTTTTTCCTTTTATATTTTTCCTAAATTCGGTAAAAATTAGTATTCATTAGCATATGTCCCATGGACAGAGTAAGTGCACCTTGGATATAGACAACGTTTGTACTTTTAACTTTTTTCAACAAGTAACTTTCAAGCCTGTTTTCAAATGTACAGATTTCTTGCAGTGGAAAATTTCTAAGTTCTAGCCAGATTTGATGATATGATAAACTAGATGCATGTTTCATTGTTTTGTTATATTCCGTGATTATGGATTTCGATGGATATATAGATGCATCTGATTTTTTTTTCTTTTTATACATATTTGGGGTAACGGTAACTCTGAGAACATATGAAAATTTTGTTTGTGAATATGATGCTTATGTAATTAACAGATACTTTGTTTTTGGCCTAAATGCGCGTATCAGAAGTAAGTGAATAAATAAATAAGTCACAATGTACAACAAACCCAAGTAAAATCTTGATTACTTATCGAGGAAAATGCTTCGAAAATTTACCTTAGAAAATTTATTTTCCTAAAATTTACCTTAGGAAATTCTGATCTTAGAAAATTTATTTAAGGTTACCTTTGAGTTTAATATGTTATGATAATTTATTCAACGATCTAATCATACAGATGAAATGAACATACAAAAATAGCTATTGTATAAAATTTTATAAAATTTAAAGTTGTAGAAAGTTTTTATCTAATAGAGACAATTACATATATTATTCAATAGTTTAAATTTTTTTAATTTTTTTAAATCTATAAAAAGTGTCAAAATTATCATGAAAATTTTGTGTGCTCTAAATATTTTTACCAACTCTTTTAATTCATACAATTGAATCATTGATTAAATTATTAAAACATTTAAAATCGAAAATAACATTAGATAAATTTTATAATGTCAATCCTTTGCTTTTACTTATTACTATCATATACTAATTTGAAACCTAGGTATAGTATTATGCTTGAATAGTTGAAATTCTGTATCCTACACATTTACTAGTGTATATTTTGTGCGAGAATGGAAAAGGAGTTTGTGTATTCACTTCTCTCAAGAGTCCAACGCTTACATTACTCGTATCTAACAAGACCTTCATTTTTATCTATGATGGAGACTAATATTTGACAAAACCTACAACTTATTTATATCTGACAAAACTTTTCACTTAAGCTAACGACGCATATGTGAGAACGAGTCAAAGATGACACCAAATGCTATAGGTCGTACTCGAATTCTCACTATTTGAAAGCGTTGAGAACCCTCACACCAGTAGACCCAACACTTTGGTTCCAAAGAGTTTGATGATCATAAAATAGTAAGGACCCAAAACTTGTAAAATTTAGACCAAGATTGCATGTGAAGTATCATTGTTTTTTCTTTTCTCTAATAACATAGAAGTATAATAATAATAATAATAATAATAATAATCTCTTTTCATTAATAATGAAATCAGATTTACAATACCGAAATAAATATGAACGAAGAAACACACTTAAATGCAGGCGGGTGGTAAAAGTCCACCACTGCCATCTTCTGCCTTACAACAGAATGGGAAACGAAAGACCACAAATATAACGGGTCCCAAACTCATGTTGTAATGTTTGGTACCCTATTAAACAAATGGAACATGACAAAAGGACCACCCAAAACTAGCCCTTTACGCATGTCCCCCTACCAAAATTATATAACTACTATATACTATTATATGATAAAATACTAATTGTCACACCACTAAGACTAGTGACCATATTAGTAAATTAAATATGAAGCAAAAAAATGAGAAATTCTTTAAGAGCTGCAGCCAAAGATTGAGACTAGTGAAATTGAGCTCCACTGAAAGTTTGCCCAAAGGACCAACCGGCTGGGGCAACATTGTAAGAAACCACGGTGCTACC
Source organism: Centella asiatica (assembly GCA_014636745.2). Taxonomy (NCBI): domain Eukaryota; kingdom Viridiplantae; phylum Streptophyta; class Magnoliopsida; order Apiales; family Apiaceae; genus Centella; species Centella asiatica. The sequence goes on along the minus strand of CM025780.1, from coordinate 35,193,413 downwards.
ATCACTTGTTGTGACCTTGAAAGACAAAGATTGGCCATTAAGATAACTGTTGCTTTGCCAGTTTTGCCCCCAGTTTCTTGACATTGCTTGCCAACCAGTTTTGGACCCTTTGATGGACACTGCATGCACATCTCCAGCACCCCCAACATTTGTTATCAGTACCAAGTTGAAGTACGAGTGTCCATTGATTTGGAACCTTATGCCTCCACTCCTCCTACATGGTACCCTACAAAAGATAAAAACAAAAAATATGATTTCTATTGTCAAAAGTTATGAATATTTGGGGAGCTTAGCACAAATTTCAAGATTTGTTCCACGGGGAAAATAAATTTTTGTTACCCATCTTATGTGTTTTGAAAATCTTGGTCTATTTGGAGTTTTTGAACCCATTATTTGGGTAAAAAGTAGAATAAGAAAAGTGACCACATTACAGTGGGAAAAATGGGTTTAATAACAATATGTGTCATAAATAAAAGGGGTAATGAAATATTTTGACTACTAGTATCAAACTTGATGTACCTTCTGTAAGATACAGGGACTATGCCAGCTTTGTACTGAGCAATGTGTTGAAAAACAGGCTGAGAGAGGTCAAAATGTTGTTGAGGAGGATTACACCAGCCTCCTGCGTTGTTTGGTAAGGCATTGTTTGGAGGGCAGAAATTGGTGGCAGTGACCAAAATGGAACCAGGCAAGCACCATCTGGGGTCATCCACACACCTGATCTCATAGCATGAACCACAGCTCAACCCATTGTTGAACAGAGCTGTACTCAGAGCTGCAGTGTTTGTACCATACCCCTGGCTGTATAAATTCCCATAACCACAAGCCCCGCCTGTAAATTTGGAAAATAAAATTAGTCAAATGAGGTCTTGTGTTGCAATTTTAAGTGTTTTTTTTTTCTGTTTGTTTGTGTGTGCGTGTGTTTCTTTTGGCATACCCATTGTTCCAGAGGCATCACCCCCACCATAGAAGGTGGCATGAGCATTAGTCCAACCTCCACCAGCATACCCATGAACAGAGGAGGCCATTGCAAGAAAACCCACCAAGAAAATTCCACAAATACCCATTTTCCTGCACATTAACATAGATTTATTCAGCATTCAACTAGTCCCAAATTGGAAAAACAACCAATGTAATACTTCCTTTGATTTCTCAACCCATTTAAGGCTAAGGGAGTGCATCAAGAATGATAAGCAGAGAGACAAGATGATTACCTAGTGATTTGGAAGTTCCAAGGCAGAAGAACAGAATAGAAAATATGGAGTAAAGAAAGAAAGAAAACAGAGGAAGGTGATGAAGAAAAATGGGGGAGGATTTGGGTGATATAAATAGGAAAACTTGGAGACAAGGGTCGCTTTTAGCTACAGTGGCACAAATTTAAAGAAAACTTCAAGATAAACAAAGAAAATTAAATGAATAAAAAAGGGTGGAAGAACCATGTAATTTTGGAGTTTTGGATTAGGAAATCTACAAAATCTGAAGAGGGGACCATTACTTCTCGGCTGCAGGTTACTGTAGAAAACATCGAAATGCACATGCAACCAACAACGACCATTTTGCTGCAGTAACCACCCCCAACCCCCGCTTTTTTCTTTCTTTTCAGTTTTCTTCTCTTCTTTTTCCATCTTTTGTTCCCTTTTTGCAGTTTCATTAATTGCAAAAATAAATTCACAAGCTCCATATATATTACATTGAATTATGCGCATAAACTGCACTCCCGTTCCTGTTTTGTTAGTTTGGGTTAATTCCCCCATCCAATTTTAATTCTCTTATTTTGATTCTCTGAATGAATACTCTATTTTTTAAAATTAAGATTTCTAATCTACTATTTTATAAATTGGCCACAATTTTATAATCATAAAAAAATTCATGGAATATATTATAACACCAAACCTTTATAATTATATAATTGTACATACATACATATTCATTTTAAAATCAATTAAACTAATTATTGAAAAGAAAAAGTGAAAATGGGAGGAGTAATTAGTCCAAGCCTACCGCCAGAGTAGTGAGCAGGGCAATAAATAGTGGTCTGGTGGTAACCGATATTCGTAGCCAACTGAATCCTATTAATGTTGTGTTTGGAACACAACTGAATGTAGTACTCCACTAGTCTTCATTTCGAGATCTTTTCTGGCAAGAAAGGCACTTTAAATGCTTACATTATTGCTTTTTACATTATGAAGTACTTACGCTACATATATACGACCGGAGTTTTGCTTGTCCCAATACAAGATTTTTACCGTTAAAATCTACTTAGACATTTACAACGCTCAAATTCTAAAATGAATTTAATGATAAAAATTTAATATTACCATATTTATTATAATATGTGTTGCAATACCAACAATTTTGATACAACCGTTAAACAACATATTATTATGAATTATGAGGTATAATAATTTGAGGGCACATTAATTTTTTGAAATAATGAATTTCAAAAATTACCCATTAATCTCATAATGGACTTGGAAATATACCTTTGAAATACACACAACAATAATGAGGCATTATAAGGCATTTATACACCATTTGAAATACACCAATAATGATGCATTATGGGGTTAATACATTACTAAGAGGCATTATGCATTTTGAAATCTATACGTTCACTTGAACAACATAATTGGTAAAACGGTATACCATTTTGGATTATATGCAATATTTCAAGATATACCATTATTGTTAATGAGGAATACTTCTTTTTTTTTTTTTAACTTGTGAAATAACGTAACCTAATTTTGTTATCATTTATTATTGTGGCAAATCGACACTAGCCAATTTATTATCAATATTTTAAATTTCTAAATTTACTTTTTTAAAATATTTTATTATTATTGATGCGTGTGTAACTTGTGCAAATCGGTGTGGTGATAAATCAATTATTATGAATTAGATATTGAATTTTAAATTGATATCGCTGACCATAATTTAGTTTAATACTAGCAGGTATGTTCATGTGTAGCATGAGTTTTTTTATTATTTTTATTAAGTAATATTAAGAGAATTATAAATTTTTTTCAGATATTTTTATTAATATTGTTTTTATATATGTAATTATATGTATAAGGCAATATCTATTTAGTTAATTTATACTAAAGATGAAAGTAGAAACTCATTAAAAGTCAAAATTAAATAATATTTAAATTTGAGTCCATTTAAAATTATTCTTAACAGCAATAAAAAAAATAAAAAAAATCGAATTTGCCGAGTTAATAACTGACTTAATAGAGTTAACTTTGTCACTAAAATGTAATTTACTAATTATATATAGTAATAGATATTTTGACACCTGTGTAATTCTAGACATTACAACTGAACCAACTTGTATCATTGTTATTCTTGATAGGTCAAATTGGGTACATACCCCTCTAAACCTTGTTTATTAGGTATTTATCCATACAAATATTAAATTATGCTATTTACCCATGAGTTCTTTGTTCTCTTATATATTTGCCCAAAAAATTTATTTTTAATCAATAAAAACAGATTTCACTTAATAAAAAAAGCTATTAATTTGGAATGACAGATTTACCCTTCATTTGTTTCCCTCCAAATGAAGTATATCCTTTCTAAACCTTACTTGTTTCCCTCCTTCAAGAATTTATATGCTTATATAAAAACACAACTCAACATAAATGACACTGAAATATACGACAATCATTAAATTAAAAGACCTGGTATGATTAAAAAAGAACTGATTTTAAAAATGTGAGCTGAGCAAGATACTTTTAATCATGATACATGTATTGGCCTTCTTGATACATGTATTGCGCTCTAATATTTTCCAGCACCAGAAATTTTCATTTCTTGAAATTTCTATTACTAGAAAATTATCACACGTGTTCGAGCATGAGATAGGATCCAAACGGGCCATCATATATTAATATATTAGTATTATCTTTCTTTTTTTTTAAAGATTTGATAAAAAGTTATGATTAAATTTAAATAAATTTTAATTTAATTAATTTTAATTGATATAATAATTAAAATTTTCAATATATTATTTTAAACTTTCATGAATTATTATTACTAAAAAATTTGGTATATAATCATTTAACTAAAAAGTTAAAGTGTACGTATATCTAATTTGCAAACGGGGAGTACCAGTGTTTTTGGTCAATAATAAGGCAAACTATTTGATTTGATCATATATATGACGTTGTGATTAATAGTTTAATTAATTATTTTCCAAATGAGAGGAGGTCATCTTGTTTTCTAGTGATTAAATAAAAGATGCGCATGGAAAACGAAATTTTGATTATCTCTCTTCGCTGTTTAGCGGAATTTGGGGCCCTGAATTATCGGAAATTAGTTCAGCCAATCGTTTTCTCTTTTCCTTTATTATAGAGATTAATCATATATGACGAGCTGTATTGCATACACCTTTGGACAAATTCTATAAATTTAGATGATGCATTTTATATGTTAAATATTTTATTTAATTTTTAAAAAGTTAATAACAAAAATTATTTGATATAAAAATTAATATGAATAATTATTTATATTAAATACACGAAGTGCTTACTTAATAATAAAATTAAGCATACATATTGAAAAGTTATAATATCGACACAAATACACAGAAAGTGCATACAAGATTATTATTGAATTATATATCAATAATCCCAAACCTTACTAAAAGGCCTTGCACTTCTTCTTTCCTTTTTCTTTTCTTTTTTATTTTCGGCTTGGTTTCATAGTACAAATGAAGAAAGATTATCAATATCCTCGTTCTATGTGGGAAATATTTTTGGTTTTTTAAAATAAATTTTGACTTTAAGTCTTGTGAATTTAAAAAATTGATATTTAGCAATACTCTCTATCTAGATTTGTCCAAATATGAAAGATTTACCAGATATTGAATTACTAGAAGCAAAATAAATAAATTAATTAAGATCTATGCATTGTAGTACCCAAAATTATAAATATTACTTCCCTTGTTCAAAAATTATGATAAATTTATCTTTTAATGTAATAAAATATCTAAATCCTTTAATTTCGTTTGTAATATGAATTTGTAAAAATATAAAAATTTAAAATTTGTATTTACAAGCAATTTTTATGTATTTCACCGTATTTTACTTCAAAATTACCATTTCCATTCAGATTTGAACTTAAATATTAATACAATCTATGAAAATTTTGAATGCAAGTTATGTGACGATTAAAGATTTTTGTCATAATTATAAAATTATAATAAATATATATATATATATATATATATATATATATATATATCAACTTAAAATTTAATGTGTCGTCGTTGATATAAAAAATCCAAATATATTTTTAATTTTGAAATGGATAATAATATTAAAAGAATTTTTTTCGCTCTAATTTAAATAATATAATTTCTTAAATATATTATATATGAAATAAAAATGTCTCTAATTTTGAATCCATGGAATAATTATTATCGCACGTTTGGTGCAATTCTTTAGATTTACGTAACCCTCATCCGATAATATTGACAACATCCAAAGTTAAGCATCCTTAATTAGGAACACGATCATTACTGTGCATCTAGAGTTTACGGTAAGAAACCGTACTCGAGCACCATATTATTTTTTGAGGAAAATCTTAACACTGTTTAATTTTATCGGATATAATTCCACGTCACTTTTAAATAAGGAAACATTTTTCTTCTGCATATATGTCAGCAATAATCCTTACTTTTCTGAAATGAATACTCCTTTTATGATTTGGTGCGTTTCCCATGCTTGAGATTGAGGGCCTGTTTAGGAATTACTATTGAATTTTAAATTATCATTTATTTTTAATTAAAAATTTGACCATTTAAGAAGTAAGAAAGTGTGTGTACGTCCCTTTGTTAGTTAATCAAGGTAATTTTTGAATTAAAAACTCTTTCAAATGAGTTTCTGAATGAACTTGTTCGTTAATCAAGGTAATTTTTGAATTAAAAACTCTTTCAAATGAGTTTCT
>CM025780.1:35058303-35187454 GCA_014636745.2 Centella asiatica | reverse complement strand
TTAATCAAGGTAATTTTTGAATTAAAAACTCTTTCAAATGAGTTTCTTAATGAACTTAGATTTTCTACGTTACTCTTTTTTCTCTTTTTTATAATGTACTTTATAATTTGAATATTATTTGTTTCATATAATTTTAACCGTATAGATGGGTAAAAAATTTAAAAAGAATGAGGATTTATCAAATAAGTTTCATACAATTTAATAATGTAAAACACATGATCGTAAGTTTTAACAGTTTTAAATTCATCAAATCTAAACCACTTAAATTACATTAAATCTCTATTATTTAGATGAATATATTTGATATTGCAATATTGTCTGAAATCTAATACATCCTTGTATTATTTCATGTTCTCTTCATCACTACAGTTTAAATTATATAAAATAAATTTTATTAAGAAAAAAAGATACATTGATACAAATTTGAATAAAAAAAAGTAAAGGAGATGGAGTAGCTAATACGTCCTCGTATCTCCCTAACCAGCCTTGAATATGATAATTATTTTTTGTTTGCTTTCACAAATGCAGTTTTCTAGAGTGATTAGTTATTGATACATCCCCTTATTTACCCTTTGAACTTTCTCACTCTTAATTTTATGGTGTCAATACATGGATTCTTACATAATTACAAAAAAGGTGTGAATGAGTTTGAAAAAAAAATCACGAATCCTTGTAGTTAATTATATATATATATATATATATATGTATTTCAAAGAATAAAATATTGCAGCGGTGGATATAATTGTAAAATGAAGTAAAACTTTTTTTTCCTGAACTAAAAATAGGATTCTGTCCAAATGAAATTTGCAACTTTGAAAACGAGTTAAAATAGTTGGTCCCGTTGATGTAGCAAGTAGTAACCGCACATGCTCTCTGTTGGGTTGATTACTCGATTTTCAGAGATTTTGTCTCATTGCCTTGCTTTCCTTTCTTTTTCATACCTTCTTGTTTATTTATTTTTGGTATTTTCTGTAATAGACTTCTCTTTTATTGAAAAGACAGAAAACTAAAATTTATTAAATACCTCCGAAGAAAGAAATACCACCACAGAAACAGATTTTGGGAGTAGGAAATTTTTAATAAACTTTATTGTCCCTTGATGTGTAACTTTCAAGTGATTTTCTCAAGATCATATTCGAGTAATTGCAGGCAGAAATTTATCTAATAGGGTCCCATAGGGAGTAATATTTTTAATGCAATTTACCACTTAGCCCTCAAGTTACTGCTACAATGAGATTGGAGCAGTAGATATTAATTTTTCTCATTTCCATTAACCAATCACTTTTATATCTATGTTAAATACTTAATTATTAAAATATATGTTTAATTTTGAAATTTTTATATAAAAATTCTCAATAATTAATTCAATCCAACGGCCAATAACCAACTTATGTGTTGGACAAACAAAAGACTGACAAAAATTCAGCAAATGCTGCCAGAAAACTTTATTAGGCATTGTTGTCTCTGGAAACTTGAGATTTCACCACAACCCGTCAAATTATTTTACTACCATTTCATTTCATTGTCTACTGTTTTTATTTATTTATTTATACATGTCGATGTCGGATGACCACTATATATATCAGGCGTAGGATCTTTTGGAGATTTTCTTTCCCTTTTACTTTTTACTGTTGAGTGTTGACTCATCCTCAAGCCTTTAAATGTCAGCTCCTAACATGGCCTCCTTTCATAAATTCAACTTAATTTATTTTTGTTAGTAATTTACAATCTTTGATTTGTTTATATCAAAGATTTTCTTTTTAGTTCAAAATTTAAAACTCCCAGTTTTTCCACTTAAGCTATTTCAAGAAGCAAGTAGTTCACGGAGAAGTAGCTACAAAGTCTTGATTATATTTGTTAATCATATCAGATTAGGACTTTAAGTTAAAACATTGAATTTTCTGAGTTGGAGAACATGCACATAGTTGACTACTCTTAAGAAGAATTAATAAGACAACGAAAGAATCATTTTGGACTTTTTTTAAATATTGCAAGCTTGCACAAATATTTTATTTTTTTTAGGAATGTAAAGTAATTTAAATCGCCCAACTTAATCCATTATCACACGGTCGGTTAACTTTAAACATGATTTATGTAAATTATGATTACATTTTGAATTTCAGTTGATTATTCAAACCTTTTCATTTCTCAGTTTTGTATTTTTATGATATATTCTCTTCTTCTTCTTTTTCTTTTTTGAGAGTTACCATCCATTACTTAAATGTTTTTAATCATGCAAAAAGATCGAAATATATGGGGATTTTGTATACCAGCTCACATTCTTTGTATCATCGGATTGGTCACGTATTAGTAGTAAAAAATATGATTCGAAAAGTGACTTCGGTTTGTCAGTTCAGATTTAACTCCTCATTTTATATTAACGGACTACTAAACAACTTTACATAGGAAAAAATATTAAAAAGAAATATATTTACATATGAGAGAGAGAATTGTGCCAAATACTCTCCTTAATTGGTGGAGGTCTAGAATTTTAAATAATTGTGTAGATTTTCAAGAAAGATTATATTAACAACCTTGTATAGTTAACCTAACTACCATATAAATCGTGGGATGCTTTTACATTGGGAGAGCAATTAGATAATAGAAAATTCGAACAGGTTGCTACTTTCTCAAGAGCATGTTCAACTACCAACTAGAATTTGTGGGCAGCTTTATAAAAGTGTTACTCCAAAGATTTATTATTATTATTAATAATAATAATTAGTAGCAATGAGAAGACACGTAGGATTCCAATATAGAAAAAGGTGATGTGGTTAATTTTATTACCCAGAGGGCAAAGAATAAAGTTGTTTGGATGAATTAGAGAATAATTGTGCAATAAGCTAGTACCATTAACTTTTTATTCTTTGTTTGCTATGATTTAGCTGATGCTTCCAAATGGCTTTTCTGATTCAGCCTTTGACTATACCATTTGAATTTTAAATTGTTGTGGCACAGCGACCTTCTTCTAAAAAGTAGTACTGTCGTCTGTATATTTTGTTTTTGTGGTTGCTTTTTAGCTTTTAGATTTGATTCTGGTATTTTAAATTCACATGTATTCTTTCATTTTTTTTTTTTTTTAGTTTTAATGAAATATGCTGTTTCTGATTTGTGGTTGAAAATATGAAGGGAAAAAAATGGAATAACTGGAACGAAAAACAAATGATGGAAAAAGGGGGAAATGTGTATGTGAGAGATAGAATCTAAAATAAAAATACAATAATAATGTTATATTGTACTACAAAGCAAGAATATTTAATTCTCATACTCAGCTCCGTATCCTTCGTTTCCATTATTAATCTTCTTCCTTTCATTTTTTGTTCACTCCCAATCGAACAACGACCCAAATGCAAATTACTAAACTAGAAGATGCAACTAAGTGAAGGATAATTTATTTTCCTTATTTATAATTAACATATGCAATTGTTGAAATTTAATTATTCAATCTCTACATATATTCTCAAAACTCCACATTTAGAAAGGATTCATACAAAATGTACCAAATACCATTGTAACTACATTCCATCCCCTGGATAGAGATTGGTGTAAGTGATATATGTTTTAAGTGAAATTCACCCCCCAATAAAAAACATTGTAACCAAAGAAAATAAAAAATCAAGAGGTCGATAGTCTGTAGAAATCGAATCTAGTAGTATAATTTCTTATAACTAGTTTTATCTACTGTGTATACATTTGTGAAATACTGTGTGTGTACTTGTTATAGGTTTACTTTGAGGAAATTTTTTTTAAAAAATAAAAGATTTATGAGGATTAGCTTTAACAAAAGGTATTGCAAGCTTAACAAGAGATTCTTAATATCATGAATATCATATATGTATTTGTGAATTGTGTGTTTGTAGAAACATGAAATTAAATAAACTAAAGGAATAAAGTGTTGGTACCATGATATCCCACCTATGTTAAAGATTGTGTAGTGTATAAATTTATAAGTTTAGGTTTATCCTCTCATTCTTGAGACTGTTTTTTTAGTACAAAATAGTGAGAAAAATGATATTTATCTCTCCATAACTGATAATATCTCACGCACGCGATAACATTTAATTAATTGTGGATATAAATATATTATAAAAACAGAAGATGTTATTTTGCTTTAAAAATCAAATTGACATGAATACTGTACTTTTTTTTCAGGAAGCATGATGAATATACTTGACTGAGAGGGTGGGGATTATGTATTTATTTGAATGGATTACCACATACATGTGTAAAATCAAACCAAACCAATTACAGCACCCAGATTCGTTGAAGGTAGCTAGTATTTGAATGGATTACCACATACATGAGTAAAATCAAACCAATTGCAGCCACCAGATTCGTTAAATGTAGCTGGAGAATCCATATATTTAGGTTCAAAGACCTATTAAATTAAAGTGATGCACTTCGAAGAGACTAGGCATTGAAAGAGATTTCCATATGCATGGTCAAGTTAGCACATGGAGCAACTGGACATACATTAATGTACATACATTATATCAACCCTAAGAGGGATTTATATGGAGAAATTACTAAGAAAGAAACTTGTGAGTAATATATTTGTAGCTTTGAAATTGAATTACATGATTTTCTTTCCTACAATTATGCAACTACATAATAAAAGTAACATTCCTAAATAATATTTAGAGAGTTTGTATTGCAAGAATTATATATTATCAAAACAATTACAATGATAACAACACTTTTATAAATAATAAATATTTTAAAAATATTTATTAGTACAATAATAACATTTACGCTCTCTCTCTCTTCCAAAAAAAAGAGCAACATTTGAACTTTTGGCAAATATTATTTTTACATGTTTGACTGAGAATTGAATGTGCAAATAATAAGTTTTTATCATAAAATTTGTTATGAATTTTCAATTAAAGATAAGATTAAAAGATTGTAATGACAAATTTTAGAAAAAAAACAAAATTATAATGAAAAAATTATGCAAATGTTAGTTTTTTTCGAAACAAATGTTATTGTCAAATGTTTTTTTTTTGTTTTTTAAACGGATATAATATAATTTTGTGCAGTCAAAATTTATCATATTACTCTGCATACTCATTAGTTTGCCTTTCTCTACAACTCTACAAGTGTTAACACATGGTAGAGAAAGTCACATATGCTTGTGAACATGGAAGGCCCAACATGTTTGGTACTTTCCTCAATGTCTCAATTCAAATTGGGAGTTCCTTTTTCACTGATTTAGAAATTAGAACATCAGAAGACATCCTATATTTATATGGACCCCCCATCACATGCAAGCCTATTTCACTTGAGAAGCCATATATATATATATATATATATATATATATATATGCTCCACAGCCACAAAGTACCCCACCATTGCTACATTTCCTTTTCTGGAATTTAAAGTGCACTTTGTTGAATCCCCATGTTACTTACTAGCTCAAAAACAAAATTAAGCACAAGTGAAGGAAGGCCATATTTAAGAAATTTTCAAAAAAGTGAACAATGGATAATGTTGATTTGGACATAATAGTGTGATGAATTAGTTAATAGTACATTCATGCACTAAAATAAAGAGGACAAATTGATCGAATTTTAATGAACCATCAAATAGTAAGTTGTAGATAATGTGGGCACAACATGGGTAGTACTAGTAGGCTAGTTGATTAGTACGTGGGAATAGATAATCTTTGTCATATATGTTCGTTCCAACCGATATATGCTTGTAGTTGTACACTCCAACAATGCTCACATATATGTATCGGTTGAGAATTATGAAAATCTTTGCCAATGCATTTTAATGTTTGAACCTACGGAAGATATCCTTAAATTTCTAAGAATAATGTTAGAGGTGAGGTGAAATATATTATTAACGCGATTTTAATGATTGTATGTTCGAGAATGTTTGTACTGTTTTCACTTCAAAATTAGAATTGTGAAATTTTATAATAATTCAAATTTGAAGAAAATTTATTTTTTAATAAAATATAGTAAAAATACTCTTAAATACAAATTTTTACAATTTTATATGTTTACACATGAATATCATAAATAAAATTATAATATTTACAAATAATGATATATTAAAATATAAATATAGCTAATTTTAGAACGAAATGATTGATCAATTTAATGAATTACAGTAAACTAAAAGTCTATTTATTTCGAGAAGATAATAGAATAAAAGAATCAGGTTACAACTTGCAACTTTTGTGAGAAGATAACAGGGTAACCTAGCAAATTGCAACAGGAATTCATGGAGAGTATCTGTGTCTACTTCCAAATTGCTGTGTCTTCTCGGGATAACAAATTGCTTAAAAAATGGAAAAAGAAAAAAGAAAAGAAGAAGAAGAAAGGTGATAACTTATCTAAAATAAAAATGGGTGGTGAATTGATCTTAATTGTCGCAACCCGAGTAGGAGGGTTCAAATCCAAATATTCAAGTTGAGGGTCCAAAATTAATTGGTAGAAGGATTTTGTTATAAAGATTGAAAAATAGAAGCAGAAAATATTTAAATAAATTTTAAGAACAGGACGGGGTTAGGTTTTGTCCAAATCTATTAAGACATACCATATGAATATTGCAAAGAACAATGGTCCCCTTTCCCATTCCCGTCTTCAGCTTAAAATATGCAGCATAGTGTGAGCAATATAGATACCGGTTGAAATTTTCTGTCACATTTGACTTTTTATCTTATATCTCATTCTTTTTTATGATTGACGCACATATTTTTTTTCTTTATCGAAAGATTACATATCCTAAAGATATTTAAAATCCAATTCAGAATAGAATGCCGAATGAAATAAGAGATTTCAAATTTTATATTGGGGAGCTTTTCTCAGATATTTTTAATTTTATCTATAAAACTCACACATTTTATTGAGAAAAAAAATGAAATATAACCAAAAAAATATGATAAATCATAGCAAAATAAATTGAAACTCAATTTTATTACGCTCATAACAATAAGAACATAGATTCATTAAGATTACCACTGAACCAAAAGATTGGTTCGTAATTAAGTACAATCTATTGAAATAAAAAAATTACAGCTATAATTATTCCTCCTCAAATAGGAGAAACCTGATAAATTATCTATGCTGCAAACTTCCATTTCTTTGTAGATTGTTCAAAAGAAAGAGAAAAACTTAATTAGTTCCTTGCGATAATATTTTTCCCTACATATCCTATCCTGTAAGATTATTGCTATATCACCTTAGTTTTCGACACAATTATTTCCGAATACTCCCTGTGTGTAAAAAAAATTACTTAAATTTATGTGTAAAAAATAAAACAACAATTATTATAAACTGAATCGAATGGAGCATTACACTAATTTATTTTTTTTGGAGGGATGGTGATGATATGGGATGGATATTTACTATATATAAACCGATAGAGTTTCTTATGCTACAACATTTTAGTCATCAAGTTTTGTTAGGGTCGACGCTAGGCGAATTCTAAATGCCAAGCTGCAAAAGAGTCGCGACATTTTAGGGATGGTGATGTTGTGGGTGGGGGGTGGGTGGGTTGGGGCTTTGCATATTTTGATATTAGAGCCTCCAATATACGGACTATCATTTTGATTTTGAGTGGGTGACCCACGGCCAATTGCTGTTTGGTAGCATTCACTCTTTTTTCGATGATAATATTGGCCAGGCAACCATTATTGTGTCCAGCGATATTAGTCCAGTCCACTTAAAATGGGCTCAAATCAAATCCGTCGTACAACTTAATATGATGTCACACCTATCTATCGACTTCCACTCTTGTTTCGTCTAATTTTTTTTTTTGTTCACCTCAAACTTATATTTAATTTTGTTTAAATTGTGTACAAGACTAAATTCAATTATTGTAGTGTAAGTTTCACTTACTGTATTTTAAGTCAAATTATATTTCCATCTAGAAATACTATACAATAAGACTATAAAAGTAAATAAGATAAAATCATTGCAATGTTGAGTTTATATGATATATTATTTTATTAATTTAGTATAACAATAAAATAGTTATTGATTACTAACGTACTAATTTGAGTCAAAATTAACAGTTATTAATAAACAATAAAAATATACCATATTAATCATTTGTACAAATTAATAAATAAATATCAACTTAATTTATTTTAAAACGTAATTATATACAAAATTATAATTAAAAAAAATAGAGCTTGTGCTTCATGCGAACTACCAAATTAATAAGACTTGGTATCATAAATGTTCCTTCTAACTTCATGCGAATATTCTCTTCTTGCGAAAGAATAAATGTGATATATATCTTCCCGTTTTAGAAGTAGAGGCGATATTGTTTTAAGAAAAAACAGTTTGTATTGCGTTAATAGTTGATGGATGGGACTCACACGAGATAAAAACTAGTAGAAATATAATTTTTATTGTAGAGATACTACTTTTTGTTAGAAATTCAAATTTCGTACCATTCACTATTCTCCACTTATACCTTAAAATAATAATGGACTCAAAACCCTCTTACACATTATTTCATTAGTTTTAAAATTAGAGATATTTTTCTTTTAACATAGTGTCATTTATAAATCATATAATTTTATTTAAATATAAATTTGTACAATATAGAAGTATAAAAATATGTATTTAAGGTAATCTTCATGTGATTCACAAGGTTTTATTTCGAAAGTGAAAATCAATTTTGAATTACAAGGTTTCATAAATTTATTTTGTACAAACTAAAATATATCTTTAATTTTGGAAAGAATATTAATAAAATTTACTAAAATGTAACTAAAAAAATTGTTGAAATTATCTGGTAAAGATGATAGTAAGAAATTTATACATGCATGAGATCAACTAAATATCACCACTAAAATACTATAACTTTGTTTGTTTCAATTTTTGAAAAATTTAAATTAAAACGAAGATGACCTATAAATATAAGTCTCTAGTCATCACTTCAGAACTTTATCTTTTATTCCAAAATGATGGTCACGATGATGACTTTTTCATAATTGAATGATTTTGTATAAACAAAATTTCTTAATATATAATAAAACCAAAAGTGCAATTAAATCTAAAAATTTAATGTTTTGGGGGGTTTATTTAGGTATTTAAGGACATATCCGTCATTGACCGTTCCACCGGTTGTTGGCATCTCCAACCCTAAAAATATCACAGCTAGATTTCCAGAGAATCATTATGTAAATCGCAAGTCATATATATCACACACACAAACACGCACATACACACACACACACAGTTATAATCTCTCTCTCTCTCTCATCGACTGAGACCGACCCATAGATCCAACTAGGTAAATCTCCATTCGAAGAAAGCCACACGAGGTAGTCTGTTACCTGCACCTTTTCTAGCTTTTTCCCCTTTTATTCTCCGTTATACTACTATAAATTAAGTTCTGTTTTTACTTTGCTCTTACACCATACTTGTTCCCAGATTCATACTTTGCTTTTCATTTTCATCAACTTACCTCTGTAGATCTGCATATATTTTCAATTCAAAACCTTTTCTTAAGAATTAGTAAGGCTTTAGTATTAATCTGCTCAAGCTAAAAAATATACTTTTTGAGTTGATTGCTAACATACCCTGGTTCTGGGATCGAACTTAACTGATGAGATGTTATATCTAATTTACTCACTAAGATTCAGGATATTATTGAAATTTTTATCTATGATAATAATGAATTGATTTGGGTATTTCGATTAATTAACTTGGTCAATGAGTTACTTAAATGATTGGCAACTCAGTTGAATTTTTTAGTCCACTACTTATAAAGTCCTAACACCATGTATTAAGCTACTAAATAATGAATTAATGATACCAGAACTGTGATGAAAATATTCAGGGTTTGATTTTATGAGTACCCACTTAGAATGGGTTGATAATTACCTTTCTAAGGAGATGTCCAAAGTTTGGGTTTTTGAAATTTGTGTAATTAAATAGTTTATTTGCACCTTGATCATGATTTTTCGCAACTGATTAATGGTAGGACTGCTGAAGAAAATTGCAATTTTTATTGAAAAGAATATCATGTTCTAAAGAATGTTTGAATTGGGTAAGCTACTAACCTAAAGATGAGTTAAGGGAAAGTTTCCCCAACATTTCGGAGTAGTTTCCCGCAAATGGCTTGATTTGTAAGGAAAGGTAAGTACTAGAATAAACTTAAATTATGATGCCTTAAGTATCCTTATCAGCATCACAGTGAAAATGATGGCCAATTTTCTAGATCGTCATTGCGAAACTAATGAATTATATTTCCTTCCCAAATTTTAATTCTTTTCGGTATACCAGAAACTCATGAAAGAGGGATAACATATAGAAGATAATTCTTTCTCATGATTCTACGTGGACATTCTTAATTCAGCTGCAGCTACCACCTACCCCCTTATTTGAGTAATGTTACTAATTTATCCGCTAAAGTTTTGTTGTTTGTGGTACTTTATTTTCTCCTATGAAATTGCATAAAAACTGCCTTAGGTTTGTTTATCTCTTCGGTTCTCAGTTGCTTTAAATTTGATTATGGTGATTTGTAAATTATTTCAGTTATGGCTGGTCAGAAGAATGACTATGGAAAGAGATCTCATTACCAATCTGACTATCCTGGTAATGGTGGAAGTAAGAGAAGAAATCCTACTGATGATCGTGAGTCACATGCAATTGGACCAGAAGATACGGTGTACCGCTACTTGTGCCCTGTCAGGAAGATTGGAAGTATTATTGGGAGGGGAGGGGATATTGCAAAGCAGTTGAGGCAAGAAACCCAGTCAAAGATTAGGATTAATGAGACTGTGCCTGGTTGTGAAGAGCGTGTTGTCATAATTTATAGTTCTAGTGAGGAAACTAATAACTTTGAAGATACAGAAGATCTCGTTTCACCTGCGCAGGATGCTCTTTTCAAGGTTCATGATAGAATTGTGGCTGAGGAGTCACCTGCTGATGACGAATTTGATGAGCCTCAGCAAGTTACTGTGCGGATGCTTGTGCCATCTGATCAGATTGGATGTGTGATTGGGAAGGGTGGACAGGTGATTCAAAATATTCGTAGTGAAACTCGTGCTCAAATTCGGATCCTAAGTAGTGAACATCTGCCAGCTTGTGCTACGAGTTCTGATGAGCTTCTCCAGGTAATGCAACCACTTTATGAGAAATATTGAGCGGCTTGTCTCTAGGACTGTTGTCAACAGAGAAATTTAAGTGGTTGGTAATTAACGCTGAGGTCAATTGGACAGAAAAATATATCTGCTAGGACTTTTGACTTTCAATGCATAATGAATTACAATAAACTTTTGAAATTTTCTTTCTTTCTTTACATCTTCTCACTTTAGTCCTTGAACTTTAACAAGGTAATCTTTCTAATAATAACTTGGGGCCTTCTGTTTTATTAGAAGTTTTTAATATGATGGTAGCCTATTAATAGGTCACTATTACCCTTGACTTAATTAAATAAATTGTTTCATGATCAATTACCAATTTACCAATTGGTATATGTGCTGGTATTTCTAGTTATACAGGTAGGACTAACCACTCTTCCCTCTGTTTTGCTTTTGGGTGTTATTGGAATTTTCACTATACTATCATACTTCTAAGGGACATTATTGGTGATACTTCGACGTGGATTGATTATATTGAAGAATAATATGGTTTCAGATATCAGGAGAAGGTCCGGTTGTCAAAAAGGCTCTTTATCAATTGGCATCTCGTCTTCATGATAATCCGTCACGATCCCAACACCTGCTCTTGTCCTCGTCGACTATTCATAGATCTGGTGGTACATTCATGAATCCAAGTGCTGGTGCTCCGCTCATGGGTGTAAGTTCTTTGATGGGACCTTACGGAAGTTACAAAAATGATATGGGAGATTGGCCAACTACTGTAAAAGAATTCTCTCTTTGTCTTGTTTGTCCAACTGAAAACATTGGAGGTGTGATTGGAAAAGGTGGTTCTATCATCAAACAGATAAGGCAAGAATCTGGGGCATCCATCAAAGTTGACAGTTCTTCTGCTGAAGGAGATGATTGCATTATATCTGTATCAGCGAAAGAGGTGAGCCTTTTTTCATTTAATTTTGTATAGATAATGATCCAGATACATATTCATATATACTGACATATCCCCCTCAGTCATATGAAGATTCATCTCCAACGATTGATGCTGCGATGCGCTTGCAACCACGATGTAGTGAGAAGACTGAAAAGGAATCAGGTGATTCTGTAGTCACAACTCGGCTTCTAGTGCCAAGCTCACGAATTGGATGTCTTATCGGTAAAGGTGGGGCCATCATTTCTGAGATGAGAAATTCCACAAGAGCAAGCATCCGCATTCTTTCAAAGGAAAATCTTCCCAAAGTTGCATCCGAAGATGACGAGATGGTCCAGGTAAAGGGCATTAACAAGTCTATATGTGTTCATGGATGGGATACGACTAAATTTTTATGTTATGATATCTCTTAATTGTCTTTTTCCTTGATGAACAGATTACTGGAGACCTAAATGTCGCTAGCAGTGCTCTCTTACAAGTAACCATGCGCTTAAGAGCCAACACATTCGAGATGGAGGGAGCTTTAGCTGCCTTGCCCCCCACTGTCCCCTACATTCCCATGCCTATGGACATGTCAGATGGTTCAAAATATGGGAACCGCGATAGTAAATCTCGTGGACGTGGATATTCATCTTCTAGCAGATATGATGATTACCCCCCGAATGATGGTTATGGTAGTTATGGTGGTTCACAGGTAATTTGGGACATTCATTTGTGCACTTCAATTCCCACCCTCTTCCCAGAACAGTAATTGTTTGTGTTAGGTGATAGTGTTCACATGATTCTTCTGGTTCCAAAGGGTTCTCTGGAGTCTGGAGCATTTACATCTTGGAAAAGCTGTTACTGCACTTGAAACATTCATACTTCAAATGAACTGTTACCACACCATTTTGTTTATTATGGTTAAACTGTTTTTATCTTCTTCCAGGGCAGCGGGAGTGGTTACGGAGCATATGGTGTTTACTCCGGTCGCGCAGGTGGTTCAGGGTATAGATTCTTAGTCCTGGTGATATATTTGAGTACTAGATTACATTTTTGTTTTCGCTGCTTCCATTATAGGAAATGTATAGCATGCCATTTTTCTTTTGTTCTAAAAGATTCCTGGGATGGCATGTGATTTTATATATTTTTTCATGGTTTATTTTTCCATATCTGTTCATTTCTTTGAACCCTGATTATAAATCCATTTACCAGGTTATCTAGTCAGAACCCTGTTTCCTATGGGAAACATCACGGTTATTAGAGTCCCTGATTCTTAGGGCCTGCAGGTAGTTAATTGTCTCCCTCCGTTTGTATCAGATACTAGTCACCAAATTGCTCTAATTAATGGTACTAGTCAATATAAGAAATACGTGGTCTTTTTCTTCTTACACCAAGTATTTCTTGATATCTAATGCACTGTTTTCCTCTGTTTCCTTCCCTCTTCCATAAAACAGCTTGTGATCTACGATGCCTGAAGCCAGCCATTACCCCTTTGATGATGCCTCCAGCCTAAACCAGAAGACCAGAAGACCAGGATATGAGAAACTTATCTTCACCTTGGCCCACCTTTGTTGCTTAGTATTACATGGCACTGCAAGTCATTGCTAGAAACTATGGCCTTATACCTAGACAAACCAAGATATTGATTGCCAAAAGACCATGTTGCGAGTGTGCTTTTTCATTTATCTTAGTGAAGTATTTCATTAATCTGTAAAACTAATAAGACTAGCTGTCCAATCAGTTCCTTCTCCATGACTATAGTGTTTCCCTAAATTATCAAGTATGCATCTGTATTATTTTTTATTGCATTATCTGGATAGTGAAGTTTCTAGGTTTCAAGATGTTGTAGCCTCTACACATTTTATAATTTTTAATAAAATAATTTCTCCCCTAAACTTAAATTTGCTTTAAAGAAGAGTGTATTGCTCTTATGCTGCATCCAGGTTAGTTCTGGGGTCAATTCATTGAATGCAGACACACAATTAGTGCTATAGTCGATCGGGGAGTTAGGCCTGCCAATCAGTCTGATGTCTGGTCCTTTGAGCTCAATCTGGCATTCAGGTTGACTTATGTAATTTTGCTTTCAAGCAGAGCATTTCACTCTTCATGCGGTGAACTCGGCAGGTCTGGTAAAATTTAGTTCTCCTGTCGTTATAATCTGGTAAGTTATTTTATGGAGTGACTTTGTTGGTAAATCATATTCTCAAAAGGAAATCCTGTCAATGAGATGATATCTTTGTGCTGTGGATTTTCGTTATTGGCTTAGCATGATGATAATTATCTGAAAAAACCATAAAGATCAGCAAACTAGACCAGACCAGAGATATTGAACTTCCCAAGAGAAATTAAAAGAACTTATACTTTGTTGCCTAATAAAGTAGAGAATTTAAGAAAATGATCACCTACTAGCAGCTCTGGAGAATTGACGGTAAAAGAAAACTTAAAAACTAGACAACTTTCTTTCGGACCTTAGGGTATATACACATACATGTTATATGTATGTATCATAATCACACTGTCGAGTATTTTATGTACGTGTAATATAACTGTACATCTGTATGTTTAGTTGATTTAGTTTTCTTTACAGCGTGCATGTGATACTTTTTACACTTTACACTGCTACATACTGCTCATTGACCGTGGATAGAATACAAAATAAAACAGATCGTATACCTATTTGGACATATGTGATATATCTGTCTGTCTGAATTTGTGCATGGCATTCGGGCATATATTTTTGTTAGCGGCTAGAGATTCATTATTTTTGTTTTGAAATTTTTTTTGGGCATAAAAATGATTATTGTTATTATTTTTTATAATCAAGAAAATCAACTCTTTTTTTTTTTTTTTTGGCAAGTGTGATCTAGATTAAGAAGTGGATTTGTTTTGTTTTCGAAGTTCACTCTTTATGATGATTACCTTGCACTCTATTCTGACTCAAAGAACAGCCGAAGCTAGTGACAGTCTAAACACGTTGAAGCTAGGGAGAGTTCAAATATTTATTGGCTTCAACTAGCTGTTAACTTTGTTAAAGCTGATTTACATATTTTCTTCTATTTCAACTTGTTTTTTAGTTTTTACTTCAAGAAGATGGTAAAGTCTGTTGATAGAGGTGATCACTCTAACCAGTTGCAGTACAAACCTGTACGGTTGAAGGCTGTCTTTCGGATTTTATGAATTACGCTTTGTAGTTGCAGGTGTTAACCTCTCTAGCATGAGTGGTCTGCCAGCCGGATCTGTGTTGCTAAAGTATAGAGCTAGTTTATATGGATTTCTAACCAGCGGCAACAAATTGTTCCTCTAATTTAGTTGTTGCAGAATCTCATGTTCCCTGTTCAGATGAAACCCAGGTGTTTTGAATTTAGGTGCTTGCGACTTTGTACTTGCCACTTGAAATGGATTTATATTACAAATTTACTGTTTCAGTTTTATTTTGAAAAATGTCCTGGAGCAATTGGATGCGATTTTTTGCTTTCGAAACCCAGATGACAAAGCCAGAAGTACCGAAATGAAATGAGTATGCTTTAGTTATGATCCTTTTGAGAATAGAATGTCAAACTGTCCTTTTTTGTATCCTTTATAGATAATTTTAGTCTGGTGATATAAATTTTTTTTGACCTACCTGGTGGTGAAATTTACATAAAAGGTTATTATTGTTCTAGGGGGGATTGAGGCATCAAATTTAGGGCTCAAAATTAGCAGCAACAGAACTTTTCTCCATCTAACTGTCTCTAAGTATAGAATATGGAATGGTTTGAATTTTCTTAAATACCTGGACAATAATTCGTCTACCCTCTCTGCTCGTATTAAGTGGAGAATAAATTCTCAACTTATTGTTCTACTCAATTTATGCTGCTTTATAACCGAAAAATAAAATAAAACTATACTGCTTTAAATTTAAATTATGACGTGAATTGATTAATTTATATGTTTGGGCGACTTTTAAGAATACAAACTAAATAAAATTGACCCTCTAATTTATGTTTTCAACATGGGACTACGTTTACATCATGTTAGTGGATTAACATTTCTCATCGAATTTTGTACAAATACAACTCCACAAATTAATGAACACGGGGTCCCTGTTCTCTTCGATTATACTGTACAAAATAAAAGAAGACCAACTCCTTAAAAGCAATGGAGGCCTGGTACTTATGTGTAGGAACAATAATTTTCCTCCCATCTCATTCCATAACTATATTTGGTGTGTGTGTGTGTGTGTGAGAGAGAGAGAGAGAGAGAGAGTTACACACACAGTGGTCATGGTATTACATCATCACAGTTGTAAGAAGTCACCATTTTTGTTTCCGCGTTCCCAGAGATGGCTCAAACCACAGAACTTGCAATGTCTTAACACTTCCCAAAGAGTGTGTTTGCGTGTGTTTACGCACGCCCACCCTTGCGCATGCATTGCCCTCCGAACTATATCACCATCTCCATCACTCACTAAACCCCTCCCAACACCACTCCCATTGCGCTACTCCCAGTTTTAAGATTACACAAATCTAACCTCAACAACAAAACTGATACAGTACTAACAATATTTTGATTTTATACCCTTTTTGGTAGAGGACCATGTTTGAACCTAAGTAAAATACTAATTTTTTTCCTATATATATGAATTGGAAAAAATTAAAAAGAAGAAAGAGATTTCTGTATCTTGACACTCTCAAGGAGCGGTAGCAAAGAAAATTAGATTAATGTTTTGTTCAAAATTTGAAACCGTGAAAGTGATAAGATTTTATGGAATTTGAAATGAAACAAACCAAAAATAGATAAGGAAAGATATCAATGACATCCATCCCCGCTGTGAATGAGAGTGCAGAAGATCTGACCTTCGCATGTTCTCCTGCTAACCTCCATGACCTCATATGTATATTTCCCATCCCATTTCTATATACCTATCATATGTAATATGCATAGCTAGCCTTTAAAATTAAAATCAAAATTCAGATGTTAGTCTAGAAATTTCTCCTTCCTTTTCTTCTCTCTTATTTGATTTAACACCTCAAATTTCTTATCACTCGAATATCTCCATGAGCTTGCTCTTGATTAGTTGTCGAAGTTTACAATATTTAATCATCTCGGATCTTGCATGTGGTCACGAGGTATGTTTGGTGCAGCCAAGGATGACTTGCCGGCAATTTTTAATTTATTTTCAGATCATATATATCGCTTTTAATGGATCCAGATTTCATAAAATCTATGTTGGGGGGTGGGTGGTGGGTGGGGATGAACTATATCGTAGCAACTTCAAGGTATAGCAGAAATTGCATAATTTGTTTTTGTCATCTTCACCTAGTGGATTCACACAAATGCAAGTTCTTTTACAATGTACAATAAATAAATTACAATTTCACGGAATCCAAATCTTCCAAACACTTTGGTCTTTTAATTTTCCGCATTTTGCCTACATTATTTATCAACACAAAAAATTTAAGATGATCGGCAAGTCGTACTTGGCTACATTCTTATATCGTATTCACATGTTAGATCTATGATGAGTGTAATCAATAGGGGGCATGATCGTGCAACAAAAAGTACTTGTTTCCCAAAAGCTATAATTGAGAAGTTATGAGGCTTTTGTTTTGAAATAGAAGCCATTGCATTGATGCAATGGTAGCTTCAGGTCTGTACCTTTTTTCCTTTCCTTTCTATACCCTCGTTTGAATTAGAGACTATAGATTTTTGTGATGTAACTTACACTGTTAAAATTTTAACTTAAAACAAACGGAACATATGTTTCTCAATTCTTTATGTGGTCATATTGTAAATCTTTACATATAAGAAGAAAATTACAAAGTTTATGCGCAAATCACTAAATTTATGATATTGCAACTTGGTACTTCTCTACTTTATCCACGTTCTTATAATAAGATTTCCAGGTTCAGCTAATTAATGTTTGCTCTCACCTAATCCAAAATTGTCTTCCGTACATAATGAACAGTTGAATATCAATAATGATTTGATTACATAAAGTTAGGATACCTCAACTCTAACGTTTGACAATAAAATTACTCTTTTTTTCCAAGTTAAGTCAATGATCATGTCGATATTCGAGCTTCATGTGACGAACTGTCTCAGTTTTAGGATGTTATAAAAGAAGAGTTTATATATACCATAAAGTGAAAAGCTGCATTTAAAAAAATGTAGTACTGGTTGGTGTCACTTAATTAAATCATGTTATGAATTATTGGAGTTGGAGTTGCAGCAAGTAAGAGCAGGTATTGTTACAGAAACTTGAAAAATTCGTTTTCTGTACTTTAATATGTCCGAGATTCCTAACAATGGGAACTTTAGTTATGATCCTGTACCACATCCACATTGATGGTGTTTATTGGTAAATTACTTAAGAATGTGTACTTATTTTGTGTATAAATATGTACATTTTCTCACATTTGATCATAAGCAGTTTCAGCTTTGAACTTACATAGCTTTAAAGAAAGAAAAGAAGCAAGGCCAGCACTTGGATTAACAAAAAATGATGAAGGCATCACATATTGAAGCTGGAGAAGTTTCCAAGGTTCCAACCCCACCTGGGGCGAACAGAGGAATTTCTATATTGGACCTCATTTTCCGAATCTTTGCAATTGGTGCAACTCTAGGAAGTGCTGTGGCCATGGCGACCAGCGACCAACAACTCCCATTTTTCACGCGATTCTTGATCTTCAGTGCTCAATATGATGACTTCCCAACTCTCTCGTAAGTTTCTTTTCCATGGTATCTTTGTATTGATTTAGATTTTCAAGAAGCGGTCGTGCTGTAGCAGAAGTTGCAACTGCAGTTTTGTCGTCCTAGCATCCCTTATGTGGGACTGCAAGGACGTACCATCTACAAACGTAACAGTTCTTATCACCTTGGCGCTTCATGATATCCGAATCTTATTTTGTTACACATCCTACTTGTCACTTGTTGAAAGAGTTAAAATTTTCTGGAGTTTTGTTCATACAGGTTCTATGTGATTGTTAATTCAATAGCATGTGGATATTTTGCTTTCACAATTCCCCTCTCAGTCTTGCATATTGCCAGGAGCAAGGCAAGAAACAGTAGAATCATCTTGATAATTATGGATACGGTAAAATACATATTCATTCTTATTTTAGCCTATCATTTTATCAACAATGCTATGTACTACGAACAATATCACCCAATAAGCAACGAAAGCATCGGAAATGGCTGCAAATGATAAATTTATCATTTTTTCTTCTCACTTATTGTCTTCAGATTTTTCATAGCTGGGCCCAAGATCAATTTTGTTGTTTATTCGGTGGTATTGTTCGTAGTACATAGCGTTGTTGTTATTTTATATACAGACCATTATATAATAAACTCTAACATTCATGAAAATTTTGCTAGGCAATGCTGGGACTACTAACTGCAGCAGCTTCTGCAGCAGCGGCCATTATGTATTTGGCCCATACAGGGAATTCTTCAACTAATTGGCTGGCGATATGCTCTCAATTCAACGATTTCTGCCATCAAGCTTCTGGATCTTTGATCGGCTCTTTTGGCGCTGTTGTTGTGCTTATGTTTCTCATTATTCTGTCAGCTACAGCATTGTCACGCTCACGGCACTAATTATGAGTTACCTTTCAGTAAAAAGAAAATGTCTGTCTCTGTCTGTGTCTGTGTCTGTGTCTATGACCGCGAGCCCGTATGTTTATCTGGTTTGTAGTTTGTTGATGTTTAAATTCGGATGCCATTTGTATTTGCTGCTTTTTCTGTGAATTGAATCAACTTGTAATTTCTGTTCCAATTTCACCCTTTCTATATTCAATATGACATGTATGAGTCATACAAGGATGAATATGAAACTCAAATTTGTGCTTCAAAAAAAAAAAAAAAATGTCTTTCTTCCATTTGCACAGCACATAGAAAACATAAATGATGAAAAGAAGATTGGAGCTCATATATTTGACAGATTTGCATTTCATAATTAGCACGAACCATTTCTCAGATTCACTTCTGTTTTGCAAGGCTACCTTCAAGTCTATGCTAATAGTGCCACGAGTTCATCAATCGATTTCAGTGTCTTCTCATAGTATAGATAGGATTCATATACCTTTGGTGTCCGTACAAAATGATCGAACTGAAACAGAAAGTCCACTAGTTAATTTCAGCAATATCTCAAATAATTTCATATCTTTGTGAATTGCAAAATGCAAGCATTATGTTTATATATCACAAATTCTGCTGTTTTTCAAAACAATATAACACAGCATGAAACATAGTTTAGAACATCATTGCCGAGTTCTATTTTTACACAAAGTCAGTTTATTTCGGTTTAAATTAATTTAGAGATTGTAGACTTTGTAGTGTAAATCACAATGTCAGAATTTAGAATTTATAAAATTTAAATTGAAATAAATAGGATCATAATATACATGACCTTGATTACATAAAAAATTTCTCTGTCTCATTTCTTAATCTGTAACTTTAATTTATAACAAAATGAAATGCTATAGGCTATAGGCACATACCTCAGACATGTTTTCGACCAGTTCATTGGCAGCCTTGACATAAGACTTTTTTCGACTTTCTGGCACCATACTCATTGCATTTGTCATATCCTGAGAAAGATAAGCAGACTTGAGCCGAATGTAAAACAGGACATACCTCCATGACATAGTTTCCAACATGTTCCTAATGCTATGGAGTCCCTGAGCCGTCTGTCGTATTCTTGCCACCGCATCCTCCGGCGACAGTCCCGGCTCGAAAAAATGTTCCCTTAGAAAAGACCTTGTACCCCAATTCTCAGCTAGTGCTAGTGGGGTGGTCACATTATTTAGTCCAATTGCAACCATTGACGTGCCTAACAATGTTGTCACAAAATTTCGTCGTCCTGTCGAATTTTCGTCATTTGTAAATGTTGCTTGGATTAACGACGGGAGGCGATGGCGTCGATGGTGGTGATATTGGGGTGCGGTGATTTGGGAGTGGAAGTTGGCGGTGGGGTTAGTGAAAGTTGTCATGGTGGCATATGAGGAGTGCAGTAGGAAGAGTTTAGAATGACATGGGAATTGTGGTGAATTGAAGAGTTTCTTTCGGTCAGGATTTTGTTGCTGCCCGAGTGATGCCCGTTACTCCAACATAGGCCTTTAATTTTTGTGACATGGTCACTTCATTATCTTCTTTTGGTTGAGGATATCATTTCCTTTTTATTTGCTTCATTTACCCTGTTACATAACTACACTGCCACTCCAATATCAGCCCTTATATTCATGTGGAGAAGTGTCATATTTTTGTGTATCATTCTTCTTTAGGAATATCAAATTATCTTTAACGTTCTAGATTCTTTAATGGCAAAAAAAAAAAAAAAAAAAAAAGACGTAGGAAAATTAAATATTACAATGGAATATCGAACTAGACAAAATTTTTTGAACCGAAAAAACTATAGTCCTATGACTATAAAGTGCATTCTAGTAAAATTTCAATGCTTAACGTAGGCGAACATATGTTTATGATCTTACTTTGTTCATCATAAATTTCGCCAAAATAAGTACGGAAACTATGAAAAACTATCTTTAAAAAGAATAAATAAGTAAAAGAGTATCTAGCAGCAATCATTATACCAATGATTCAGTGATTCTTTTTTCTCATATAAAAATATGTTTCTCTTTTTCCTTCAATATTAAAATATAACCTGATTGTTTTAAGTTAAGTTTCAAAATCTTAAAACTCTTACTTGAATATCAATCAACTCACATCTTGAAATGATCGGATAAAATGAAATAACTTGGAAATGAAATGAGTAGATAAAAAAAAAATAGATGTGAAAAATAAGGATCATAACATTATGAGATAAATATGAGAATGGAGAAATAATAAATTGTGTGTAAAATTTTGATTGTAATGGAATAGATAATCTCCATATTGGAGGACGAGTTTAAAAATATATATGAACTTGTGAAAGTGAATGAAATAAGAAATGATCCTTACATATAAGGTTGCATTTGGTTCGATGGAATGAAATAATATGAAAATAAAATGAATTTTATATTATTTGTTAGTTCATTTATATGTAAGTTCATTTCTTATCTCATTTATTTTTATAAATTTATGTGTATTTCTAAACACACTCTTCAAGATAGAGATTGTTCATTCAATCACAACCAAAATTTTACACACAATCTACCATTTCTCCATTCTTATACTTTCTTCCTGATTTTTGTGATCTTTGTCTTCCACTGCCATTTTCTTCTTATCCACTCATTCTATTCTCATATCATTCCATTCCGTCCAACCCAATACAACCTAAATTAAGTAATAAATAGTGTAAAATTCATTTCATTCTCATCTCATTCCATTCTATCAAAACTAAACACATCCTAACAATAATAATTTCCAATACAATTAACTTAATCCATGACAGTTCTTATTAATTTTACTGAAAATCTAAAATTAATTATTTAAATCTATCTATGTCAGTTTTACTGATTGATTTGTCTTCTCCTATGTTGTTGCACCCCTGCTTATATTATCTTTGCTTATGTGTTTGATTTATAAGAATTGATGATGTAATATAGTCCTTGCTTAGACAATGTAAAAGGACTTAGAAAAATATCCAACATGTTAGGTGGATATAATTTGTAGTTAAGCAAGGACCCTTGATCACCATTGAAGTCTACTGATAAGCCTGCTATGAAGGATTCTGAAGAAGAATTTTACAAGTATAGTCCTGCTTAGAATGGAAATAAGCAAGGACTAGTAAGCAAGATCCTTTGCTTATCAAAGTGAAGATTGTCAGAAAAGCTATCTTATTCCCTGCTTAGTCAACTTCTAGGATTCTCTGCTGAAAGGCACTAGAAGACAGAAAAACGGCTAACTTTTTTGAACTAAGCAAGGACTGCTGAAAAGGTACAAGTCACATCAAGGGCAGTACACTCCAACGGATATATTTCAAATTTCCAACGGATAGATTCTTTGGAGGAGTATAAATAGAAGTCATAAATTTCATTTATGACTAACAATCAATGAACCAACTACCTCTGAGCAAAAACTCTCTGACATCTTAAAGGCTACAGCAAGACAACATAAAGCTTGAACAAGTGCTATCTATCTGCTCAACCAAGGAGCCTTCTACTTGAAGATAGCAAGCAAGATTTTCTGAAATCTTCTAAGTGTCTGTGTGACAATTGGACTAAGTGTCCTGCTAAAGAGGTCTAAGTGACCCATTGTAAATTGGACTAAGTGTCCTCTTGCTGATTGTTCTGTGTGAACAGATTATAGTGATAGCCTTCTCAAGTAAAAGAGAAGAAGAGTGGAGTAGGATTATTCCGAACCACTATAAAAATTCTATCTCTTCTCCTGCTTATCTTTTATATTGCTTCCTTGCTTTGCTGTGCTTTGCTTTAGTCCTGCTGAACTTGTTCAGCAAAGACTTACTATCTTTGCTACTTTTAAGCCATTAACTTTTGTTTTAAAATCTAAGGGGTTCCTTGCTTAAAACAATTCCGCTGCTAAATCCTTTGAAAATCTTAAGAAACCTTTTTATAAGCAAGAAGACTTTTAATTCAGTAAGGTTTTCTAAGTAAAGACTTAATTTTTTAAAAACACTATTCAACCCCCCTTCTAGTATTTTTACCCTTTGGGACCTAACATCCTAAATTGAGTTTAAAAGATCAAAATGTACTGATCATTATAAATTATACGAAATAAGTAATTCATAATTACCTACAACTCTTTCTTGGGCTCGGAATTTGGGATTAGATTGATCATTATTTAAGCAAAGCCCATTTATCAGATGCATCAATCTATAACGCTCAGGTCAGCGACTATACTCCAAAAATAGTATTAGAGGCTTTAGAGCCTTGAAATTTGTGGGGCTGGGCTTGATGAGATCCCTTAAATAACTTGAGACAAATGATGCGATATGTAACAAAGTTCTTTGTACAAGTGAAATTTTAAATCATTTTTTATTTTGATAAAAGAGATCTGAATTCTTCGGCTGGAAAAAATAACTTGTGAAAAAGAAATGTCATTTGTCGTAGTTAAAGGATTAAACGTAGTAGTAGTTTAAAATTTTGGGAACTAGTATATGGCTTAAACTGAGCTCATGCCCTCTTGGTTTCAAGTGTGTATCATTTTTTATATATTATATGAAAGATTACTGTTTAGAAATTACATACTCATTTGCACACCCCTATCAACAAGAAGTACAAAGATTTTATATAGTCTGCGATGTTCAAAATTTAAATTTGAAAAGATAATTCGTGATCAATTTAGTTAATGGCCAAATCGTGTGTGTATATAATTTTCATAGTAATATTTATCCATTTTATTGATATTAATATTTGTTCAGAGATTAAATTGTATAAGTGAGTTTTAATAACACATATATCCAGAGTGAGGTTTTAGAAATAAAAAAGTTGCTCTTACTATCGCAACACTAACAATTATATATTTTGTAAAACATGGAGAAAATGATCGGAAGCGGTTTTACTATTGTAAACCGTATTTTATCGTTACATCATGTCTTGAGAAATTATCAAGTAGGATTTTAATTATTAAATACACAGGGGATAGAAAAACAGAGATCTAATGTGACAATTTTTATAAATTTTTATCACGTGATGAATTATATAATGAATCAATAAATCTCATCCCAAAAATGATCACCTTAAATAAAATTTAGAGCCTAAAAAAATGAAAAATGAAAAACTTTGCCAAATAAGATTTCGTGAACCTGCGAAAAGTATGCCGATTTAGAAAGATAGAACTCTTTTGACCTCTACAATAATGCTGTTTCCATAAAATTTTATCAGACTTTTCTTCAAACTTCTGCCAACTAATGTGCGTATTAGAAGGCTAGAATGCCCGCCAAGTGTAAATTATACGGAGGATGTCAAAATCATTTACATGTAACCACTGTATACAACTATACATATCGTCATTTTCAAGATTTTTGTGTCCAACAAAGTTATGGGTTTCACAATTCAAAATTAGAATGTGGTGTCTAAATATAGTTAAAAATTTAGGGGACTACTTTTTCTTTTAAACTTAAAATCTAATTTTAAGCCATTTTTAAAAAACAATTATGTGTAGATTTTAACAAGTTAAAATTTAACTTAATCTGAAAAGTAATAAATTGTTCCCGAACATGCACTTGCAAAGTTGAAAATCAGACCACTTTATTTTTGAAAGGTAGAGATAATTGGCGATCAATTTTATCAAAAACTAAGTCAAAACTAGAAAATACTCCGTATTAAGAATAAATAAACCATTTCGAAGTGGAAGCAGAGAATATTGAACTTTGTATTATTAGTTGATGCCGTGGAAAGTTACCGCTATCTTATCTACTACGGAGAACTACTTTTATTCCATAGCGTGTGCCAACAAGAAGTATATTTTATAATAATAACGAGCCCATGCCATGCATGAACCAGTTTCAAGCTCAATAACTGGTCCACCAGGGCATCTTATTGTCGCTTGTGGGGAATGGTGGTGTTATTTTTGTCTTATTATTCATCCAAAATATTATTTTAAAATTTTTAATCATATGGTAAAATTAAATTTCTTTTATAAAATTTAATACCATTATTTAATTTATGATAACATAAAAAAATCACAAAAACAAAATTTTAAGAATATAACATTATAAATATATATATATATATATAAATATGAATTTTATTATTAAATTTTGGATCTACAGAATGTAAATGACCGCTAATGAAAACAATTAAAAATTTTAACTTCATGTTAAGCAGTGAAAAAAAATATGAATATCACGACAAGTGTAAATATATGACTGTCGATGAAACACTAACTAATTTTCCTTTTTTTCCTTAAATTTTATCTTCAAACATATATATATATATATATATATATTTTAAACTGATAAAATGTATTTGACCATACACACGTATATATACTATCATCTTCACTTCTTACCAAGTTTACCAAACAAAACTACTTGATGACCACACCCACTACACGACAATCCCTTCTAACTTCTAACCTTGCCACCTGTACTAACCAACAAATATATTAGTGTAACTTACACTCTACCTCTCCATAAAAGTTTGTCTTGACGAATTTATTCTTCCATCCGGTCTTTCTTTTTCAATATATTTTGTTATTACTAATAGTCCAAAGTCACAAAATATCATATTTCTAGTCATTGTCAAATAAAACTAGTGATCCATTAATTAAGGTGTTTGATGCTTCGAATATATATAATTGACCACCATTTGAATCTAAATTAAATTAGATATTTTTTAGATCAAATAAAATCTAGATGTGAATTGAAAATTAATCCTTATACTCCTTTTCTTCCATCAATTGCATGTTTTTCACTGGATATAAAAACTTATACATAGAAACTTAGTTAACAAAAATGCATGATCGATGAGAGTACAGAGGGACTACTAATTTTATGATTTATCATAATTCAAAATATATTCAGAACGTTTGCTTTAGGAATAGAATTGGATTTTTTGCACAATAATTATGAATTTGTGCACTAACAATTGTTATCCATACTCCAGATGTGCACATGCATTTATCATATTTTTCATTTTGAAGTTCCTCTTTTAGCTTATCCTTCTCTCATGCCATTATTTTTCTTCTTTTAATGAAATCATTTTCATTTCAACTAATGAACTAAACATTTGTTGACCTCATGGTGACAGTTCATATATAGCTACAAGTTTTATATTCCCTCCATTCATATTTACATGTTACTTTCAATTTTTAATAAAATATTAATTGCTTAATTTTAATATTAAATTATTTGTCTTTCATTATTTTCAATAATTTTTCAAATGATAATATTAATTTTTTATATTTTTTGTAGTCAATTTAACATAAAATTAATATACTTTTTAATAAGCGTATTTTTTTTTTCTTCTAAAGACTTGTAAAAGGGAAGGGAGGGAGGGAGGGAATACTCAATTAATTAATACTCCATAATTATAAAAGTAAGCAAATGAAAGAAAGGAGTAGTCAGTTCTAACCAACTTTTGACTGGAATTCATGCGTATATATGTTATCATGTGATTATTGTAGAATTAATTAATTTCGCGTCGGCATGTCGTGCTTAAAAAGAGAATAATCTAATCTAGTTCCTCGTGCCACTTGCACAGTCTTCTTCTAAAGTGGTTCTTTAATCTTTCCTTTGCACGGAGTAACAATTTTGTTTTAATACGTAGTATTTAAAACGGATACAAATCAATTTTGAATTTAAAATTGGCATATTTTCATGATGAAATTGTGGAGTAACTTATTTGGTACGTGGATAATGTATTATATTGTTCTGCAATGAATATATTTATAATCATATTCTACGTACATAACTATTTTCAATAAAACTAACACACTAAATTATTTATATGGATGTTATATTTTTTTCGGTATATGATGTTTATATGTTGAAATTGGTGAACACAATCGATGATGTCGTCATTTTTGGACTTTCCCTTAAATTGCAATTTCTTTTCAAATTTTGTCAAAGAAATCTGGAAGCGTTCACCTATTTAAACTTGACTTCAAAATCAGATTTGATTTTATTTTCCACCAACTCCCATAATTCCACTTTAGCACACAACATACACAGAAGATTAATAAGAAATTTTAGACTGATTGTTATAAATTTGGGGAAAATGTAAAACTTAGTAGCATATTTTCCATTTAGCAAGCAATTTTACATTGTCTTACAAGAGAGAAATAAAAAAACACAGCAACAGGGGCTTCCTTATTACCCCCTTATCAGTACCAAATCCTTGTCTCAAATTTTCAGTTTTTGAACTTAATTTATTGAAACATTTGATTACCAAAAAATGACTGATTTAATATACTATTCTGGTCGTTGGATTGGAACTTCATTGAATCTCCATAGATTTGTGAGATATCCCCCAGTTGAACAGTCCGGGCAGGCGCAAGGAATCCAACATTATTAGTCATTGTGTTTTGATTATCATAGCTTGAATTGTATAAATTGTCGTTTAGAAGCTGTGATATTGAACCTAAATATTCCAGTTCCCATAGATGGGAAATTGAACTTGTCCTTGGAAACTCCATTTTTGGAATATCACTAACACCATCCTCGTTAGCCTTCGATGTTTTGATCTGAAAATCGTCACTTGTTGGGCTTATTGGTTCTTCAGAAGCCCTAGTGGTCGTATTTTTCTTTTTGTAAATCCTACACAAAACCCAATCATCCAACTGCAAAAACATGAATTTTTTTTTTTGAGAAATGATCAATTAAACCAAACTAGAGAGCAACATTATGATAAATATATATATATATATATATATATATATATATATATATATAAACATAAAAACAAGTAAAGGCTAAGCTAACTTACCCTCATAGAACCATGTTGTCTCTTGGGGGTTGATCTTGTTTCACTCAATCTATATTCATGCATAATCCAATCAGTTTTATGCCCCTTCGGTGGCTTGCCCTGGTAAAAAACTAGAGCCTTTTTTACCCCCACATATTTACCCCCACTATAAATGGACTTATCTGTCCCTGTGGCCTTCCAATAGCCCGAGACTGCAGCCCTGTTGGGCCTGGCCCCATTTGGGTACTTCCTATCCCGAGGAGAAAAGAAGTACCATTCATTTTCTCCAAACTCAGCTTGACCTACACATTTCATAACACCATATGTTACACACAATTAACATAACAAACATTCACAAAAAGCAAAAAATAGCACACTTACCAGGTAATTGCCAAGGATCGAATTTATAAATATCGACTTCCGGAATAATGGAAACGGGGCAGGGCTGCGACGTGACTTGATTTCGAAGATAAAACATGATTAATTCTTCATCAGTTGGATGGAACCTAAATCCAGGAGGAAGAGTGGAGTTTAAGTTGGTTTTTTCCCTAATTGTCATATTGTTAGCAAGTAAAGAGTAGAAAGGAGAGCTTTTGAGGAACGCTTTCCTTTTTTTCTTTGTTGAGAGGAAACAAATGAGTGTTTGAAATGTTTGCAAGGAGAAGGGTGGCTAATTTATTTAGGATGAGATTTTGTCATTTCCTAGGATTACATCAGCAGGAAGTGGATATCGATTTGATTGGTTATTTAATTGACTTTTTGCAATACCTCGTATTATAACAAGGCTAATGGATTTCATACTACTTTAAGGATTATATATACATAAGCGATATTATTATTCCGCAATATCGTTTGTACTTGCTGCCAAATGATTGACATCACCTATATTATCCTTACGAAAGAGTAGGCAAGGAATATCCTTTTATTTATCTTCTCTATTTTTCTTTTTTCTTTTTTCTTTTTGTTTGTGCTGCTTTAACAAACTTTTTCTTCTTCTTTTTCCTCAAAAGACAAAACTCAACCAATCACTCAAATCTTATGCATGTTAAGGGTTCAGTCTGAAACCTTAGGCGACAAATTGTGCGGTTTGAGTATTTTTATTGATTTCATTTTTTATTTTCCAGACTTTCATCTACCAATTTTGTAATTTTATATGTTATCACCGCACATTATTATTAATCTGTCGGTGCTACACAAGGTACTTGCATATTTACTATAAAAAAAATGTTAAACCCCACTATACAAACCAAGATGATCAACATTCAATTTAAAGGATTTCCTTTTGAATTACAATGCTCACTATTTTCCATAGTGAAAAAATATATCATCAACATTTCAAGTCATATATACATATTTATATATCTCCTAAAATTTCTGAACAAAAAATTCTCACTTTTATCAAATCAAATTATAAAAAAATCGAGATTTATATAACGAATTAATCAGATTTTTTGGTCAGTCACTTTAAAGCAGAACGAATGATTCTGTGTGCAACTGGCATATTCTTTCTTCTTGAGTGAGGAGAATGAAATTAATCGCAAAAAACCAAGAAATTGCAAAAAAATAAAAATAAATCCAACAATGGTCAATATAGTATGAACTAGTCAATAGGAATAAAGAGTGTGGCTTCTTTTACTGAAAAAAACCATAGTCCCAATCAGGAAAGTACATGTGGCATCCAATGGTTTGAACAACGCATAACGAATTGGAATTTCAAAATTTTCTGTACGAAAGACTATAATGTACTAACAGCTATTGTCTGATAGCAACTTGACACGTGTCTTATGATGGTAGGCTGAGTAAAGACAAAGATAAGCATTGTGAAAATTTAGGTTCAGTTGCTTGTGGTTCTTATCTAAACACCTCATCATTTTTTTTTCAGTTTGGCGTATTATGAGTAATTATTAAATTCTTTAGTTTGACGGCACGTGTGTTTATGACTTCTTGTTTTTTTTTTTTCCCCGATTTTAGCTTTAGAAGTTGGATTAGATTAGTAAATAAAATAAGGAGATAAATTTAAAAGAAAAATGAAAGAAGTTTGGATTAGGATCAGCTTTTCAACACGTGGCGGAGTTTTCCTTTCTAATATAGCACTGTAATTCCCTAAACAAGGTAATCCGCAGAAGAAAGAAACTTAAAATTTACGTGCGTTACGTCGTCATCCCCTATTAAGGCTCTAAGTGAACGAAATGGTCACAAATATGCGGTTCTATGTTGAATTCGATTCGACTCAATTATTGAACTCGAGTTCAGTCGTTAGATTGAACATATTTGTGAATATTCTGATTTAATTTGTCAATATTCATAAACTATACGAGTTCAATTCGATTCG
Source organism: Centella asiatica (assembly GCA_014636745.2). NCBI lineage: Eukaryota > Viridiplantae > Streptophyta > Magnoliopsida > Apiales > Apiaceae > Centella > Centella asiatica. The sequence continues at coordinate 35,156,854 of CM025780.1, read as the reverse complement.
ATTCACAAATAATTTGAGTTTAATTAATTTTTATATATTAATATTAATACTTAGAATTTGTCATATTTTTATTATGTACATGAATCAAATACATGTTCATGAATATTTATGTGTTTGTGAATATGAATATGTTCATGAACAAACATGTTTGACTTGAATATTTTAAAACATGTTCGTGAATGGTTCGCAAACACTAAGCACCAATGATATGGTTCAAAATTCTCATCCGAACATGTTCGACTTCGAAAACTATTGTTTAAGTTCAATAAAGTTTGACTTGTTTACAATTCTACCGGACAAATTACTACTAATATCTCACGCACATGCATATGAGTGTGCAAATTTATTTTTAATTATAATTTAGAATTAAAATATATAAATTATAATTATATATGATAAAAAAAATTAAATTTATTAATTATTAATAAAGGTTTAAGACTTTTGAAGACAATAGATTTATTAATATTTAATTAGTTTCTCTTACTACGATTTAAATTTCTCTTGCTATAATTTAATTTTTTAAGCAGGATGCGCCTACTTTTTTGGGCTCCTCGTAAAGTGTGGCAAATAAAACTTCCTCTCTCAATGACGAAAATTCACGACAATTATTATAATTTCAAATGCTTAATATGATAAATTAAATAAATTAAACATGTACTCTTGTTTTCTATGTGTAACTTATACAGTATTCATTTTGTATTTCTCATATTAGGGCGTCACATCATTAAAAAAAAAAAAGAAGAAATCACAAGATTATTGAGGTATATATTACTAAATCTCCACGAATGTAGGTTTCATATATATATATATATATATATGTATGTATGTTATTAATAAATCTAAATCGATACCAATTGAAACAAACAAGCAGGTTATAACATTCGACTAATATCTATAACCGATCGAAAGGAATAATTTAATAAAAAAATTCAATAGTAACGATAATATTTGCCTCCCTATTTTCACGTCATTAATAATCTTTTTCTTTAACTAAAATTTACGTAACTCATATTTTAAAGGACGACCATGCAAATACCACATAATAGTATGTCCAGATTTGTAGAAATTTTCAATTTTTTTTTCTTTTTATAATTTTAATACTTCTTTAGACGACCAAGTTATTAACGTGCGACTATGCAGATCTCTCTGCCTTGATAAAAGAATTAAGATTACAGCAAGCGACAATTTGTGTAAAATGCATTTTTTTTTTAAAATTTTCTTCGCATTTGAATTATTAAGAAATAAGGTGATCCAAGGCTCGGCACGCCGCCGCCACGGGCGAGGATATTCTGTGAATCGGGATCCTACTTTTGTTTTACTTACTTTTGATAGGACTACACCTTGACCATTTCTATAGGGATTTTTAATTGTGTGTGTGTATATATATATATATTAACTGTTTGAGTTAAATAACGATAGATTGAATTATAAATTTAATGTCAAGTTAATTGATTTGAGTAGATTCAATTATTGTGTAATGTTATAGTTTATTATAAAATCTTGGATCACAATATAATTTATATCTTAAAGTTTTATTTGCTATATTAATTTTAAATTTTATATTCCTTTGTTTGACTTAAAAAGTTAGAATATATCTCTAATTTTAAAAATATAAAATAATTATATGAAACAAATGATAAAAATAAAATAATTTGTGTTGAACACAATATTCACAAGCCACAAGAAACAAAATTGAATTTCTACATGGCAAGGCATGCTTAAGAGTAGGTGGCTTGTCGTTATCGAGACCTCTTCACTCAACCTCCCAACCGTTCTTTATCTCCTCCTTTTTGAGCTTAATTTGTCCTCTTCTATGACTTTATCCGCGTCATAACTGAATGCCAGTTAATAATACCTCCAAAAATTTAATCCATTTTTCAACTTCAATTCTGAAGTCGCCATAAATTGTCTAATTATGGTATACACATTTTCTTTTTTAAGAGTATAAACAATTACATAAGAAGTAAACCATTACATAGATGTCACCAATTGCAAATTTGCTGTTTTCACGATTCTGTAAAAATTCATAATAATTTAAGTTCAACTCTACCTCTAATTTTATAAGGTCGTACGGAAGTAGCGGCTCTTCTCGTCTTTTTTATTGTTGCATTTCTTTTTATTTATTAAGTGTTACGATGAGTATTATTTAGGAGTTATTTGTTTGACTCTTAAAACTTCTTAATTGTGTATTATTTTAATCGGTACGACGATATCGTTATTTTTTTTTTTTGATTTTTTAATATCTCTATCTGGTTAAGTATTATAATCAATGCTAAATCGGTCTGGAGTTGAATCTGAAAGAATTTTAACAAAAAGACCCTTAAAACTATTATGCAAGAGTATTTGCACTAGTTTCTTTTAACAATTCCCTATTTTAAAATCAACAATACACTTTTTACAAATTCTCTTAATATCATCTTTTAATGGCCTCCACTAGATTCCTTATTATATAAATTCACAAAACTTTCCGAGTCCGAGAGACTATTGCCGTAGAATCTATTAATAGCATTCAAGGTTAAACATGACTCCTAGAGAGTTACCAAAATACGAAGTTATCTTCTCCTTTCGTTCTTTTCTGTCTTTTTTATTTTGACTTAGTTGACAGGGTCAGGCCTTTTTCGCTGGGCGAGCGCGCATCCGATTCTATTCTAAAGTCCTTTTCTAAACCACTTCCCATTCAATTGCTAAAAGATAGAGATAAGACTTTTTAAATGAGATTGAGTTCCACGAATATGCAGGCTAGAAAGATGCTATTTGCTGCTATTACATCTATTTGTGCATCAAGTTCGAAAAAGATCCCAATCTATAATGAATATTATAATAATATATATTCATACTAGTTCTTATTATATTATTTTAATTTATCAATAAAATAACATCTAAATATATTATATAATTGAATAGGACTTAAAAAATTATATATACACACACACACACACATCTTTATAGTTATATTATAATATATTAAGATCATGTAGAAAATTTTCTATAATGTGTTATATGTTATAACTTATAATATTAAAATACCAATATATAAAATATGTAATATTGAATATATACTATATATTCTATATAATATTATCACATTATGCAATTAATATTGTATTATATAAGGTAATTAAATTAAATTATATAATATAATTACTTTATATTAATTAATATAGTTTTCATCATATTTTATATAAGATAAACAATATTGTATACAATATTACATAATATATTTATAAATATATAATATATATGTATTAATATATAATAGTGTGTGGGTATATATATAATTTTAAATTATGTAGTATATATTATTATATACTAAATAATATTATTTACTTTATTGTTGTATTATATTATATTATATTTCATAATCTATATTATTAAACATAAAGTATAAGATATTTTATATATTATAAAACATATAACATAATTTCATATTATATATATTTAAATAATATTGAGCAATAAAAAATGTGTGAGTCCAAAATGATATTTTAATATTTTTTAAAGATAAAAATACTAAATAGTATTTCCTAAATTTAAAATCATTGCTCAGATCTGATCCCTAAAATACATAATTTTTTATTTTAAGAAATTTACTGACAATAATTATTATTTTTTAATTCTTTCACTTCGATCCCTAAAATACATACTATCCTTATTTTAGGAAATTACTGCCAGTGCCCAAATACTCCTCATATTTCTCTCTCTTTTTCCGTCCAATCCTTCATATCCAATCACGAGTCCACCACAGAACAATTCGAACCCCCATTGAAAGTCAAATTTGATAAAATAGATGACAAGATGAAGATTCCCTTCACGTTATTTTTTATTTTTCGAAAGATTCAACCACCAAAAACTCGTTCAATTTTAGTATCTCAACCATTGAGTTGATGGGTTGATGAAAAACATAAAAGGGTCGGCCTTTTTCTTAATTATCTCAACATGCTCAGCATCAATTAAGTAAACAGAGTGGCAATAAATTGTTTATTTTTTTGTAAAACAGTAAAATGGAGAAAGAGTTTGTAAAATTGGAGCAGTTAGCATGGAACAAGAAATGTTTTATCTTTTATTGCAAGTCGCGTAAAAATAACAAGTGAAGATTGTATTACTTGACAGTTATTTAAGTTTTGTATCAAGCGACGAAGTAAGAAATGATATAAGAGAATTCATCCCCTCAAGACAATATTAGACATTAAAGATAGTGATACTCGGAAGGGAGAGTATGGATGATGTAATTCTAGATAGATTTTTTAACATAAAATATATAATTTGATTTATTTAATTAAATATTTTAAAATAAAAAAATATATAATTATAACATATATAGTTATTATTATATATATTTTGTAATTCATGGTTATTAGACAAAACATAACTTTTATTACATTATTATACAATTATGATAAAATTGTATATTTAAAATTATAAAATGAGTATGTTAAAATTATTTAGAAGGTTAAAATGGTAAATTACGTTCAAATATTTTAATCAGACGCGTTATCAAACGGGCTCTTTCATTCAACTTCAAAATCATACAAATATACTATACCATCCGGTCGTCATAATCCTTCAGACTTTACCAAATATTACCTTAGTAATAAATCTATTTTAGCACATAATATAAGATTAACGGAAAATAGAGAATTGTAATCGAAAAGAAGCCAAATCTATGTTTAAATCTACACTGTTAATTTTGTTTTAGTAGTATATCTTTCTTGTAACTAATTTATAAAATTATGGGTTCAAAAGTCCTCCAAAACTTTTACCTCTCAAATATTTGTGAATTTTAATATGAATATATTTTTTTTAAAATATCAAAAGTAGTACTTTTGATACTTAAAAAAGCATGCTAATTAAATACAGTCCAGCGTGAAAATTGAAAATTAAGAATGAAAGTATAGAAGATAATGGACATCATTTTAGAGACACTTTGACCTTTGAATTATTATTGAGAATCTCTTTAAATACGTATTCACATATGCTAAAATTCGATTATGCGTCAAATTATGAGATCAATATAGACTAAGTTGGTTATTTCTGCATCAACAACCTTTGAACTTGATCCAATAAACAGTAGAAGACAAATAAATGTCAATTTCTTCTAAAGAGGCTTCCTTTATCTTACTTTTATTTTCAGTTCTAATTTCTAAAGCAAAGAGTAAACTTTAAACATAATCGGGGAAAATAAGAGATTATATGTGTTCAGGGGAGATTATCAATTGAGCAAGTCCCTTTCAAATATTGGAAGTTGGAGTATATAATAGAGGCAAAAGTTTATGTGATTATGTTCCAATTTAAGAGGTCATTTTCTCCTATAGCAATGCACAAAGCTAATTTGAGTGGTCAAATATTTGAGATGGTGCATAAAGCTAGATAAGAATGACTTTAGACAAAATAATAATAAAGATAGATGAGAATACTCAGCGCAATCATTTATTAAGGTAGGTTTGTGTAGTATGACTGGTTTGTTTCACACAAGTTTTTTTCCAATTAAATTTAGGGTTAAATTATCTCTTGTGTATTGAGTTAATAAAATTGTGTTTGACAGTACTGTAGATCTCAACCCAAATTCTTTATTTTGTGAGTTGAAAAAAAAAATTTACTTCTATTTCACATCAACTCAAACCCACAAACTAACTTTATTATTACTACAATCACCACCTCACTCTTTTTATAGAAACTGTGCCAACCAGACCATTTCCCTTTCCTAACCAAAAGAAACCGATGTTCGTAATTAGCTTTGAAGTGTCTGTGTCTTGCAATAGTAACTCGTTAAATTTAAAATAAAATAACATCATTCATTTTATTTTTTATTAGATTGTTATATTGAAATAGTTGGACCATAATTTTTTATCATTTGTATATGTAGTAGCGTCAGTTATGAGAAATCTTTTTAAAAGGGACATGAGAATTAATCTGAGACTTTTTGAATTCTAAAACTTAGCCGATAGTATTATGACGTTAAATGCTTCACTCCCTATGCTGTTTCGTCAAGTTTTGTAGTGTTAAAGTATGTCTCAAAATACTCTATTTATTTAAAATTTTAAAATATAAGATAATTTTGATATTTTAAAAATCAAATTTACCACTTTTAAATGTAAAACTTGTGTATATTACTTTGATTTGAACTAGCACAATTACTACACGTAGACTGCGAACTTATCTACATCCACGGTCCATTACATGTCGACTGCGGACTTTTCTACATCCGTAGTCTACATTCTACACGTAATATTTGCCTTTGTCATATGTTGGCGGTGATGAAGGTATAAGTACGGTGTATAGTAACGAACCAACGGATATAAAATTATAAATGGTCAGACGGGGATGGGTTAAACTCTTTTTAACATATGATTTGGTGGATGCTCCATTATTTTTAGATTGTTATGTGTTTATTTAAGATTTTATTTGCTTAGATAGTAACAATAGAACATATGATTATTTATTAATTAAGAAACGAATGAAATAAAAAATGAGACACGTTTGAGTGACTTTAATTCGCATGTCTTCCTTGCAAAATTCATCTCTTTTGAATTTGCTCTAAGTTTTTTTATTACAATTTTCTTCACCTTTTATAAAAGACAAAAAAAGAAAAAAGAGAGTGTGTGACATGAAGTAATGATGTTTGTGGACAGTTGTTGTAATTAATTAGCGTGAGAGTCACGTGAACCGCAGATGAGTTATATTTATTTGGAAATGAACTCTTTCTAAGTTTCGATACTACCCCAGTAAGAGATAATCATATTTTGTACGCATCGATTTGTATATACTAAGTTAGTTGTACTCGTAATAACTATTTTTTTATTTATTTTAAAACTAAAAAGATATATATTTTAATATAGAACTAACATAAAAATTCATGCACAACACGAGTTTTTTTTTTATTATTATAAATATTTTGATAGTTTTTTTTATAATGTTTTAATATAATTTTTTTTAATTTTTAACGTTTTCATGTTTTACATATTATTTTTATGTATTATTATTTTATTGTTTTACAATTAAAATGTAATAATAGTATAAATTGATGTAATATTCTACTAAAATATATATTTCTCAATTAACTAAAATAAATAGTTTACGTTTTCTTCATTTTATTAATATCATTGTTCTAAGTAATGTCAAAAAAAATTAACAAAGAATTATTAAAATAAAAATAATTTACCTAAAGTTATATCTTACATATACAGCTCATGTTTCACACATTTATATTTTATAATATTGTATATGAGAAAGTAAAAAAAAATTTATCACTTGACTCGTGTTTTATGCATGATTTAATTGCCTTAATTTGCACGGTGCATTATATATAATTATATTGGTCATGTTTTGTTTTATTATTAATTTGGTTATAATTATTTTAATTAAATATATTTAATTAATGATTAATATTATAATTAATTTAATGATAATTATTCCATTATGGATTATTTATGCTCGGTTGCATGATTCTTCTTTTTTTAATTTGATTAGATTATTATTATTATTTATTTTGCAAACTTTTAAAATAGTATTTGATTATTGCTTATGCGAATAATTATTTTTAATGTAATTAAGAATACTTAGACATAAGGGATGTAGTCCTTATTGTAATTGGGGTTGAAAAAGTAACTTTAAAAAATCCAATTGAGAGAAAAACACTAAAGAGTCTTTTTTAACGTGTTTTCTTCTTTTGAATTAGTATATAGTAATAGATTTCGTAAATTAATTTTAGGGAATTGATAATTCTACATGAAAATTTGATATTCCACAAGTGATTTTATATTTGTACAATTTCTTGTGCATATGATACAAGTAATTGATGTATCAAATATGAGACTTGCATGTAAAAATATAAAAAATATATGTAAAAATAGTAATTTCTTTAATTATAAAGATCAGAATATATAACAATTTTAAGGTATCCTCGATTCTTTTAGGCCGGTAGGATTGTATAAATGTTATATGTGGTTAGATAGGTGAATAGAACCCGCCTCGGAAAGAGGAAGAGAAGACAATTATATACCACACATTTGTAGCTCTAAATAATAAAGATGGCCTTCAAAAGTTCCTGATAGACTTTGGGCTTGCCTAAGACAGAAATGACTGTAGAAATTTGATATAAAACGGCCTGAAAATAACTAAGAAATTAACTGAGTTGCACTAAATAAATATGTCTTCGTTTATGTATGTCACACAACCTCATTTTCATCAACTTGTGAGTTCAAAATTATGTTGCGTTTGAATTGAGTGAATAGAATGAGATGAGAAATATGTAAAAAATTAGAAGAAATTTAGTGAAAAGTAGTAGTAGAAAGAGGTATGAAAAGGAATGAAATTGAGAATCACAGTGAAGAACAAGAAATGGACAATTCCTCCTTAAACATATAATGCAATTGCATATAGAAGAAATTTTTCATTTCATCACCATATCATAAGAACCATAAAATTTGTGATTTTCTATAATAATTACACATAAATCAAATTAATTATTTTTCAAATTTTATTATCTCAATCCTAACGCAATTAACGGTTTTTTTTTTACTTCATCATGGTTTTTAAAATGCCAAAGAAGAACACAATGGCCAAAAGCCATTTAAAAGACTGAACAAGGAAAATACATTAAACTAAGATATCAGAAATAGCCAAAACTCAAGTTTGGAAGATAATAACTTGAGAGAAATATGAAAACAAGATTACAAGCAAACAATCACCAATAGTTATATGAGAATAATGGCATTAGTTTTGTGTAATTAGCTCAAGAATAGACTTCATTGCTTGCTTCTTCATTACCTTCCCATACAACCCTCTTCCTAATTTCATTGCTCTCTCCATTTCCATCACACCACCACCTCCATTCCTCTTAACTCCTTCCATAAAGACCTTTAGAACTCTCTCATCACTGCCAACTCCATCCACAACACTGTCCACCACAGTTTCCATTGCCGGAATCCGCCTTCCCCACCTCCTCATCGCCTTATCTGACCCAAAAACTTCGGAATATGCAGCCCAAAATGATGCTCTCAAATACCCTTTTGCCTTTCCTCTCACCATCCATCTTCTCATACATTCCTCCAATCTATAAACCATACCACCTAAGTCTAGGCCTCTTTCAATGCCTATTTCAATCTCTTTCATCTCTTGTTTGGAACATATCCCTTCCTCAAACTTGCACCTCTTGCAATTACAACCAAAACCCCAGTTTGATGCCATCTTTTTTCGATCGCTAAACTGCGAAAATACATCAAAATACCCAAATGTGATCTCTTCCCCTACTTTAACATCTCTAGAAACATGAACAATGACATGATCGCCAACGTGCAGTCTCTTGGCATTGGGATTACAAGAATGGTTAATAAAGGAAGAAAGTACCCATAGACCAACGCCATAGTACTCACTACTTTTACCCAAAATTTTTGCAGAAATCACATCTTCTACTACAGAATTCACATCCAATATGCTTAATAATCTACCCATATCAATCTTTTTATTGGGAAACAAACTATCCTCTGCTTCTGGCCTAAATAGACTTATATCAGGAACCTCAAGGCTTTCCTCAATTTCTCCAGCTGACAATTTACATATTAAGGAATGAGTTCTATTGCATTTTGTAGCAGAATCAACAACTTTATCAATCAAATTCTTCCACATTACTAATTGGCCTTTCTCACTCGAGTTATCAGTATGGGATTGTGGTAAAATACCTCTCTCAGTGGCAATAGCCTTCGTGATCAACAGCAAAGTTCCACAATCAATATTTTTTGTTGCAAATAGGCCTCGCCCACTAATCTCAGATTTCTTGATTTCCACTGTACCAATGTACTCTGCTAGCTCTGGACATTTGCCTCGAAATCCATTCAATATCCAATCAGAGAGATCAAAAGCTCCTGTTTTTGATAAAAGCTCCATCTTTTTGCACTTCTCTATAAACCCATTAAGCACTTCAGAATTTACAACGGCCTGCATATCCAAAGCCGCAGTCTTGAAACACTGCAAAGCCAGATTATACTTGTCAAGATTAAGCAACATCTTACCTTTACAGAGCAAAGTCTTGAAATGGGTATCTTCAAGTTTTAGTGCTTCATCACAATCTCTGAGAGCTTGAGAAAAATCTCTCAGCCGAAACCGAGCTTCGGCTTGATTTGAGAAAGCTAAGCAGATGGACTTTTGGAGCTTGGAGAGGCGATCCGGGTCAGTTTGAATTTGGGGATTTGAGATGTGGTGTTGGCAGAGAGAGATGAATTGAGAATAGGTTTGTACGGACTCCTTCCATTCTTCTCTGAGGAGAAGCTCAGTGGCTTTTGATCTAAGACTTTGCATTTTCTCTTCTTCCATTTCCGGATGTTGTTGTTCTGCGGCAGCTTCTATCATCTTCAATAGTGGTGGACTTGGTTCTTAAGGTGCTGTTATGGAGATTTTGAACTTTGGGTATGGAATTTGTAACGGTCGTGTATATTTATTTACTGAATTTTATTTGGTTTTATCTTGTTTAATTTATTGACCAGCACGTGGTTTACCACTCTATGCGTTACGGTTTTCACAATAGTTTAAATTCAAATATTGTGAATTTTAAAAGTAATATTCCTTGTTCATCGAAAGAACTTTTTAACTTTTTCCATAGGCCAACTTATTTTGGACTTTTTTTACGATTTATATACAAAATCTGTAATCCAAATATGTAAAAGAATTTCGACTTAAAAAATGTGACACATTCCGAATTTCCGAATTACATCATTTTGTTTATGGATTTGGATAATCCAGTCGATTAAAATTAATTACAAAGTTCTTCATTTAATGGAATCTCAAATTTCATGGCCATTTAAATTTTTGAAAGTTCAACTTTTCATTTAAGTATTAGATTTGATTTTCGACAGATATAATTGTCAATCCAAAAAATTTAATCCGATTACAAATTATCACATATAGAGAGTTATATTCTCAAGAGTTCTGTTTTTGTCAATCTCCATATTTTAACCTACCATTTTGTGTAAAATAGTGATTTGTCATTTATTTTATAATTATAGATCACATGTAGTAATTCAATCAGAAATAACATATAGACAATGTGTATAGAATTTTAGTAAAATGTATGAAAGAAGAAAATCTCATCTTATTTGTCATTTGAAAATTAAAGTGGAAGACTGGAAGGTATATCACCCAATTTGATATCCAAATGAAAATTCAAATTTATGTTTGAAATAAATACTACGTTACAAATTAACTGGTAAAGTTGCAAGTACAAGTCGGGCTAAACGACGTAGTAGACAGAACCAATGTGCTGAAGCTCGTGAAAATTCAGCTAGGGCTTTTCACTGAACTTCTGCAGCAATCCTCCATGAAAGCCCGAGAAAATGAGCACAGAGCTCACCCGGAGGAGCAGAAGAATACGAAGATAGCACTCACCTCGCTATCGGCGATGGTGGCGGAAACCACCACCTTCCCCTTAGATATAACTAAAACAAGGCTTCAACTCCACGGCGAATCTTCTTCTCTCTCCTCTACTCGCTCAACCTCTGCATTTCGAATCGCCGCACGAATTGTTCGTAATGAAGGCCCTCTCGGACTTTACAAGGGCTTATCCCCTGCAATTATTCGCCACTTCTTTTATACTCCGACCCGAATAGTCGGGTACGAACACTTTCGCAGCATTTTAGCCCCAACTTCCGATCATTCCCTTTCTCTCTCCTCTAAAGCACTCACCGGAGGTGTTTCAGGCGCGATTGCTCAGGTATTTTAGTCCTCCGTAATGTTCTTGTACTTTTGTACAGCACTCCTGCATAATGACTTGTACCTGGTTTTTTGTTTATATATATATATATATATTTAACTTCAACAACAGCTTAAATTGAACTCGGTTTTGTTTCAATTACTTTCAAAGGAAGGAGGCAAGTTGAAATGCTTGCTTTGGTACGTTCAATTTCCTCATTGAAAGTATGAGTTTTTGAGAAATTTTCATTTCAGGATATGTTATTACTGACAATCAAAATTAATGCTCTTTGAATATAGTGATAATTTGATGCTCCGAATTTGGTAATATTGGAATCGTCAGAAGAGGTGAAATACTTGTGAGGTATAATGTGTGTTTGTGTGTGTAAACTCTGATGGTAGTATTTTGGTAATTACTTAATTTTATCATCAGAGTCTGCCAATGATTCAGGAGCTCTGACTTGATGACGATGATCGCTTGTAGATAAGAAACTTGGATAGCTATGTAGGAAATGTAGATATCTACTTCTGTGGGAGAAATTCTGAATGTGTTCTATATATTTAATGGGAAATATATAATCACAATTATTTAAAGAACTACTATGTTTCAATGCTTATGTTCCTCGTCTAAAGGTAGACCAGAAATCGTAAGCTAATAAAATATGCATCTGATTGAAGGAAATAAAATAAAGTTAGTTATCCAGTTGAAGGAAAATGGAAGCAAGGTGAAATGTTGTTTACGAAAAGTAGTTAAAAGGATGTAGACTTTTGCTTGCAGAGTTCTTTATCTATAACATGTTTTTGCATAGTATCATAATTCTGAGTTACAACTAACAGCGCAGGTTATGGCAAGCCCTGCTGATCTTGTTAAAGTGAGGATGCAAGCAGATGGTCGTTTGGTTAGCCAAGGTTTACAACCTAGGTACTCTGGTCCATATGATGCTTTAAGCAAGATCATGCACACAGAAGGCGTTAGAGGACTCTGGAAAGGGGTCTTTCCAAATGTTCAAAGAGCATTTTTGGTGAACATGGGGGAATTGGCTTGCTATGATCATGCAAAACAATTTGTTATCCACAACCAGATTGCTAGCGATAACATTTATGCCCATACTTTAGCCTCTATCATGTCGGGCCTTTCAGCAACTGCTTTAAGCTGTCCAGCAGATGTTGTGAAGACAAGAATGATGAATCAGACAATGAGCAAACAAGGTACTATTAAATATAAGAATTCATACGACTGTCTTGTGAAGACGGTCAAAATTGAAGGATTCAGGGCTCTATGGAAGGGGTTCTTTCCAACATGGGCAAGGCTTGGTCCGTGGCAGTTTGTGTTCTGGGTCTCGTATGAGAAGTTCCGAAAAATTGCAGGCCTACCTTCCTTCTAGTGAATTCTCTAAAATGTCTACGGTTCTACAATCCTTTACATAGTCGAGAACACTCATTTTATGATTCTTTCTGCCTTCCAAGTATACATTTACAACTTCCAAGTTCTACATCAGGTTCGGGTGTTCAAAAGTTCTCTTGCTTTGAGTATTGCTTCGTGTTATGATATATAATTTGCAGCTTCCTCGGTGAGCAGAATTATTCCCTCTGCAGAGAGACTCAATTCGGTGAGTACACAAATGTGGTTTCGATTTCCTCAAGTTGGTGATTATCATGATGTCAAACAGTTGTAGGGATTACTTTTATTCTCAGGAGAAAAGCGGATGTCATATACATGAAAATATTATGGATGAACAGTAATGATGGGTACAATTCCGTTGCTTTAATGTTTTATGGAGAATATTTTATTCTATACAAGTTACTTAAGTTACCATGACCGACTGCTTCATAATTAGTTTAATATCCCTAACTGCGCAAGGTTCACAATTGCTTTTAGTATCATCGATTCATTGTAATTTGTAAACCAACACTCGCCAAAATTACATAGTTTAAAGAACCCAAATTTTTGGACCAGTTGTGCTCAGCTGGCTATCTTCACCTTGACACTATTTACGCAACTGATATAGAGATTTAGCTTGTTTTAACGTTAGGGTGGATCACAGGATCTCAAACAATTGTTGAATCACCAAACAATTAGTGAATTGTGTAAGTTGCATAACTGCTTAAAACATCAGACCTGCAAGCAAGTTTTGAATCACCAAGGACAATTAGTTAAGATGCAGGACCAAACCAAAATATCAACTTACTGGTAACGTTGCAATCGGTTAATATAAATGTATAATTAAAAGGAAGTGAATTTCTCAAGTAAATTTCGATACTACTACATGGATGGTGAGTCTTTTGTTCATTTGAAAAGGTACCTTGTAATATCAAAATGTTTCTTAAAACATCAGTTTTCCAACTAACTCAAAATTAAAAAGGGAAAAGTAGACGGTTTTCATTGTGAAATGCATATATTGCCAGAAAAAAAAATCATTACGAGACATTTTCTTTACAAAGGAAGCCCTGTAAATCTTCTGAAACTGGTAATATCACGTCCTACAGAGACGGCCATACCAATTCCCGCCTTCCCTCTTTTGTCAAACCCTCTGTAATACAGCCTCCATTCATCATCTTCCCCATCCATTTGGACAAGACATGGTGATCCCACTCCTCCATCATCCCATCCATCTTCACACCACTTCAGCACCGGACTCTCTTGAACCCTCTTCCAATCTTTCAACCCATCTGAAGAAACCGCCAATCCGATACTTCTCTTCCCATCTGCAGCCACACCTTCATAAGCCATCACATATTTCCCATCTTTCCTATTTCTCAAAACCCGAGAATTCGTGGCCCCGAATTCGTCAAAAGCACCAGTACTGCCGCCTCCAATTATCTTCCCCAACTTCAACCACCTCATTCCATCCCGGGACCTTGCCATCCCTATTGCAAACTCCCCTTTTTCCACGTTAAATGAATGATAATACATCCTCAGATCACCACTCTTGTGGAACACAACTTGTGGTGAAGCAATAAATGATGAATCCCATTCACCATCTGATCCTACATCAAACAAAGCCCCACTATGATGATCACCTTCAATTCTAGCCCAATGTCTACCATCTTGACTCATAGCCAATCCAGGTAATGACTTGAACATCTTTCCAGTTCCTCTGTTTTCATTACTCTCCAAATTGAATTTCAGTGAATCATCTAAACACTCAACCTCTTCGGAACTAGACCCAGTATAGTAAAGCCAATAAACAGCACTGTTTGCTCTAACCTTTGAACTAGACATAACCACCACCTCACAAGGCCTAACACTCATTGTATCAAATGCCCACCAATCTTCACTACAATTCAACACCAAACCCACATCAACACTTGACTGAACAGCTCCTCCACCTCTCTCCCAGTGAACTCCATTACTCGAAACCGACAGCCCGATAGAATCCGAACCCTGGATGTCACCGGATCTCCCATGGTACCACATGTACCATCTTTCTTCCTCATCACTTAGAAATCTTCTCACAACAGGGGACCCAATTTCAACACTGTCCCAGGCGTTCTTGTGGCCCAAATCAAACACCAAACCTCTGGAAAACGATGAATTCGCAGAAGAAAGAGCTAGATTTGAAGTGGGTATGGCTGGATTTTGTACATTAGAATTCAAATTGGGCTCAACGATTGGATTCTGCTCTATGACATGGTCTCTATCAGTGTCTGGTTGCATGGAGCAGTTGGTGATAAAGCGTGCAGATAATTTATATTTAGGAGTAGGGTTTTGGAGTTTTTGTGAGAAAATAAAGCTGTAACAGGGATAAAGATGGTGTCTTTCTAGTTTGGTGAGAGACCATGTTGAAATTATGAAGGTACTTGCTGATGGGTTATCTGTCTTGGTAACAGGGATTGAAGCTACTGCTAATGCAGTTTCCATGGCAAGAGTAGCCGACGAGTGTGAGGACTGGTAACAAGAAACAGATTGGGTTTGAGATGTTAAGGACCAATATAATACCGACACGTTTGAGAAAAATGCATATTCGCGTGGTGTCTGTCTATCCTGACTTGGTGTTTGTTACGGTGAAAATAAGAACTTGATGCGGATTGCAAATGCCTTGCTTCTGTGTCTGCTACTTGGTATTGGCTAAAACATTAAATAGAAGATTAGATACACATTTCAAAAACAGTTTTTTTAAGAAAAGCTACGTTTTACAACAGTTGTCTCAATTTTGATTATTAATTTAAATATACTACTAGTTAAATGATGATATTTAGTTTAAATGTATAACAATAATATATTGATTTAATTATAATATACCTAATGAAATATTTTTTAAAAAATTGTTTTTTTCTCCTCCTTCCAGTATGTTCGGGTTATTCAAAATAATTCGGAATATATTTTGGTCACACTTCTTTCAGACTCTTACAAAGCATTGCTTCCCAACGGTACTCTCCTTAATCATCAATGCACCCAATCTGACGCTTCAGAATCTTCAAACTATCTCAAGATTAAGATATTTATATAATCTCATCAAGAAAATAAATCCTGATTCCCTTCCAAAGGCAGTAAAACATCAAAGCTAAAAACAAGTGATCGAAATTTCTTAGACCGAGCTTGAAGTGGCCTTGCCACTTTTACCAACCCCTGCCCAATCTTTCCTGCCTCTCAGCAGCCGCCTCCGCTTTCAACTTTTCCAAAATTTGGCGTACTTCAGGATCAAAGAAACGCTCATGTACATATTTCCTCTCTTCGGCTTGTATTTCTTTGATAGCACTAGGGTATGGGTTTGGAGGTGGCCTTTTTCCTTGTATACGAGAAATTTCCTTCAATCGTTTATATGCTTTCTTTTTGGCTTTTCTCTCCATCCGATATTCCATCTACAGGTACACAGTTGTTAGATTGACTAATTGAACAAATCACATAACAAAGAACATATGACACTGAACAACTTGTCTAAAATTTTGAAAATATGGGTTAACCATCACCACCACCACCAACAAACACACATACACGGACACAAATACGCAAATGAGAATGTGTGTGTGCGCGCGCATGCGCACGCGCACGCGCGAGAGAGATAGAGAGAGACTTACATCAGCTACAGCCATAGCATCTGCCTCACTTACACCCTGCTCCTTTAATTCAAGCACACGCCAGCCAAACACACGTGCCGGTGGGGGGTCAAAATCAGAAAACCTGTTGGATCATTTAATACAAGTTATTCTTATATTGCAACTTCAAATTTCTATCCCAAAACTATGAATGTTTTACATATGTCATCTGTGTGTGTGTGTGCGCGCGCGCGGGGGCGTGAGCACATGCGTGTGTTTTGTGGATGCTTTCTGAAGAACAAGATAATAAGTTAATATAGTCCTTACTTTAAAGTAAACACAATATTACTCTATGATAAAGTTGTACATAACAAGTGATTAATGAAAATAATCTACAGGGATTAATTATTTTTCTTTTTCGTTTTGTTGACCCTAACAAGAATTTTAGTGATTCTCAGCATCTCTTTTTGCTTCCAAATGCTTTATGTGAGATAAGAGACTCTTCCTCACTTCTGCTCATGGTTAAATACTTAATGCATCCCCATTATATATTAAATTCACCTTTTAAGCTGATTCTAGAGATAGTAGAAAAGAATAACTGCAGAGATGATGACCAAGTGGGCTAAGTGAGATCCCAACAATCAGCACATAGAGAAATTTCCCTAATGTGTTTAAATTGAAAAATGTTTAGATGCTGAAGTAATTCTAATGGCACAAGAGCGCATCAAGGATACTGAATTAAAGCAGAACACTGAAAAAAGTTTAATTAAAAGAATTATCTATAAACTACTATAAATTTGTGACTAGAGATTATTTATTTTTGAAAAGCAACTTGTTCCCAATATAAGGGAGCTCTCAAATACATGAAATTACGACAATAAGAGTGACTGTGCTTTTTAAAGAAATCATTAATAAGAAAATTAGAATGACAGCCTGGAAATATGCAACCTCAAATGTTAAATACTTTTTATTGATCTTTCTAGATCTACACTTTAGTAGTACGTCATCCAAATGCAAATAGTTTTGATAAGGTAAGAAATTTGTAGTACTAGTTCTATACCCAGCATATATATGAACAGCTTTCAACAGAAAGCAGCGGTAAGTTTCAAGAATTAGATAACAGTACAAACACACACACACAGACATGCTCCAGACATTTTTAGGGAGCTGACAATGTTGGCCTATAAATAAGAAAGAAAATACCCAATTGCAGAAAAGACAAATATATGTAGAGATGAAGTAGTGGTACTTGATAGCGTCCTCATGTTTAGAATCTGGATGCTTCTTGAAGAACTTTTTTATATAAGGATCCTCGGGAAGACTGATTGCCTTAATTTTACTATCAGCACGAGGAAATGTTGCTGGTGGAGCTCTGAACAAAAAGTGTACATAAAATTAATATTAACACTGTGAACAATATATGAAAATAGCAACCAATGCAGGACTGAACACTGCCAGTTTTAAATTCTCACTCATGCATAACTTTTCCTTAGAAACATCATTTTGCATCAAACTAAGAACAAAATTCTGGCATAACATAATCTCAACAAATTGACCAGTCATTGGAATATTGCAACTATAACCATCAAAATCCAGTACTTTCATTTGTATTAATCATTAATTTCTCCAGCCATGAACCATATAGAGATTTCATTCCACAGAAGACATATCAGAAACAGTGAAAGTGACTTGATACCCTGATGAATCATTTTATGTAATGTTTAAATAAACAAAACTGAGGATGAGCGAGCAGTGCAGTGGTGTGAGTGGTGTCCATATTAACGCCTAAGACTTCCTAATGCAAGAGATATGGATTAATTATCACCTCTCATCCCCTTCAAATAATTAAGGGAAAAAAAACTGATAAATGATAATGATTCAAATTTTTCCCTACTGGGTAATCCAATTCAGTTCATTTTGAGCATTTAATTCTACAAAAAGGTGAGTACTAGCAACTAAAAAATCTAAATTTTATCATTTCTGCTGTGAAACTCAACTAAAATTACAGAAGTACAGATCATGAATCAAGTAGCAGTAGCATAATGGAGGATGTACATAATAAGGCAACATACAGTTCCATGGCTTTAAGCCAGAGCGGCTCAGATTTCGCCAATCCCTTGACAAGCCTTCTGGTTTTGGTGAGTAGATCCCCTTTCATGAACGACATCTCTTCTTCTCTACCTCTCAATTTCAACACTTTAAGCAAGAAGATGGAGATTAAATCAAGCGATTTACTGATTAGAAGGAACGAGAAAGAAACCCAATATATCAATCCCTAAACCTAATATAAACAATTACGATGGTGATTGAAGAACAGATTGATCGAGTTAATATGTATTGTTATAAAACGGTACCTTTTTCTTTGTTCTCGACGAATCGCCGGTCCGGTTGCTTCACTCAACTTCGTCGTAGATCTCAGTTTACCAGCTGGTTCTAGAGGAAGAGATATGGGCCGATTGGGCTTACACTCTTGGGTTGGGCCTGTGATCAATTACTATGTGTACAAAAATCCGATTATGTACAGTGGTGGTTGTTTTGGTAATTGTACTTGTATATAATGCGTTTTTACTAGTTGCACACAAATTATTCTTGATAATCTTGAATCTAAAAGAATAAAAAATCAAAAACAGGTTTTCCTCCCATTGTTTCATTAATTGATGTCATAATATTTAAGAATATAAGATTTGGAAATTTTCCATTAAACACTCCACTATCAGAGAAAAATAAAATGTGATGTTTTCATCTTATGTCTCATTCTTTTATATGATTGACATGTATTTTTTATTTTATTTTATTCTATTGAAAAATTTAAACCCTAAGCATGATGTAGCTACCCTTTCTAGGAAGAGGACATGGAATAAGATAAAGATGGAAGATTTCAAATTTCCCGGTGAAACACTACATTTCAATAACCAATCCCCTCCAGAAAAGGAAATGATAATTACACAGATTTTTGCTGTCACATCCTTGTGCATCCCAGATTATACTTATCTGTAACCTACATAACTGTAATTTTTCTATTCCAAGAAAAAAAAAAGGAAGTTCAAATAAGTCCTTTATGCTTGTTTTTCTTCGTTTATTTTCCTTTTATACCATTCTCTAACAACCAAAATGTTATACTTATCATATCACCCTTTCATCTTTTGTTCACTGCTTTCTTCATCTGCGACTAACACAATAAACAAAATACTACAAGCATAGCTAAACTTTAATACAATTATACAAAATTGGATAGTACTTTCTTTCCTTAAAAACAGAAAGAAAGACTTGTATACGAGCAATGTTTAACGTAATGGCAACACATTGACAAATGCTACAACTACAAATCATTGTTATCACCAACCACCTTTAGTCCCCAACTCATATCCTCACAATGTCTCACATGAGGTACAATTAAACCTGTGTCTACTCCTGTCTTTGCCTTGCAATCATAAAAGGGGGGGAGCATGAAAGCAAGGTTCCATTGACATGGCTCGCCGACAAGGTGGATCTGGAGCAGTTTGATTCTCAGGTTTGTATAGAATCCATGGTTTCAAACCTCCAAGACCTTGAGCCACATAGCCAAATGTTGACCAAGAGCTAGTGACTAACACATCAGTCAAGCTTAGGAGATACATTTCTGCCCATGCCTTCTGATTGTGGTTCTTCTTCCCTGTCTGTTGGTAACCCTCATGACTTGGCTGAAAGAATGATATGAGCTCCCCCGTCAAGGTAGGATGTTCCCAATACATGTTGCTCATATTCTCATAGTACCCTGAACTTAAAGATGTGACTAAAACAGCTTTTGATCTCTGATTTCTCGGTGGCTCAGTACCAGGTTCTTGCATACTGATACCTGGGAGTAATTTTTCTTTCAATGTGCATGCTAATATTTGATCCATGACATAGGGAAAAGGACCTATGCCAGAATCGAAAACTCTTATTTGGATGCCAATCCGCTCATCTGCCTTGGCTAAATGGGTCTGATAATACCTGCTTATCAGTCCCCACACTTCATTTGACGGATGCAAAAGATACCGACCTAAAAGGTGGAAAATAGTTTCTTTCTCAGGAAACAGGTTGTTCAGTTCTTTCTCAAAAGATGGCATCAGAAAGAGCGATGGAACAAAGTTATCAGATTTCATAATCAACCAGGGGAGTTTTCTGAGAAGAGTTTGATCTTGATCACAGAAGAACATCTTATCGTGATCCTCATAATCATGAACTATATGGAGATACATAAATGAGGGTAGTGATTCTTTTGAATAATTTATTATGTTATTCTTCAGCATGTGGCCGTAGCAGTTGGGAGAATTCCGATCGAAACTGTTGAACTGATCTATAATGGGGAAGTCCAAGGGCAGTAGCCACGATGTATCTGGGAATGGCTCACAGAAAAGATCAGGAATGTCTGTCCCTCTATCAACAAGCAGCACTCGGTTCGTTAGAAGAGCGTAGAGAAGAGCTGAAGCAAGAGTCAGAATTCTGTTTCCCAGGCCACTATAAGATACCCATACAATGTAGTTACATTCATTGGAAGCTAAAATAGTCTGACCAGCCTTGATTTGTTTCAGGGTCTTGTTATAGGATTTGGTATGTGGACCACATCGTCTATGAAGAACCTCGTAGCTCCGCAATTTCGAGAGGAGATACGACGAAGGCTTATAGGGTGAACCTTTGCGGTAAGAGGCAGACTGATACCTGCTTGCGCAAGATCTCTGATCAAAGCCAGCAGCAAGAAGTCCACCAAGCAGTTTGTCTTGGGGTGTGTTAGAATCTTGAGATGAAACATCTCTTAATCCTGTAAACAAAAAGGAAGAGAAAAGGAGATGATATAAGCCAAGCTTAATAATCCTTCCAATCCAGTAACTACTAAATATATTGCGTAGTTTTTCTTATTTACTTTTCGAAATCGAATTGCCGTAGCCAAATAAACGTATTAGGCCCCATCAAGTCTTTCATCTCAAACACATAATATGTTGGCTTTAGTCTTGACCACTTACTAGTGATAGAATTGATTGGTTTCACCTTTGTAAACTATAGAAATCTATTCCAAAATAGTAAATGCAGCAGTGAAATATGGGCGTATTTTACTGGGGACATTTTATTTGACTCCAGACATATAAAGCACTCCCCCATCAAGCAATTTGGATTCTTCCAAGATATTACCAGTACTGTCATCTCAATCCACTTTGATAATCAAGCTACTAAATCCCACTACATTCGAATAAGTAATCGAACTGGGGGATTAATGAAGATGTCAAACTTTTCTTAAAATTTTCAGCTTCTAATCTGGACAGTGGCGATTACAGTTTTCCCGAACACCGGGCAATATTTTAGAAATTAAAAAGGACAACAGGAACACATCCATTACACTAGAAAGGTATATAAGATGAAATCTCCTACAAAAGGTAAACAAATACCATAACGTTTGCTTGGTTATACGTTGGATTGAGAATGCAATGAATTTAAAGAAGAAAAAGTAGTAGTAAAAGAGAAGGATGACAAAAAAATAAAGAGGTAAAGAGAGCTTAGAATGAAAAATACGATGACGAGTGTTGGAACGAATCATTCTTCGTATTTTATATGGTATTACTCGTTTTAACACTCCATCATGATATTCTTTGCATTTCTTCTGTATTGCTCATTTTAACGTTCCATCGTGATATTCTTTGCATTTCTACTTTAATTTCATTCTATTCTCGTTTCCATTCTAATGAGTAACCAAGAGGAGCGTTACCAAATAGTAAATTTTATTTTTTTAATGAATTTGACGATACTCCGTATTACCAAATGGGAAGACATATAATTTATATTGGGCATACCTGAATCGACTTTGGAAGTAGTAATTGGTTCAAGAACTCTGACTCCTCCAAACCCACTAGAGCGATCGATAGTGGGGTGCCGGAAAATGAAGGAGACGGTGAGCAAAGCTGCAAAAGCAACTAAACAAGCCGCCAATAATTTCATCAAACTCATGTTACTGAATCGAAGTTTCTTTGCGAAGATTTGTGGAGATTGGTGTAAAAGAAAAAGAAGGAGATGATGATTTAGATCCATTGAGTTAAAGTCCACGAGCTTTTGTAAGCTTCCATTGTTGTTGTTTCGGCGTCGTAGGTTGGTTAAAAAGTACGAGACCCGTCGCTGTCTGATTGCAAAGTTCGACGAGAGGGATTTATGGGAAGGTTTTGGTTTTTGTTTCGAAACGCCATTTCACTCTGAAATCGTCGCGACTATTTTGGAGTTATGAATCTATTTCCGTCATCTTATTATTTTATGTATTCACTTCTTTTTTTTTTTTTCGCAAAAGAAAAAAAACTGACAACATGGTTTAAAATCACTTCTAATATACTCTCTCCCTTTTGCACAAATATTAAGGGAAGATATGGTTTTAACTAAATTTTTTATATTGCGTTTTAAAATGAGTAATTGACGTAATATAAATTAATTTAAGATAAAAGAAAATAGTGAGAAAATAAATAATTAAAAATAGAATAAGGTGACATAAAATAGGTGTTGTAAAAAATAATTTTGACTAAATTGTCTACATTATCTTTTAAAATGAGTGACATAATATACATAAATTAATTTAAAATTAATGAAAGTATTGAGAAAATAAATAATTAAAATAGAATGAGGTGACATAAAAATGTAACAAAGATATTGTGAAGGATAATTTCGTAAATCTAGAAGATCGAATTTATCATACAAATAAAAAGAAAGGTTATAAATGAACGAGACATCATAAAAAAAGAAGAAGTTATAAATTGAACAAATAGGAAAAAAAGAAGAAGAAGAAGAAGAAGTATTTCTCCATGAATTAAAATGATACTTTACTATTTCTTTTAGGGAAAACTTTTTTAACAGTATCAGAATTATATTAATTTTGTTCATTTGATTTCCAAATTTTTTTCGTAACTTGTTTGGTGTACAAAATTTTTAAAATTTCTACAATCAGTAAATTTCATCAATATGTCATTAAATCTGACAGAAAATACACTAATGTGAGATATACATTTAAATTTTATTAAGAGATTCTTTTTTAATGTTTCTAACCAAATTTACAAAGTTAATATAACTCGAGAACAATTGAAAAGAAAATTTACATATGACATAAATCAACTATTTCATACTTTAAAAATTATATGTGTGATTCGCATAAGTGTATTTTCTATCAAATTTAACGAGTGATTGATAAAATTTCTTAATTGTGCTTATTTTAAAAAGTTTGTGTATCAAACAAATTGAAAAAAAATATAAGGACCAAATATGTAAAAGGTTTAGGGAGGGTGAAAAAAGTTCTCTTTCTAGTGATTCAATATAAATTTTTGAAACTTGTTTTCAACTCATAATAACATTAGGAATTTTATTTTAAGTAAGATATAAGGTTGGTAAACTTGTATTTTGTATTTTTATCATTTTCTCCCAAAACTAAGAAATGGTTTTTTTTTTCTTTTCCGGTTTGATCTTTTTCCCCATTTTAACTCACCAACAGGCAAAATAGTCGAATACTCTCGCCGTCCACAGATACAGTACATCACAGCTTAGTTAACGCGGCAACAATGGCGTTGAAGCTGGCGATGATTAGAAGCGCCGAGGCGAGTAAAGGATGTACAAGCGGATTAGGGCTCAGAAGGCTGACTCACTCCATTGCTAGACCAATCCCACTCGATTCTGCACTCGGTTGTAACTCAGTTCTATCACCACAATTAGTGTTACCTGAGTTGGATCAAAGCTCCGACACAATCGAACCCGGATTCCCTTCATTACCTTTCGTCGGCGGATACATGGAACTAATGGCCGTCCCTAGGAAGAAGGTGACATGGAATATCTTATAATTATTCGTTTTCCGGTTGGTGTCACAATAGCTCAAATTTATAGCTTCAACTAAAACAACAGATTTGTTTTAGTTGTTTGATCGACCCTCTCGCAGTAGGGTTCCAAACCTCGCTCTTGTGACATGCTATGTTTCCCCTCTCTATTCCCAAGTAAAGGGTGAGTCCCAAGCGTCAGTTTGTGGATCGCGGTCTCACCGGGATTTAAGTAGTAGGCGGCATCCCCTCTTAGTTTTGAGTAGGCGGAACCATTCTGTTTTGGTTCTTCTCAACATTCTTACCGGGTGATCCCGGAATTTGCCTATTATTTTTTCAACTGATATTTCGATATAGAAGGATCTCCTTATTTCTTCACCGCGCGGGCTCACGCATCATTTTCTTGAAAAGATATTCTATCACCGTGGGACACTTTAAAATGAGTAATGCTCACCATTCCATTATTCACATAATGCTGCGAAGATTTTTTGTCTGGGATGTAATTTCATTTGATTATGGTTAGGGTTTTTTGTCACTGTTAGCTTAGCGGTTATGACATTGGTAAGCAACAAAATTTTTCCTCATTTAATGAGTCTATTGCTTGGTGTTTGAATTCGAGTCCAGTTTTTTTGAATAGATAATTGGCGTCGGTTTCATGTTTGTTGTATTATATTTTGCTACGATTTTTATTCGGTGGTATAAACGTGGTTATTTATATTGTCGTTTCAAATGTAATCTACCCATTTTGTGGTGTTTTCCTAATTGAACTCGTTAAGAGAGCTTCTGTGTATGGTGCAGGTTTCTCGTCACAAAAGAGGCATAAGAAATGGACCAAAGGCCCTAAAGCCTGTCCCGGTGATCATCCGTTGCAAGTAAGAGTTTCGTATTCAAATTAGTAAAATAGTTTATCTTTCAAACTGTCATATAAAGCCTGCAAATACCGAAGGTTTTATCCAATGTTTTTCCATTTCTTACAACATAACGTGATTAGATTCTGGCTTGCTTTTAGATATGCAACTTGTTTCATGTTCTATTGCTTAACAACTGAAATCACATACAAAATGTGCATCTATTATAGATAGAACTCATTTAGTAGGCACTAGGCAGTAGGCCTCAAGAACATACAAATTCAAATATGGTGAGATCCTATGCGGGCTATTGCACCATGGTTAATGGGTTTGGTGACCCATTTGTGATGTATTCTGTCGGCTTATATCCCTGCTGTTGAAGCTATTTAGTGTATATCACGAGAGATCAGAAATTCAGAAGGGTTTCTGTGTGAAATTCTTCTCGCCTTTTTATGAAGGTAGAAACACTTGCTATTTTCTTGCCTAGAATCCTGAAGGAGGCAAGGGAAGTCATCCCTTGTATTATAGATATATGCATTTTCAAATAGTTATTATGTTAAAATTCATCCTTTGTCCAGATTTTGTTGCACTCATTTTTCCAATATAATGTTTGTCTAGGGTTTGTGGTCGAATCAAGCTTCCACATTTCTTCTGTTGCAGTGGGGAAAGGGGAAATCCCGGGGAACAGAATGGTACAACCAACTGATCAGATGAAGTTCGATGCTGCAATATGTTAAACCATGGTTGACAGACTATAATTTCAGTTGAAATGTTATTGTACAACTGAGATAGATTATTAGCGAGTTAAGACTTAAAAGTTTGTAGTTTTCTTGTAGAAGTGTATTCCTTGTAGAAAACTTTTTTCTCTGTGAAGAAAATCGTTTTGATCAAAGTTGTTGCTAACTATGATTCATCAATAAATGATGTGGTGGTCCATATTTATAACCGGCAAAATTTTCGTTGCAGCTGGAGTAAAACATGGTACTACAGAGTTGTAGTTATCCATCTTTTTTCACCTGTTTTTCTTTTACTTTTTTATTTATTGAGGTGGCTGGGAGGTGGGGGTGTTTGAATTATTGGAGTTGCTTTCAGCTTCTCTAATCACCTGTAGGTTAGTTTTAACTTCATGTTGCAGTATTTCCAGTTTTATCTCTTTTTGGTGAGGTAGATCATCCCTTTTGGCATCAATTTTTCTGGATGCTTGCTGCACTGACTGAGTTTTCATTTCATACAGAGCTCTGATGAAATGTTTACATGTTTGGCTATTGAGGTTTCACTTTGTGCAACCCCAAAGGGTGGCTCAGTTGGCAAGCGGGGACGCACTCCCCTTTTTTGAGATTCAAATTCAGTCTTTCGGCTCAGTTGCCAAGTAGGCTATGCTCTCTTCCGAATGTTCCAGGCCAAAATGCAGAGGTACTCCGGAACTGGAATTGGCTTAGTTTCGGTTGACTTGTAAACTGGTCTGGAGATATGTTTTTTGTCCAATTAAAAAAGTAAAGCAAAATGTAACAAGAAAAAAGAAAGGAAAAAATAAAAATGTTGACTTGTGTACCAGTCACATTCCGCGGAAATAATGCTGATGTTTGGTAATTTTTGGTTTTTGTGTACCATAGCATACAAGATAATATTGAGATTGAGAGTAAAAACTGCTCAATGAGGTCTTGTTGCTGTCGTGCATTCCTCTCTTCGCAAGTGAAGTCCAAATTAACTTCACTTTCATACAACTTCATTCTAATTCAGATGTTCAAACTCAAATATGTAGATGAGATTTTTCTTTGTACCTTTATATTGTTTTGTGCCGTGACCCAAAAAAAGCTACTCCAATGCATACGTTTTCCTCCTTTTCTTGCCGTGTATATACACTCCAATCAGAAAGTCTTATGTTCACAACGAGGGAAATGATTTCTTTCACAAAACCCATATGGATAACATCTGAGGGATTACTGTCATAAAACGGCTTATACCGGACTAATAATTTTAGAAAAAGAAATTCTACCAAAAAATATAATTTTCTAAAACTTTATTTAAGTTTTTCTTCATTTATTATACTAAAAGGCCACAGCCAAAAAATTTCCGATAATGCATTTGGTTAATCTACCTTTTATTTTCTCAGTTCTATAAAACATTTTAGGCAGAAGCATAACGTGTAATGAGAGATCAATAGAAGTTAGACGAGATCACTTGATATAGCGAAAATTATTCCAAGTGTTAGATAATACATCTATTTGATTTATAATAATAATCTTTGATTTTTTTATACAAAATTTTAGATGAATTTGTTGTACGTTAAATATTTTATTGATTTTTAAAAAAATTGATAGCAAAAATATTTGAAGTAAGAATTAATACGAATCGGAAGTCACACTAAAACAAAATAGTTAACATATAAAAAAGTTTCTAAACCTACGCGCAAATAAATAACTGAGACAATAATTTGTAGATGGTGGTAACAATAAAAGAAATTTTATGTTATTTATTGTTAGGGGCAATTGCAAAGAATAAATTTGGCGGGAGTAGAAGGGGCGAAGCCACAACGGAGAAAATGGGAAAGGGGTCACATGTAAGTTGCAGGAAACGCGATTCAGTTAGTTAGCATAAAGCTGCGACTGCTCCATTATCAATCAATGACAATGACACCATATGCTTCTCTGTCATCTCTTTAAAGGAGACACGTGTTGAGAACGCACTGTTTGTTGCAGCAGCCGCGATCCAGCGACCTGTAAATTTAATTGGGAAAAATTCATTCTTTTACGCGATCGAATCAGATAAGAGCTCCACGTATTGGTGTAGTACTCCAACTGTAATGTAATTCCCTTCCCCAATTGATTTATCATCTACCACCGCCATTCATACATCGATAAATTTGCACTTTCAATCAAATAAAACCCACCACTTACTCAATTTTATTATTTATTCTCTTTCCTTATTGTTTTGAAATTCTAGCACCTGTACACACATATACATTGTATGTATATATATATATATATGTGTGTGTGTGTGTATGCATTTCTGCTCCATCTAACTCCTATAATTAGTCGTAGAGGGCAAATCGAGAGCAATATTCTTCTTCAACCTTCTTACAGGTTTTTCTCTCCCTGTCTGTTTTTTACATATTCGCCTCTGTATATATATACACATTCGTATTATAAGTGTGTTTGTCTGAGAGAGAGAGAGAGAGAGAGAGAGAGAGAGAAATCCGAGAAAATAAGTGAAATTTGGCCTCGATAAATTTTGGTTTTGATCTCAAGAGTTACGCTGTTAGGCTTTTTCGTGGCTATTTTTAGTAAATAAACATTTTAGTTGCTACTACTAATATTTACGGAGTATATGAATTTATACGGCAGTGTTTATTCATGATATGTCATGGATTTGATACGTTGCTGTTACATTTTGGAAATTTGTCCTGGAAAAGAGGCCATTGTTTGAGAAATTTACTAGAAATAGTCTGTATATGCTAAAGGACTGTAGAAGAAACGATATCCTTTAATTAGGTAATGACAGTAATGTATTTCACGAGGACATGCTGTTTATACAGCTCCCTGGTCACTTTCAATTTTATGGCAAAAAAGTAGATTATACCGAACAGCAAGTTACGGAATGCGCAAAGTTCAGGCATTCAAATTGTTTTATGGATCAAACTGACGTGTCTTTGATACTAGTGTTTGAAGATTATTGTCGCTTGATTTTAAAATTTTCAACTATGTGGATTTAGTTGTATGCTTTTGCTAACCATTGATTGTACTTATAATGGCCACAAGTATGAAGCTCAGAAAAATATACTCAGTATCATCCTTAGGCTTTGGTCTGTCGAAAAAACTACATTACCATGGTCATTAGTCTTTTCCATTTGCGTATGTAGTACATTACCTTTGCGGTTCAATAGTGAATTTGCATTCTTGCTTGTGTGCTTGTGTAGTGTAATCTTACTTTGCAATTCTGTTTGCATAGACTACTTATGCATATTGAAGAAATAACATGTAGTATTTATGTCTTAATCGATTTTTATTAAGAATGCATGTTGAGTGCTATATTTTATACGTTACTGTTGAATATTGACTGGTAGAGGGGAGCAAAGTTACAAGTAGCTAGCTGAATAGTATCTTGCCTAGCTCAAGCTTATTGGTTCCTTTGATTTTCTTTTTCTTTTATTATTATTTTTGAACATTTCTTAGAGTTCTATAGTACACTTGAACATTGGCCTATTTTTTTGGACAGATGTGTGAAGATGAAGTTTGGGAAAGACTTTAAGAAGCTAAAGGTGCCTGAGTGGACAGAGGTTTATGTGGACTACAATGGTCTTAAAAGAATACTACGAGAGATTCGACACTTGAAGCAGAGTAAGGACCCCTCAACACCCTTGAGAGCATCCCCGTTGCAATCAACGTTGTACACTGCTTTCAGTGGTCTCAACCTACAACCTAACAATTTCCAGAAGAGTACAGGGGACATTGAGGACCAAGTGATTACTGTCAACACGACTCATGAAGAAGGTTTAGGAAAGTATTACAACACCAAGTTTAATATGTCCTCTGAAGGAGGAGGAGAGAATGAAGTTATGTTCTTCAAAAAACTTGATAATGAGCTCAACAAGGTCAATAAATTCTATAAGGACAAGGTGGAGGAAGTGATAGAGGAAGCAAATGCGCTGAACAAACAAATGGATGCTTTGATTGCATTACGGATCAATTTAGAAAAGCCAGATATGGCTGAATCAAATTTGTTGACACAAGGTTCTACAGATGCTGGTAGTGCGGTATCTGAAGGAGTTACTTCTCCAAAAAGAGAAAGGGCTGCAGGTAAGTTTGGTCATAAAACCTAATATGCATTTTATTTCACTCTTATAGGTATGTTTTTTGTAGAGATCATAGAAGATGGATATCTAATTTGTGAAAAAGCAATACTGAGAATCTGAGATATAACATGTGAAATGCGATTCACTTAAAAATTATTACTTATATGAATGTATAGTTTTGATAATTCAATCTAATTTCACTAAAGATCTCACCACCTTAGAACTGTTGTTGGAAGTATGGACTCAGTAACATCACCAAGGATTGATCTTCGAAGAATCTATGAAATGAACTTATTCTGTTTACTGCACGTCACTGGTCAAGAGTGTTTGTTATGGTATTTGCGTTAGATACAATAATCAACTAATTCCTTTAATGGGCTATTGTGCATAAAGAATTGGTTATCTATATGACTTGATCAGTTTGCTAAGCTATGACCATGAAGCAACATAGCTTGTTGACTGCATGATACATTCAAACTATTTGCCACTCCATATAGTTCACGAAGACACAGATGGTTTGGTGAGTCCAAGAATTAGATGCGAGATTACAATTCATCTCATTCATAATTATTTTGCATAAAATAAGATAGTTATACCCTTAAATGTTGCATATACAAATTCCATTTGCCTAAATAGAACCTATAGATTCGCCACTGAAGTAGACAAGGCTCCTGTAGGTTCACAAGGCAATGCAATTTCCGGACCAGATTATGGCACTGCGCATCAAGAAGCTAAACTGGAAGTCCTGGATCATGTGAAAATGAACAATACAATTGAAAGTCCAATATCAACCATAAAAGGCATTCTCAGTGATTCCAAGGGGAAGGAGTTGAGCTTTAACAAAGAGGAGCTAAGGAAAGCTGAAGAAAGGTTGAAACTTGTCTTTATTGAATTCTACCACAAGCTTCATCTTCTAAAGCAGTTCAGGTATTAAATGAGCATGATTATTCCAGAACATTGTTATCGGATCTTACCTTGTTATTTTATTTTATTTTTTTATTTTTGGTGCCCTTGGGCTATGAACATTTTTTGCTCACATGATCTATAAAATTGCAACAGTTTCATGAATCTCTCAGCTTTTTCAAAGATCATGAAAAAATATGAAAAGGTTTGACCCTCTCGAAGAACCTTCATTGTCTTTATCGGTTTAAGTTTTCCTGTTTATATCAGACAAAGATGTTTGTAGTCTAGATACAGCTTTAAGCTTAATATAGAACATAATTTTTCTTTGGGGGGTGTTGTGTTTGGTTTCAAATCAGATTGCATCCAGAAGTGCATCAAGAGCATACATGAAAATAGTGGACAGTTCTTATCTTGGGAGTTCTGACGAGGTATGTTCAGTCTTCTGTCCTTTTTCTCTCATGTCCATTTATTTGATTGTAAAAGAATATCATATTTAATAAGCAATAGATGATAAGAAATTATTTTGAAACATGACCGATATCGTCTTGTTTTCAGTTTTTTGACTTTTATAGAATCTAGGTGGGCCAGTTGGCTACTTCTTCTGAAGGCAAAGAAAGAGAACTTCACTTTTTTTCATGAATATGAGAGTTAGCTATTTACTGCTTGATTGCTATTGACCTCCAAAACCCTGACATATTCCCATTAAAAGTGCTAGTATGTAAATTGTGAATCGTCACTCAAGTACGATATCTGTAGCATTAGTGCCCGAAGTTGTTATTGTACATCAGGAAGAATAAAAGCTCATCATTTGAGAACCATTCTCATCCAAAAATGTCCACTTTCTTGTCAAGATTTTTCTTTTCAATTACACTCAACTACCAAACTATTCTATTTTTGACTATTATTTAGTTTTCTAACTAATGGAATATCATACAGTATAATTTTAACCCACATATCCAGGAAATTGGGAGGATGTCTCAGAATTCCACTATACTTATGAGAAATGAGTTGCAGTTTGTTGATATTGTACTCTGGTGCTGTAAGCCTGAATCGAACCTCAAATGGAGCATTGGCTCCTTATCTTATGAAGAATGACACTGACAAAACACTAACGGTATATCTTCTCCGATACGCTTGCCTAAGTTTGATACGGAGTATAAAATTAAAGGAATACCAAATTTTGTGGTTTGCATAAATACAGGATTAAGCTTGTGCAAGTAATTGTATTTGCTTGTAGAGAAGATACAATTTAATAAATAACCAAGTTTCCGGAGACTAATTTCCATTTTTTTCTGACATCCAAGGTTAGTGGCCTCTTGAAAAGGGTGGAAGATGCTTTTATTAAATACTTCTCAAAATTTAACCGGAGAAAAGGTATGAAAGTATTGAGGCCAAAACAAAAAAGAGAAAAGCACAGGGTAACGTTTATTTCAGGTAAGTTGTTCGTAAGAAGCCTGGATACATTTTTTGTTATGTCGGTAACCAATATGAAGTACTATTTGTTGTTTGGATCCAACTAAGTTAACTGCTGCATCTGAGTCTCTCCAACTCTTTCAAGCTTTTCTGCCAATGACAGGAAAGGGCAAAAGGAGAAATAAGTTTTAGTGATAGCATCTGATATCTGTATTATATGATCTATTTTTCACCTATTTCACAGGATTTTTCTCTGGTTGCTCAATTGCACTATTGGTTGCTGTCATTCTACTCATACAATCTAGAAAAGTACTGGATAAGGAGGAACGAGTCTTGTACATGGACAATATTTTCCAGCTATACATGTAAGTAAAGGCTTTCCTTAAAGTTTTTCCTTTTTGGACATATATAGCTAAAATAAATTCTGTGATTGTTTCTTGTTCATCCTGTGATATCCCTGGAACTAAAAATTATTGAAACTTCTTTGCAGTTTCTATGTATACATCATCCTACATATGCTCTTGTATGCCGCCAATATATACTTCTGGAGACGATACAGGATCAACTATGCCTTTATATTTGGTTTCAAGCAAGGAACTGAGTTAGGCTATCAGGAAATCTTTCTACTCAGTACTGCTCTTGCAGTACTTGTGCTTTCCACATTCCTGGTACACTTGCATGTCAAAATGGACTCTAGAAATCAGGGTCAGGAAGGTTACATTGAACTGATTCCTTTGGGCTTATTCAGTGTGAGATCTCAAAACTAGAATGATTAACTACCTACTTACATGGTCAAGCAGTTGCTATTTGTTGCATTTACTTTTATCTTAACTTTTACTCTATGCAGGTCATTCTTCTCATAACCTTCTGCCCGTTCAATATCATATACAGTTCTAGTCGTTTCTTCCTTATCCGATGTTTCTTTCACTGTATTTGTGCTCCTTTATATACGGTAAATGATAAGGAAGAAGTTTTTCTTTTGTACTCCACAGCCAGACAATTATTTTCTGATATCCTGATATATATATGATCATATGGGTTCTTTCCTGCAGGTTACTCTTGCAGATTTTTTCTTTGCTGACCATCTTACTAGCCAGGTTTGGAATATTTTCCACTTCAGTGTTAGGTGCAACTTCATGTAGCTTTCAAATTTAATAGGTGTTCCTTTCTCTTTGACCTCAGGTCCAAGCCATAAGGAGTCTTGAGTTTTATGCTTGTTATTATGGTTGGGGCAAATTTTCCAGGGGACAATCTAAGTGCCACACTCTTGATGTCTATAATGTTTTCTATTTCATTATAGCAATTATACCTTACTGGATTCGCTTCCTTCAGGTTTTGCTGCTTTTCCTTGCACTTGGCATCATATGTACTCCATTATCGTGATAACTACTCCCTCCTTTCCAAAATTAGATATTTTTCCTAACATAAAGTTCCTAACAGTACCATTAGCACTATCTCAAATATCTCCACTATCACCTATCAATACCAGATAATATGAGATCAATATTACTGCATACAATATTGAAAATATATCCGTAACTCGAAAATTGTCAATAAAAACCATTACTTTTTGGAAGTGCCTTTAATTTTGGAATGGATTGGGTCATTAATAAGCCCTAGGAAGATACTGCACTATAAAGGAGTATAATGATAGATTTTATGCACACTGTGTAGTGCCTCCGCCGATTGTTTGAGGAAAAAGATCTCGTGCATGCTTACAATGGATTCAGATACTTCTTGACAATTGTTGCCGTGGCTATCAGAACAGCATTCGAACTGAAAAAGGGAACAACTTGGAGGGTGTTAGCGTTGGTGAGCTCAGTTGTTGCAATTATGTGTAATACATACTGGGATATTATTGTAGACTGGGGGCTCTTCCAAAGGAGATCCAGAAACTTGTTTCTCAGAGATAAACTTCTAGTTTCACACAACAGTGTGTACTTTGCAGCAATGGTAATTTCTGAGCTGATCAGTCTGAGCATGTAATCGTTTCTGCTGGTACTTGTTTGATTGCGTCATATTTGATTTGGATATTTTTCAGGTTCTGGATATAGTATTTAGATTTGCTTGGCTGCAACTAGTATTGAAATTTAATGTGAGCCCTTTGACTGGAGATGCCATGACAAGCTTTTTTTCTTGCCTAGAGATCCTTCGCCGTGGCATTTGGAGCTTCTTCAGGTATCTTAAGACATAATTTGTGAAATTATCGGCTGCTTGCTGCCACATTTTTCTAGCTGGATTTGATCAATAGGCTACTTGGATTTTCCTTAATTGATGAAATCATTATTGATGACAACTTTACTTACATGAAAATTCTGCTTCTTCATTGGCTTATCGGTCATTCTAAATGCTATGGTTCTGCCTATTCCTGCCTCTGCCATGATGACCCAATCATTGACCAAAGCTGCTGGCTGCTCTAATTTTTACATTTATGATAGACATAAAGATGAACATACCTGTAGTTATTGGAGATTTTGAGAGATAATTATAGCCTCCATCTAATTTGTCATGTGAGGCATTCAATGATTAGTGAAAGTGGCTAATTGCATTCTTAAAACTTGCATGTGTATGCAAGTATTTACAAGATACATTTGAAACTTGCAATCCTTCTCTCACCGTTTCCTAATCAATCATCTTAGTGCTTGAGCATGATACTCTATTTGGGCAGGTTGGAGAATGAGCATTTGAACAACGTCGGAAAATATAGAGCATTCAAGTCGGTCCCACTCCCCTTCAATTACAATGATGATGAAGAAGAGAACTGTGATAAGGATGATTAAGCATCTGCAATTTTCTTACCATACAAACACACAAGCAAACATTCTCTGATATCAATCATTGTCATTCGGAGGCATGAGGCATTTTGTTAATTCTTCGCACTGAGGTATATTATTCCATTGTTCACCTTTGAGAAGGCTCGAAAAAAGGCCATTCCCACAGGCTTCACTAACAGACAGTTCTTGTTTCTTACCATTCTAAAGTGTGGTGATCCACCTTTCTCTCTTTTCCTTCATTAATTTATTCAAGTGGTTGTATAGCTTCGTCCTTCTGTAAAAAAAGACGTATATAAATAAATATTATGATTTGAGGTTATATCGTTTGACAAGATTTGAATGAATTTAATGATTTGAGGTTATATTGTTTAACGAGATTTGAATGAAAATGTGTCATTGTTTTCTATATCATTGTGAACAAAGATTAAGCTGCACCAAATAAGAAACTGATAAAATGGCCATCTAACTAGATTTTGATGAGAAGATTTACGAGGGTTCGCCACATACGTTTTGAGGGTTGGACACTTAATTCGAAGGGATGGCTATTTTAGCAATATTATTTGATTTTGTTTATTTATACATTATTATATAGAAGAAAATAAAAAATCAGAAGAGATAAAAGATCGGTAGTAGTGCAAAAATAACCAAAAAAATTGTGAAAATAAATATTTTCTATTTTTAATATACTCTAATTTAGAAAATTGTATGATTAAACTGAGACTATTTAGAAATTTGAATTCTCAAAAATTCATATATAAAATCGACTCATTTAAAAAAAATTAAATTAAATTAATTTTAAAGGAACCGAAACGAGCTGAACGCTGTAACTCGTGTTGAGAAGGAGAATTTCTCACTGGGGGCACTCTGGACCAAAAGTTATGACTTGAAGAGCAATCCAACTTCCTCAGCCCCGTCTATGTATGTATGTATATATTAAATTCATAAGCAATTATATGGAGTAATATAAAGTGAGAATTAACAGCGACAGAGAGTAGAGGGAAGGGGGTTTAAGAACAATCAGAGGTTTTACCAATCCCTCCGCCATGGGAGGTCTATTCTCCGCACCCGAAATCACCACAACACCAGAACCCACCGACTTCCAAAATCCCGTTTCCACATCTTCATCTCAAACCCCAATATCCCCAACTGAAGAAGAAAAAGGCCACCAAGTACCCAAATCCCTAGAAAAATCTACCCAAGAGGACGAAAAAGAGGAGGAAAAAGTTGAAGAAGGAACAGGCCACCAAGTATCCGAACCCCTAGAAAAATCCACCCAAAAGGACGAGGAAGAGGAGGAAGAATGTGGGTTCTGCAGGTTTATGAAGGGAGGTCCGTGCAAAAGCAGCTTTATTGATTGGGAAAAGTGCGTTGCAGTCGGTGAATTGATGAAGGAAGATGTTATTGACAAATGTGCCAAGGAAACTAGAGCTTTGATGCGGTGTGTTGAAGCTCATCCGGAATATTATGCTGTGGTTACTGAGGCTGAGGACAAAGAATCTGCTGCTGTTGGTGCTGAGGATGGTGCAGACTCTGCTCCAACATTGGGGAGAGAGCCAGAGCCAGAGCCAGAGGAAAAGAAACAAGCTTCGCACGACACTTCTTGAGTCATTAATTATTTTAATCTCCTGGGGTTATATCACATATAACTGGTGTATGCATGCTACATGATGTACCTAATATGGAGAATTAATTTTAAAACTATCAATTAATTATGACATGTTAGATGAACGTACGACTGACTTTTATGACGTAATGTATTTTTCTCTCTTTGTTCCTTGTTGGATAATGTTTGTTTAAAGCTGATGGGAATGAGGTTTAATTGATACGGTATTTGGTGAACACACGAGTTGAGGAGAATATTGTAGCTCAATTCTCGACAAGTTCAAAGTTTAGTTTCCTCTATTTGATTTTTTTTGCATTTCGAGGGACTAATGCTCATTCTCATCAGCTATGCTAGAAGGTTTTGCACATGGAAGTGAAGTGAAGAACAATGACATCATAATAAAAGATTTATTTTTCAAATAAGGGGAAAAAACTATCAATCCTTGGCCAGATAGATTGAAATTTCATCTCTTTTTTCACGTCTTAGAAGTTTTTCTTCCCTTGAATATATTAATCCAACTATATCTGTTCACGCTACTTTTTGCTTCTAAATTATAACTACTCTATCAACTATTGAAATCGTGTTGTAAACTGTACAGGAAGGTTGTTTGAGTTACCGTTGTTTTGGATGCAAATTAGATGGTTTGTCTGTTCAATGCTTGGTTTTTAAGCTAAATAAGGTAGACAAGGTTTGTCCCATTTATGCTAGTTGGGAAATTATGTATTTTCTTATGTTGAAAAAACATAATGTCATAGAAGCTGTAGTAATTCTTGCTGACCATGTTGCACCTTGTTAAGTTAGAAGTAATATCTTATCATCATATTGCACCTCCTTCTATAAAGATGTCCCCCTAGAACTATTGCCTTCATATCTAGACTCTAGAGTTCAAGTTTCTCCCTTTTTCATTTTTTTCTTTTTCTTTTTGTACAAAGGAGGTAATTGTCTAAAAATTCGCACACATTCACAAATATCAATTACCTTACAGAATTTTTTATTAACGTGCAAGATTCAAAATTTAGACCTCTTTAGTTTTCAGATGAGGTAATCGATTATCAATAAGCCCAACGGTCAGATTTAAAATTCAAGTTTTTCGTTGACCTTAAATTTAAACAACTTCAAATAGATTAAGTTATTGTATTATATATGTTAAATATTTGAACGAATGTCCGAATTTAAAAGGCATTCAATGCATTGAAGCACAGAGGAGGAAACATGGTTATAATACAAGAGTCATCTTTACTCGTTGGCTAGGAGTAGGTCTTGAGTAGAAAACTCTAATAATGTGTCTGGACTTCAGCACGCTTGTAGAAGGAAAGTAGAAATTAACATGTAGCCTACAGAAATTCTTAAAATACAAAAACTGTATACATCCGTTTGGTCATAAACTTGTTTGCTTGTACTGTTGAATGGTAGCACTAGAATCATAATTTTAAGAAAGGTTCTCAGTGTATCTGCAAACTAGGCAATCGTTTTGAGAATATACTGATATATTTCTCTGGTTCGGTGTTTTCTTGAATTCCTTGCCTTTTTCAATTGTGTTGTCGACTTGTGACAAGCAGAAAGTGTTTTAGTCGTGAAAAAAGTGAACCTGCGGCTCTAAAACACCTCCTCATAAGCTGAAGAATCAAAGCCAAGACAAAGTTGTTCATAACTGCATATAAATGGGATGGGGAATATGCATGTGCGAGAGAGGTTTAAGAGGCGATTACGATGGTTGAACTCTGATAGCAGACAGCTCTAGTGACGAAGACGAGAGGAGGTAGCAAAGAAGCAGAGCAGAGGCTGCGATAATGGCTTTGGTTGTATTGTTTTGATTTTCTGCTTCTTATGTGTCTTGTTGAATTTCAGGCACTAAACACTAATTTTGATTTTCCCTCTTTTTATTTGATCTCACTTTTATGTCAGTTTTCCCCTTGTTGTGGTTTCTATAGTAGTAATAAATTTATAAAACATCCTTTGTGAATTAAGACCAAATGCCTAAAGTGCTGTCGACTCACCGAACATTTACCATTTCAAATTTAATATAAAGTGAACTTCTTATCACCATCTTCTTATTAATCTCTCACTTTTACATTAAAGTTTCTTTGTTTAAAATTAAAACTGAAGTGGAAAAATAATACAAGGAAACCTGAAAAGGCAGTTCATTGTTATTTACAATATATGCGACCTGGTAACTGCAAAAGCGTGACCATGACAAAACTCATGGGAGTTTAAGTTTATGCAGTGACAAGGCATTTTTGATGCATGGGAACAAGCTTTTGGATCCAATGACGAAACCCCTTCTTATGATCTTGGCAAACTGGCTTCTGTATGATCAGATTTAGGGTTCCATGACATGCAAGTGAAGACTCAAATCGTTCACGTAGCTTTATTATCTGCAAAAACTCCGGCCTCTTATGAAGACAAGCATTGCTCAATCAAAGCTTTCATTGCAGGGGGCATTCACTGGGAATATCTGGTCTCAGATTCTTATACGCCACGGCGAAAGCAGCTTGGTAGGGTGTGAGTAACTTCGAAGGCATACTTCCAGTCACCATCTCCCATAGAATGAGCCCAAAGCTATAAACATCAACCTTCCTTCCAGATGACTTATAATGTTTGATCACTTCGGGTGCCATATAGCGATACGTCCCGCGACATCACCCCAACAGAATTGCAATCACAAGCTATTCCAAAATCTGCAACTTTCAGCTTGAATTCTTGATCAATATATAAGTATGTTCTCGGGGTTCAGGTCCTATGTATGACACCTCTGTATGACGCGTTGTGAGTGAATGTACTCCAATCCCCTAGCAATATCCAAAGCCATTGTAATTACTTTTGGCAGGGAAGAGATTTCTTCGACCGCAAGTATCTCCTCAAGGAACCACATGAGAGATATTCCGTGATGATGCAGAACACTGATGGCTTTCTACATGCTAATCACTATAACATATGGCTCA
Organism: Centella asiatica; assembly: GCA_014636745.2. Lineage (NCBI taxonomy): Eukaryota > Viridiplantae > Streptophyta > Magnoliopsida > Apiales > Apiaceae > Centella > Centella asiatica. Next base: position 35,117,133 of record CM025780.1, on the reverse strand, counting down.
AAAAAGTAACTTCTCTTGTGAACTACTTCTCTAACCGAACTCGAACTCCTCCCTTTTCATCATCATCATCATCATTTGGTATCCAAGAATTTTAACAGCCACGGCTTCATCCTTATAAATCCCATGGTAAATTTGGCCATCTGCTCCGTTGGCAAATCTAGGCCCAAGGAACAGCTTGGAGAGATCTACCATCCACTCTTCGTCGTCGACTGCGGTGGCCGTGGCGGCGGCCACTTCTACACAAGCGACTCTGCCGCCAGCATGGTCAAAATACCTTGACGACTCCATCGATTTCTTTGGTTTATTGCTGAAGTTTCCTACGTTCTTCTCCCCTCCCCCATTGTTGGTATTTTTCTTTTCTATTTGGTATTAGAAATACTTAACGGTTAATTTTGTTTTTGAATTCCACAAGGAGATAGGAAATAGGAATCTTAAGCTTGTAGACACAAAAAAAATAATCAGATATTTTGAGAGAGATTTTAGGAGAGAACAATCACGTTTGGACGGTTGGATCGTTCTGATTTTTGGATCGTTCTGATTTTTGGACAGCAGTTTCGCAACGTTTGGTTCTTTTGCTTTTCCCGGAGTTTGGACGGTTGAATCGTTCTGATTTTTGGACAGCAGTTTCGCAACGTTTGGTTCTTTTTCTGAACGGTGGAGATCGTTTTTAAGATCCGAAAGGGTGCGTTTTTGGGTACGAACAGGCTGCCTGTTTTAGATGATATTCTTTGATTTTGTCTCTGTTTTTATTTCATACTTCTTGACGTTTATTTCTAAGAAAGTGTGACGATATATTCTAAGTTTGTATGTCTCTAGTTTAACTAGGGAAGATTTTGTGTATTACCCAATTATCTGTGATAGTGAAATTTTTAAGTGGATTACGGTCTAGTGATTTTTACTCTCGTCTTTGGGAAAGTTTTCCACATATAATTTTTGTGTGTCTTGTGTTTTACAAGTTATCTTTTTATTTTCTCAAAAATTTACAAGTTTAAGAAAAATTATTATTATCCTGTAGTCAATTTTTTTCAACACCCATGAAGGATTTCACAGACATTTGTGCCCACTCGAGACTCCTAGTACCTATTTATGCTACAATCCCTCCTCTCAAAGGAAAACATGAAGTACTACAAGCAAAACCGGTGTAGGATTGGTTTGATTATTTGGTCATTTTGTATAATTATTTATAACGACAAACGCCCATATGTATACAAGTAACTTATGCACAATATGTACCTTCTACGTAGAATTATCAAAAAAATTTGTGAAAATAGTGCTTTAAAGTTTAGCCATGTATTGTATATGCCCGAGATACTGGTCACTAATCTTATTAGAGCACTTGCAACAATTTCTCTAAATTTTATCATATTCCTTATATTTGGAATATTTTATTAAAAAGTAAAAAAAATAAATTGTATAAATATTTTTATCTTAAAGTTAGTTTGGTAATTATGAATGGTGTATCTTTCAACTAATGGTATCACTATTTACATTAATTAAAATTATAATATTATTTTATCCTATTTATAATATTATATAATACTACTTTACTAAATATATATATATATATATATATATATATATATATTATAGCATATGATGCTCTAGAAGCCTCCGCCCCGAGTAGGCTACACAAACGCCATCAATGGTGGTCAGAGTGGGGCACCTTGGATGTAAGAGTGAGTACTGTTTTTGAGAAAAACAGCTTGAGCAATTGAATTTAAAATATTGGAAGTGTGAAATGTGTCTAACCATGTTTGATCATAAATTTTATAGCTCCCTTGTTTGAATTGCTTTTGATCACATGAATTGCTTTTGATGTGAAATGTGTCTAACTTTTAACCATCTTTGATCATACATTTTATAACCCCCTTGTTTGAATTGTTTTTGATCAACATGTGATACATGTTCCTTTAAAAGGAGATTTTAATATCATCACATGTTTGATGCTGATTAGTTATTCCACATAAGTAAATGAACTCACATGGCCTTCACGCATTACTTTACTTATGTGTTTCGAACCGTCTACCGTGTAACGTGTGCGTTTACCGGAATACGATTACAAAAATAAGCAGCCATTATCGGTGGTCGTAGAGTTTCAGAACTGGGCTGCGGCTATATCTACTTCTGCAGCCGGGTTGCCATAAAAAATTAAGAGAATTATAGTTTAAAAAAAATGTTTTTTATTTGTAACTATTTTATAAATGTAAATATGTGTGTAAGATAATATTTTTATAATAATTTGTTCTAATCTTGAAGGGAGAAATCCGCTAAAAGTCAAAATCAAATAGTATTAAAATTTGATTTGGGTAAATTAAAATTATTTTTAGTAATAATAAAAAAAAACCGAGTTAATTAATGATTCAACATAAACAACTTTATCCCCGAAATATAATTTGTCCATTAAATAATTAGATGTAGATCTTTGTTATATTAAATTATATATGTACATATTAAATAAATTCAAATAAAACTCTTTTAAAAGGAGGGAAAAGTTTATTCTTTATGACTAATAATTTATTCTCTCTGTTGGTGGGACAATAATAATATCACCCGCCAAAAGGGAAAAAACGAAATCCATCTTCTACAAATTAGCCATAAATACCTTATCCTAGACCACAAGCTATATATAATTATCATCTCCAGTTCTCCATATTTAGTCGCAGGAAGTGTTAAAAAGAAATGACCACTCTATTTTCTTTACACCCACCATCTTCCACATTCATTTCTCCGACAAGAACCTTAAAAAATATCTCCAACTTGAGAACCCTCACAACAATCAATACCCACTTCCCGAGAAAATCATTCTCCACCAATTCTCTTCTCTCGCCGGAATCTGACCCACAGCCTGCCGTACAGACCTTCTGGCGGTGGCTGTCCGAAGAAAAAGTGGTTTCTCCCAATTCTCCGGCCAAGCCAGGTGTCGTCGCCGAAGGATTGGGACTAATTGCTCAGAGAGACATAGCTCGAAACGAGGTCGTTTTGGAGATCCCCAAAAGGCTTTGGATTAACCCAGATACAGTTTCAGCTTCAGAGATTGGGAATGTTTATAATGGGTTGAAGCCATGGATCTCCGTTGCTCTGTTTCTCATAAGAGAAAAGCGAAGAGAAGATTCACCTTGGGAAAGTTATATGAATATTCTTCCAGAGTACACTGATTCTACTATATTTTGGTGGGTCTAGCTCTGATTTACTGAAGCTTGTTGCAAATGTTGTGGAGTTGCAGTTATGTTAGTTTTTGATTAATGTTGTTTGATTCTTTTTTTTTGCCTGCTGCAGGTCTGAAGAGGAGTTACTTGAGATTCAAGGTTAGTTGATTATATTTGTTATTTATCCCTTAATAGTCTTTGGATAGTAGGAGTATAATTGAAAGCTGGGGGATATAATTTTTGTATTGGTTACGCATGATTATAAAATTGAGGTTCAATTTTTTTTTCAGCTGCTTTTATGCCTTTTTGGTTAGGTTACCCTTCTGATGATTACAATTTGTCCATATAGAAATTTTTTTGATTGAGAATTCGGGCTAAATTTTCAAACTAAATTTTCAAACTGATAAGATTATGAGACAGTTCCATATTTAATTTCATGAACTTGATAAATGTGGTTTTGTTAGGTAGCAGCAGGTCCATAGTTCTATAAAGTAAAATCATTGACAAAATCTATGTATATCATATCCAAAAGTTTGTAGCATTCTTTATTTTTGTTAGAACCCAGGTAGATTTTGTCATTTTGATATGGGAACAGCTTTAGAGGAATTGTTCTTATATGGTGGTCACTTGTTTGCTGCTATCAAATTTTGAGTACAAAAATTTGGCATAAAAGAAACTATTGGATTTTGTTCCTTGTGATTGATTTGATTAATTGCCTATGTTTCTTGTCCTCCACAACTGTTACAGTTTAACCGAACTGAAGTCTTTTAGGAACCCAGCTATTTAACACTACAGTTGGTGCGAAAGAATACGTGCAAAGTGAATTCTTGAAAGTGGAAGAAGAAATCATACTTCCAAATCAGCAGCTTTTTCCTTTTACCGTGACAGCTGATGACTTCTTATGGGCTTTTGGGATACTCAGATCAAGGGCTTTTTCTCGCCTTCGTCAGCAAAATCTCGTCTTGATCCCCCTGGCAGACTTGGTAAGTCTTATCTCCTCCAAGTTGGTTTTGGCAGCAGTAACTGCAAGTTCCAATGCAAGTGTAACTCTATTAATAACGTCACTAGGTTCTGGTTTGAAGTAGTAATAGTAGTTTAGTAGTTTAACGATTACTGGTATGATGTTCACTTTTCTAACATCGTTTTAGACTAACTAATGACTGGATCATCAGAACCTGAATGCATATAAATCTTTACCATAGGGTAAACTGGAAGTCCGTAGTCGTGTGGCTGCTAACTAATAGTCTGTAAATTCTGCAGCGGACATTTCATTGATACACTAAGTGTTGATAGAGAAACATTAAAACTTTGTGACTAGGGAAATTGAAGAAATAGTTCAGTCATGATACTCTGTTGAAGTCGCTTCACAGTGCCTAAAAACGGAAAACGGAAAATGCTGTATGATGTGGAATGTTTTTATCAGAAGCTTGTAACTGATAGACCCTTGCCACAAATTCCATATGCTCAAGATGATTTCAGAATAACTGCTACTACATTAGTAGTAGATTATAATAATAAGTTCAAATATTGGGAGCTTTCTTCATCTTTTTTTCTTTCTTTCCCTCCGCCACCCCCACAATCCCTCAAGTTATTTCGTAATCACTTAAAAAATAAAGCCTGAGCAGTCTTCATGTCGCTTAACTTATTTGGTTGGAGATTTAGTTCCTGCAGACTTACATTTGTTCTGTTGTACAGATCAATCACAACCCCAGCATAACCACAGAAGATTATGCATATGAGATCAAAGGTGCTGGTCTTTTCTCCAGGGATCTTATATTTTCTTTGCGAAGCCCGGTATCAGTAAAGGCTGGTGAGCAGGTGAACTCTTGTACGAATCTGCTTACGGTTAGAATTGTATTAATATCAAATACTAGAGTGATAACTGTCATCAAGATGAACATCTTAATCTCAATGGTGACTAATGTAGAAAATTTTGCTGGATCATCAGTTTCTTGTATCTTTTGACATCTTTTTGTGGCTATTAATGTAAACCACCAATTAACACAGATACATTATCATCAAAGAAAAAGACATAAATCAAAACATACTTGTGAACAATTTAGTTTACTAAAAGCAAAAAAGGTGACATGTGGAATGGCAAAATGACAGTTTTTTCGAGTGTTATTTGTTTGAAACTTGGACTTCTGTCGCTAGTTCTGCTACATCTCAGTAACTAACAATAAATAAACTGTAAAAATATGCAACACTTAACGACTTACCCTACTTACCCTCTAGTTGGATTTCTTTTAATGGGATATGATTTTGCAGGTTCTAATCCAGTATGATTTGAATAAAAGCAATGCTGAGCTAGCTCTGGATTATGGGTTCATAGAATCAAGATCAGATCGAATTACATATACCTTAACTTTGGACATCTCTGAGTCGGACCCAAATTTTGGGGACAAGCTAGATATTGCTGAGTCGAATGGTATGGATGTAAATGCATACTTTGATATCACATTGGGCCAACCTCTTCCAACAGCAATGCTTCCTTATCTGCGGCTTGTAGCTGTTGGGGGAACAGATGCTTTCCTCTTGGAACCCATTTTCAGAAATTCAATTTGGGGCCATCTTGAATTGCCTGTCAGCCGTGCCAATGAGGAGGTCATATGCCAAGTTGTAAGAAATGCCTGCAAGTCTGCTCTCACTGGTTATCATACCACAATTGAAGAGGTATATCTTCATCTTTAATGTATACATTTAAAAATAATCTGTTCAGCTATATCATGTTGCTGCTTGTTTTATATACTTAGCCATGTATATCAAGTATAAACCTGTTAAATCATGCATCTTAAAAGTTTTAATATGGAGTGTATATGTCTAAAGTGAACAAGTTACTAAATTGAAAATGATGAGTTTGAAGGGATGCAACTTTTTTCCTTTTTCTTTCTTTTGGTATATCCGTTTCTGATAGCCCATAGCCCAACCAGGAAGATAATATTGTGCATACTTGATAACTTGAATCTTTAGTTGATGATTACTTTGAGCTTGGGATATTAAAAGAAAATTTGATCTTACAGGATGAGAAATTGATGGAAGGTGGAAATTTAAATCCAAGACTTGACATAGCAATTGGAATAAGATTAGGGGAGAAGAAGGTATTGCAGCACATTGATTCCATCTTCAGGAAAAGGGAACAAGAACTGGATGAGTTTGAGTATTACCAAGAAAGGAGGCTGAGGGAACTTGGTCTAGTCGGGGAACAAGGCGATATTATTTTCTGGGAACCCAAATAAAATCTGCTGATGACTTCCAAATGTTCTGCTTGTATGCTAAGATTAAGAGGCAACTTTAATGAAGTGGGAAATAGAGTGACTAGTAATACCCTTCAATTTTGTTTCAGAGTGATGTCTTTCCACAGCTTTCCATGAGCTAGTTTACTAATACATTCACCGTCATTGCATCCATTGATTTTCATGTTCTAAACCACTGTAGATTGAACGTAATTGTTCAGGCAATTACACGCCCAAAGAGGCAAAGACCAGTCACAAGTGTAGTTCTTTTTACCATGCATTAATAAAAACACTGATTTTTCTTTCTTGAAAGTTTGTTCTACTGTCGTAATACTCTGTTTTGATGTGTCAAATCTCATTGTTCTTCCTCCCTGGTGTACCAAACATTGTTCCAGATGTGGATGCAATTATATACATGCTTTAATTAGTAGAAAGATGCGCACCTCGCGTCCACCCAAAACAAACAAATGATGTTTCGAACTGTTCAAAGATGGATTTATTTTTTTCCTCGTTTCTTTTTTTCAAACTTTTAGTTTTTGAAGCCAAGTGATTTTAAGTAGTCAAAGATAGGTCACATCATCAGACATTTAGACCTTTTGATAATTTGATATTACATCTCGGAGTTTCTAAAACGTAATTAGCAACGCTACACTCTTGTGGATGACTGAAATTGTATAATACCGAGTATACAACCAGGAATAAGCAAATATAAACAAATAAACAAATAAATGAACACGAATATGGATGCCTGAGGAAGACCAAATCCTTTGCAGGCGTTTCTTGTGAAGCACGTCGGATATGAACAATGCAGTAGTTTTAGGCCTCCCCCTTCAGGTCTCCTCTACGCCTGATATCATAGGGTTCGTTACGTATGTGTTTAAGCATTGAAAACTTCTCTAAGCAAAGCAACATGGTATCTTTCCCACAGTAGCTATGCATAGTCCAATACGACTACGGTCTACGGTGAGTCTTGACCATTTAACTCATCTCGAAGTTTCTGTTGAATTGACGGTACCTAATACGTTACCACAACTTGTTCCCTCGCAAAAACACTCATAAGGGTTCGCATAGAAGTAGTCTTCTTCTTTGGGTTTTTCTGCATCAACTCTACGACGTGTGGGCTGTCCTGTCCTTCCTTCATGTGTCAATCTAATAGCAGCTGAGAACTCATCCCATGCAAGTGTCCCGTTCTGATGTAAATCAATCAATTGCACAATTCTTCGCCGATCTAGTTGGATGGTCTTTTTAAACCCAAAATATCTGCTTGAGATCCAACCAAAATTCATTTAACAAGATGCAATAGAATAGAATAACTACTTAGTAGAAAGAAAGCATAAATTCCTCCAGAGAGTGCATCTTATGTACCTGCGATGACCTTCCACAAGCTTTGCCATGTTACCGTCATAAGTGGGAATGAAAACATTGCTGGCAACAGATACCATGAAGTCCAGAGCTGCCATTTGGGATGAATGATTTTGGAATTGTCGCAAATCATCAGCATCTAGCAGCATTTCCTTCTTCACCTGAACGAAGGCAGTACTCAATATATCATAGCACAATCATTTAGGCAAAGCATCTATATATATAGAGTTTCATCATTAATCTGGAAGACAAAAAACTTATCAGCTACAGGAGTACTCTAAAATCAAGTACTGATTAACCATTCCAGTTGATGAGTTATCAAGTTGAAGGATGGATAAATGCCTGGAAGGACTAGTTCGAGTATTCAACCATTAGCCATTTAACTACCCATTGAAAGGCATCATCTTATCATCAAGATACAGGCATCAAATCTATGTACCCAATGAGCCATCATGATTTCCCTTAGCATTAAGTAGCCAATAGTGATGCCTTTACTTCGGACACAAAAACTTGAATTCATAGATCTGATGAATCAGGGTAGTTATTAGCTAATTACTCACAATCCGTGGAAATGCAGCCTTTAACACAGCAAGTCTCTTTTCGCTGCCATAAATCTCACCAGATGCAATATATATCTGGGTGTTATTGTCAATATCTAGTGCCCGCAGCACTAAAGCTGCCTCCTCAGGGGTAAGAGGGCACAGACCTTGTGATCTCCTTTCTCCAGACACTATCTCTTTCTCCCTCCACCAAGGAAATGCATACCTGACCATAAAGTGCAGTTGAAAAACATCGAATGTTACAAAGTTATATGGAAATAAAAGTACGTTACAAAATTATGTTACAAGTAAAGTTTTTAGCTTTCCTGTCAATTATTAATTTATTTGAAATAGGAAACATTATTTTGTGGGCTTAAAACTGAGTAAACTAATACAGCTGCTTGTAAAAGCACAGATGGTCAATATGTCAATACCACATGCAAAGGAACAAGGTAAGACAAAGTCTTCTAATATTGGTTATGGCCATTGACACAACATTTTTCTCTATCCACTTGCGTTTTGGATAAATGCCTGCCCTAAGAAAACATCCACCACTAAAAATTGATATGAACAAACAGACGCACACATCCACACACAGGGCAGGGGGGAGAGGAAGAGAGAGAGAGAGAGTACTTTAAAGTAAAATCACCTCAATCGTTTCAGCTCTTCAGCTTCTTCCTCTGTGCATCCATGTGTACAACCCGAGAAAGCCAACATATCCATTTCGTATCTGAGATGTAATGCTATAAATGATCCTTTCCCTTCAAGTATATGAACCAATTTCTGTCCCAAAGCCTCAATTTGAGGAGTGAATCTCAGTGCCCGAAAATTTACGCGACACCTGAATTTCTGAAGATCAAGGGGAATCATATTGTTTGCCAACCGTGTATCTGTTCTGTTGAAATGTATCAACTTATGCTTGTCAAAAAGAGGCAGAATCTGCATGGTTAAATCAACCCCACAGAACTTGTTCAGAAAGAGAGGGAGGGGGAATAACATATGCATCCTAAGTTGCTAAAAACGCCCAACTCTCACATGTCAAACAACACCGTGTACATGCTATTACAAAAAATAAGAGCTGGTGAAATAGCTATTATGCAATCAAAAGTAATTACCGATTGCTACGGTTTCTAAAAATAATGTCACATTCATGAGGGCATTGTTGAATCAGGCTTGGTTGAGTAATGAAGAATGTTTTTATTTTGCTGTCAAAATAATGCATCAGTTTTTCAGAATAGTATAAAACAATTTACCCAAAAAGGGTATTAATCTTGCTATGAAACATCTGCACAAGCATGGCTACCTACCAGATTATTACCTTGCAAGCCAAAGATGTATGAACAAGCTACACTTGAAAACAATAGGATGCTTTGAGCTTTCAAAGAAAAACCTATGGTGTAGATTAAAAAGCAAAGTGACCTAAAGCACACAAACCTGTTGCAGATAGTATTTTTCACTGGACCAGCTGACCGGAGGCATTTCTAATGGCCTGTATCCATATCTTTGGATAAACCTTTTTGGTAACCTTTTGACAATTCGAACTTCATCTCTCAATGAATCAATGAAGTGTCTCACATCAAAAATGTCCTCAAAATCACTGCAAGTAAAATACCTCATAAAAATTACCAAAAATGCAAGATGGAAGGAGGTCATAAGTTTTTAACCCAAGTACGGTACCTAGGATCTGCCCAGAATGATGTCTTATCAAGCTCTGGAACAACCAAAGTAAGGTTCAAGAGTCGAGAAACTGCAACCATGTCACAGATCTGAAATCACCCATTTCGGTTAGTAAAATAAATTTCCACAAAGATATATATACCAGGCAAAAGGGAAACAATGAGTACCAACCGCAGCACGCATTTGATTTAAACCCCCATTGCAAGAAACCCTGAGAAAACCATTACTCGTGTAGTTCCCTGCAGAATAATGGTTTTGAGGAAATTTTGTGCAATTTCAAACAACATGAAGGGAAAAAAGCTCTTTGTAAATCACCAAACTAAGCATGCACTTATTAATTGTAAGAAGTAATTCCCAAAAAATTTGAAGGGTAGATGATCCGCTCCTCTAATAGGAAACTTGCGGCATGCTCACCATAGCAGCGTATATGGATATCAAAAACTAAATATAGTATATAGTTACTCAAGCAATAGATTATAGATGGATTAACAAAATAGATGCTTTTGATCAACTTATCAGCAGATTGGCCATGGCAGAGAAGTACAAGGCTCTAAGAACAAAACTACCTTTTTTATTCGAATAATTGTGTAAATCCCTAAAAAGATATAAATCATATTAATAAAATTAAATACCTAAAATGCTTATAGACAGGGAACCATTCATTGATTCAGCCATTTAGTTCATTTAATCTATTCATTAATGAACATATGAAATGTAATGAATAAGAATAAATTTTAGAAGCTAAATGTCCCTCCACCTGGCCTTCTGATTGCATCTATGGGTTTGACGAATTTCTATCAACATAGATTCAACATAATGCTAATCAACGAAGAAATAAGCATTATCATAAGTCTACAAATATAAAATTAGAACAAAACAAGACTTTTCTATTTATTTATTTTGTAGGCCTCAAAATTTCAAGATCTTTTGCTCTCCGTTGTTGCTTGCATGTTTACCAGTTATATATATAAATGTGATGACAAGATCTCATTTAGAATATATCTGCTGAAAAGAAGAATGTACAACGAGATGAGATAGAAAACCATTGTTTATTGATTAGATATTTAGCATCTGTGAATGAGTGCTGAGGCATCAAGCATGCAATCACACTCATAGTGCTCTAGTTTCACAGTACCAAAAAGACAATGCAAAATGACATCGGATGGAAAATCCATTCTTTCAGGATCAATAATCTAGCCTGTGATTGCATATTGACGACCGAGGAAAGGTCGTTTTCTCTTGATACCAATTTTTCCAACATAAGCAACAAAATTCGTTTCGACGTTTACTGAATAACAGAACACAAGAATCCAATTGGGTGAAACTTGACTTATTTCTCCTGATCGTTGATCCAAAGACAAAAATATTAACCACATAAGACACCTACTTTCAAACACCAGAAATCCTTCCAACAAATTAACAACAGTTTCAAATGTCATGTACCTAATTACAATTCAATAGACCAATTTTAACCAAAAAATATTAAATGTACTTACTTGCCGGAGGAAGTGGAGGCAAGGACGGAACTGCATTCCTGTTTATAAATAGCTTAGAAGACCCATTTGAACGATCCGATAACCCACTTAACAAATATGGATGCCACAACTCACCAACTGCAACTAGCTGAACCAAACAGGTCCATATCAAAATGCTGAAACAAATCCTAATGAACCACACTTGAAATCTAGTTCTGGGAATCAGCTTATCACACCTCAACTGTACACTCTCGGATCTAACCTCCATTTCAATCCTTCCCACCTCATTGCTTATTCTTCGTACCCCATTAATTTCAAAGAAATGCAAACCCTAGATTCACCCAAATCCAAATTTTTAAAATTTGAAAATTACTAATCAACCCCACAATCAGAAACTGTAACCGCTGAATCAACGGACTACAGGAGAATAACCCAGATGAAAATTTGGGAACTTGAAGGGATTACAAAAAGATTTGATATTTAGCAAAATTGCAATAAATGAGAACCCCTGTAGGGGGAAAACTCAGGAGGTGAAAGCGGCAAAATGAAAATCACGAGTAGGCATTATCGATAAATAAAAGAGTATCAACTACACCCGCACGGAGCAACACAGCAAGCGTCAAATTTCTGATAGATCTTTATTTATTTATTTATATATTTATCTTTTTTGAAAAGTTTTACTTTGGAGTAGATTGCTTTATATGTGCTTGCTTTCTCATTAATCTTGAAAGAGTGATATGAATTGGAAAGAAAATAATGCGGGACTATGATCAGCATCTGTTTGGCAGGGACTGATGATGAAAGAAAAATTATACTCGAGTGTGAGCCGGTGAAGAAAATTTATTTATTTATAAATGTTTTCTTTTTGTCATGAAAACATTTTTTTCTTTCTTTTTTTCTTGATTTCAAATTTTAAAAAATCTGTTATACACTTAAACTCGTTCTAAAATAAATCTAGTTGTTATTTCTTTTTACCTAATTAAATCATTTATTTGGCATGTAACACATGGACTAATATTTTTTGTACCAAAATATATTATATTGTTTATAATTCACTAAGAGTTGCTTTCTTTTAAATAAGATTTTAAAATTTTACTTATTAAAAAATGAAAATAAGACACTTATAAATTTTTTATCGTATGTAATAGAGAATAAAATATATAATGGAGGAAGTAAGTTGATTTCGTAACCGAAAGCGACGGGAATGTTGTGATCAGAGTATAACATCGTCAAGGATTGTCACTAAAATAATACTTAAATCGTTTGATCCAGTTACTCTTATTACTAGTTCTGCGTATAACAATTTTTTAAGTAACTCGTGTTTAATATTTAAAAATACTTAATAGAGAAAATAATTGGGTGTTGTGAACATGAAGTTTTCATAAAATCTTTACTTGTAAGACGCGTTTTAAAACCGTGAGGTGCGTCAGAGTGGACAATACTCGCAATAGAGGTGTGTTGTGAACCTGAAGTTTCAGCACGATACTCACGATGGGGTGTGGACAATACTCGCGATAGGGGTGTGTTGTGAACCTGAAGTTTCAGCACGATACTCGCGATGAAGTGTGTGTGTTATGAACATAAAGTTCTCACATCACTCTTATACGATTCTACTGTGTGCTTAATAAACAAGGCCTGAAGAAGACGTGTTTCAGATAATATCTTGCGAGCTGTTTATAACATTGAATTGCCATTTGAAGATTTATTATTTTGTATCCTAAGAGTCAATTATGGTGGTGGGATGGAGGAATGAAATTAAAGATACTATCTTCCTCTAGATTTATTTATCGCAATTTATTTTGTCATGTTTAAATTTATTAATTTTAAAACTTATATTTTAACAAATATATTTTACATTTAAAAATTATAAAACTTGACTTTGATAATATATATATTTTTGATAATAGTTATTTGTCTTAATTTAACATATGTAAAAATATATTTTAATTTGATCAAGAAAAATTAAATTATGATAATTAAATTTAGACCAAGTTAATACCTTTTAAACTAAATAGGTTATTGTCGATAATACTGTAAAAGGAATATCCTTAATAAACAATGGTTATTCCATCTCAAAATTCAAAGATATAAAAATGGTCATCGACACCATGATTAATAATAAAATTTTTTGAACACGATAAACTACTTTAAAAACAATAAAACTCTAAATTCTAAACTCAATATTTACTTAATAGATGTGAAAAATACTATTCCATTTGTTTTTAAAAAAATGTTTATATTCATGTAATTTTTTAGTATAATAATATATCTTCCAAAATTTATTATTAAACTATTTTTATATTATCATTAGTAACAAAATTTAAAAAAAAACATTTGAAATATGTAATTTAATTATACACATAATTAAAAATTCAAATGTAACTTTTTTCGTAAAAATCGAAGAAATAATTTTGACCTACAATTATAATATGAATATAAATGTGAATTTTCTTAATATTTATGAACAATATAACTGTGAAATTGTTGGTGTAGGACGACGTTTTTAACCTCGCTGAATGTGCGTAGTTGTTGCTAAACTCTTTTAACTCGCCTTGACTCTGTTTTACCATCTTCTTCTTCTTCTTCCTCCTGTTTCGCACAGAACACGACTCCTAGTTTGTCTCTTCATCTATATCCCATCTTCCTGTCCGACGCAAAAAAAGATTATACAGATTCACATCAAGATGATACAGAGATTCTCTATCCTTGTTGTTCTAATCCTTTTGGGGGTTTTTACATCAATATCGGAATCGATCCAGTTCGATCTGGAATCGGGTCGTACCAAATGTATTGCTGAAGACATTAAAACCAATGCCATGACCGTCGGAAAGTACTCCATTGTTAATCCAAGCGAAGCCCATCATTCTATGCCCGAAGTTCATCATGCTTTGCCCGAATCTCACAGACTTACTGTCAGGGTAATTTTGACTCAACCCCTGTTATTATTCCTGGATTTGAGGTGGATTTTTATGTTAATTTTGCTTTTAGTATTGCTTTAATTCTTTTGTTGTCTGAGATCTAAAACCAAATTCTTTTATTTGCCGGGTTTTTGATTATTAATCATATTTGGTACCAAAAATCGGTTATTGTGAATTCTCAGCAAGAATGGATTGTGTTTGGAAGAAAGTTTCTAGCTTTTGAGTAAAGAATTAGCTGTTGCCCCATTTTTTTCTCACAAAGTGTCTCAATTTGCAATTTATGAAGTCAATTTATAGAATCTTGGAGTTCTATAATTAAATGAATTCATATGGTCTTATCTGATACAGTTATAAAATTCTTACAACTGTGTAGCACGTAAGAACTCAGAAATACTAATAAGTACAGAAGTACTAAGTATTTAGAATATTGCTCTTAAAAATCAAAATTTCGGGGGAGAGCATGAGTGTGTAATTTTATTAGATTTGAAATTTCGAATCAACAGTAAGTTTGCAAGTTTTCAGGGCTTTGTGTGTTCTAATTTTATTTTCAGTCACCAAAACAGAGTGCTTTTGCAATGTTTCGGACGTTTTTTGGGGGGTTTGGGATTGTGATTTTTCATCTTTCATTCTACTTTTAGGCAGCTAAGTAACAAGGCCTCCTTAAGAGTATTTTCATGAATAATGTATCTGGGGATGCAGGTGACATCCACATCTGGGAATAGCTATCACTATGCAGATCATGTGGAGTCTGGGCAGTTCAGTTTTCAGGCTGTGGAAGCTGGAGACTACATGGCTTGCTTTTGGGCTGCAGATCACAAGCCACCAGTAACAATAACCGTTGATTTTGACTGGAAATCAGGTGTGGCTGCAAAGGACTGGTCTAATGTTGCAAAGAAAGGGACAATTGATGTAAGCATCTATGTGTGTGTGTGCGCATGTGCGCGTTGATCTATGTTGTGTTTCATGGAACATTTATAGTCTGCATTAGTTACACTTGAGAGTTGGATATCTTGCATGTTTTGTGGAGATACAATACTCTTGGGGTTCTCGCTTAGGAGTGGTATGATGTTATCAGATAATACCAATTGAGGTATTATCTTGTTCTAGGACTAGTACATCATATACTTAAGTCAATTCTATTAATAACCATTGTTAGCTGACCTGCTAGTTCAGGGGGTAATGTAAATGCTATATGTGTTTGCAAAGCCTATTTTTAGGAGATAATGGGGATAATGCAAATGCTATATGTGTTTGCAAAACCTATTTTTAGGAGATAATGCGTATATGCCTAGGAATATTAATCTTATTTTGGTTATTTTCTGGGCTAATCTACAATAATTGGACTTTTGATCCCTTAGATGAATATTATCCTAGATCTCTTACTAAATCTGTACCATACATAATCCTGAATTCACATAGTATCCAATAGGGTCCTGACTCCTAAGTAATATCAATCATCCAGCATCACTGAATTAAACGATCTGAAGATTTTTAGTTCAATTATTCAAGATATTAATCTTATCTATGCTACAGTGTTGTTTGTTTTTTTTAAATAGTTGTAGGTGATAAGCTAGTAGCAGGAGTAATAATTTACGGTGTCAATTCATGTGTTGCGAACAAATACAGCTAAAAAGGGGTGTTATCTAGTATTAACTTATATTATAAATCAACTGGTAAATAACCTTATGTTTCTTGAAGATCAAATTCCCTTGGTTTAGTTACTTTTTGTGTTTGTGGTTCGTCCCTAGAATGATAAATTACATGTTTTTTTTCTTTTTCTGTTTTTAAAAAGTAACCTCACCTTTTTTGTTTGGTTAAAGGATATTGCCTAGGATTATTATTCGAGAAACCGTAGTCCCTTAAATTTATTTCTAAACAAACATAAGCTGAGAGTATATTATTTTACTTTTAAAGTATTTTTAATTATTTAAACATTTCAGAATGGATACCAGATATTTTGTACTCCATCTATGGTTATAATCAGGTGGGCATCTTTTTGTGGAATGGAGAGAGTATAACACTTCCTCAGTTCTAAAATTTGAGATATATTTCTCTTTTAATGCAGTACTATTTACAATTCTTATAGTTTCATTTGTGATATGAGTTTGTAAAAATACCAAAGTATAAAAGTTTGTATTTAATAGAATTCTTCATATATTTTATGATATTATACTTCAAATTTATTAAAAGTAAAAAGTATCACTTCAATTTTGAATATTACGATTTCATAAACCTATTTTTTGTGAATTGAAACGTATCTATAATTTTGTAACGGATGGAATATTTTACTTTCAAGGTCTTCGAACTAAGTAGGTTTTTTAAGACAAATTTGATCCCAAGCACTATATAGCTTAGTTCTTGTAATTGTAGACAACGTTGTTGTAATGCTATGCATGTTGGTTTACTTTATTATACCCTTTGTTCCAAAATAGATGACCATTATGATAAATGTAAATACTTCTTTAGTTAAAAACCCCTAGTACTGATTAAATTTGATCATTCAAGTGGGATTTTTTTTTGAAGTTATCTGTAAGTCCAACATGTAAAGATGAAATATAAATGTTCCCTATAGTAATTTAACAAAATAAATAAAAAATACTATGTATGCTTAATGAAGAAATTAGATTACTAAATTCATGTTTTCTTGCCATAAACTAGGGTGGTATTTGGGTGTGGTTTTTTTTTTCATTAATTAAGTTTCTATCGTTTTCAAAATTCATTTTGGTCATTATCTTGGAACAAAGTAAAAAGTCATCTTGGTTGATCTAATTTGGAACGGAGGGATTACTTACTAATTCAATTCAATGGTGAAATAACTATTTTTTGTTTTTAGTTTTTAATTTCTTAACTTTCTTATGTTAACTTAAAAAGTATATTTCCCAAGAGTAAGCTAGACTTGCTTCTTATATTTGGATAACAAGTCTGTCCAAAAGTTAGACCCTTTGGTAATAAAAAGTAGCTTGTGGATATTAAGCTCTTTATAATCTGCTTCTGAACAGGCACTTGGTATTATAGTCATACATGATCCGGATGATGATTTAGTTATAAATTTATTTTTGCTTTGGTTTCTAGGCCATGGAACTAGAGGTGAAGAAGCTGTATGAAACTGTTACATCCATCCACGAGGAAATGTTTTATCTTCGCGAAAGGTAGTGAATTTTTATCACATGTAGTGCTGCCACTTGAGTAATATGCAAAAATCAGATACAATTCAGCCTCAAAGAAATTGCCATGTTGATTTAACCCAACTCCATATATATAGTACTAACAATTAAAAGATATTATACTTACCTCCTGATCACAATAAATAAGTAATGATAAAAGCCTAGCTTGTGGTTTGTCATTGTTGCAGGGAAGAAGAGATGCAGGAGCTTAATAAAGCAACCAACTCCAAAATGGGTTGGTTGAGTTTGCTTTCGCTTCTGATCTGCTTGTCTGTTTCGGGTATGCAGTTATGGTTTTTGAAGTCTTTCTTTGAGAAAAAGAAGCTTATTTAACTATGTTTAAGTTATTTATTAAAGAGGAAGAAAGACGCTGTGTTATTTATCTCGGTCATGTACAATTTTCATCTGCAATCTTCATTATAAGATATAGGGTTAGATTGACTTTTATATCATAGAACTTAGAATTCTGATCTGTTGTAGAATAAAGCATGTTTTCTTTTTCTTGAAGAATGATGAATTTATGTTCTAGTGCATAGACAATGATTTGGAACTAACCTCAAACCCGTTACTCGCCAGTTTCATTTCGTCTATGCATGTGAATGATGATTCAGGACGGGGCCTTGGTAATGAACAAATGCAATGGACAATGGAATGAAAAAAGTATAACTTGACTTTATTAGTACTCTTCACAATTACATCTATATCAGTCATCACAGTATGTACGTCTTTTCCACCGTTCCACCACCACCTTTCTCCACCAACTTCTTCCACCATGACAAAGCCAACAAATCTGAACAACGAAAATAATAAAGAGACGGCAGGAAAATAAGATGACCTAATTAATATAGCACATACATATTTCAAAGGAAAATAGAAGAAATGAAAGGGCAAGAGGTTTGTGTGCGTGAGAGTGAGATAGAAAGAGAAATGGGGTCTAGCACCCCAAGATAACTAAACACCCCACGGGATTGATTAGAGATTGCAAGGCTAGGGATTAGGTTATAGGTGAGATTGCAAGAATTTTGATATTTTGTAAATGACTGAAATTATGATATCTTTCTAAGAAATTTGAAATTGCTTGTGAATTTATGTAAAGAATTACTATTTATTAACCAAGAAAATGATAATATTTACATATTCCATGCCAAACTATTTATGTTTATATTATTAGTTTTTAAAATTGTCTTTGTAAATTCTTTTTTATTTTTGGAAAGATCAACACGCGCACGTTCAAGAAGTGGAGGTATTAGCATATTTGCTACAGTTTCATTACATTTAACGCTCCCCACCCATATATAAGAAAAAGCGCAACACCTGTCTGAATAAATAAATGAATATAAATAAAGAGAGAATATAAAATGCACCAATAGAATATACAAGATTAACATTGGTTTATGTAAAAACATAAGTATTTACTTTACCAAAAAAAAAACACATAAGAATTTTAGAAGGAAAGGTTCCATTTTAGTAATTTACAATTAACAGCAAGCTTTTTGTATTCAGGAAGATAGGGCCGTAAACGAAATCAGAAATATCCAATATTAGATTAAAATATTTGTGTCCATATTTCAAAAAAGTGAATATTATCCGTATCCAATTAAAAATTAATAAAATACAATTATATATATATTCACATTTGTTTTTAATAATTATTTGTACTAAATTTTACTTAATAACTTTGTTATTTTTTAAAGTATATGTAATTTTTTATAACAAAATTACATTCATAAAATTATAGATAATTCATTATAAAATGAATATTAAGGTTATATCATAGATTTTTTTTAATCAAATGAATAAAATTTTATATTTTGTGTTACATATTTTACTAAAATATTAAAATTACTCTCACTTAAAATATATTTGAAATATCCGACATCCATATTTGATTTTATTTGACGGATATTATTCGTATTCGTATCGACTTTGAAATAAAACGAATACGGATATAAGTATATCCGTATTCATTTATATCTGTTTACGCCCCTAATTCAAGACTAAAATATTTACTTTCCAAAACCCAGCCACGGTGATTCCCAGAAATTTCTGGTCCATACATAAATCCACCATTGAGAATATAAATCCCGAAATTGCTGCTATCCTTGGAAGTCCTCGTTTGGGACTGAATAGCATCTATGGCTTCCATAATACAAATTTTAATGTACCAAGTGATGACTAGAAATGGAAACTCCAGTCAGAAAACGAACACAGCACCTTGTACAGGATAAGTGTATTTGACTGTGCTTGAATCAAAATATGTCACGTAAAGATGTTCCAATGATGATCTGAAGGTAAAATTTCCCTTATCTTTTCAAGCTTCTTGAGAATCTCCAGAAACGAAGGTCTCTTGTTCATATCTGCTTCCCAGCACTGCTCTGTCAACCTGACAAAGTTGAAGCATACAAATTTAACTCCAAATATTCTGGGACCAATAAATAACAATGGACGCAATACTGTCATATGGAAACATCAATACAGATTGTATTACAATACTACTTTAATATACCATTAGTAATATTGAACATCCAGTTTTCACATTTGGGGAGGGTGGACTGGAACCTACAACTTAGTGGGTGAAGGCACAGAGCTTGCCCCTAGGCTATGCCCTTGGTAAAAAGTATATCCATCCTCGGAAGGATAACATTAGTACAGTATTTGTGCGAATTAAAATCAAATTATGGGAGTATAAAAATATTTCAAATATACCTTCAATGAGTTCTTTAAAATAAAGGTTTATAAATATTGGTAGTACTTTTGGGAGCAGATCTTTTTGGATACCTGAATAGCTGGAACCAAATTTGTGTGGCACTTAAAACTCACCCAGCCAATGATTTTTTTGTGTTTCAGAATACGGTTAACCAACATGTTAACTAATCGATTACGATAAATTGGATCGGATTTTGCAGTTTTTTCTTCTGCAGTACCTCGACGTGACATGAGCATGAAAGAGGTTCAAGAATCAGTTTTCTTTTTTACAAGGGCTAAAATCACTTATTTTGGCTTTTTTTTGGGCATATGATAAGTGTTACAATGTAAAATGTGATTTGCCTAGACACATATAAATGTTAGAATGTACAATGGGATTGTACAGATGCATGTATACCAAGACTAATTGCAGTTGCTTCTCTAGCAAGAAACCAAAATTGATGTTCCTTGGCAGTTTGCAGCCTAGAAAATGCATTTTTTTTCTAAAAACATTTATGGACACTCAGATTAATATGTTCTCCCAAGCTTGGAGAGCAGAGAAGGCAATAAAGTAATCTGATGTGAAACCCAAATCCAAAAGGCAAGTGGTTCCATCAAGGAAAGATAAGCCATCCTCTAGCTCTAACACTAACCTCCAGAATAGAAGTGTTGAGATAACAAAGCTATTTTCGACAAATGTGACTACTTTGGAGACTAATGAGGATATATTAAAGACAACTTAAGAAGCTGGCTGATACCCCGGAGTCTACTTCTGGTAAGAGAATTCACTTCGGAAATACCAACATCTTGCTTGATAGAGTTGACCCGTCGAAGGAAATGCTTTATCTCCCAACTCCACTAAAACCTTCAACCATAGTTGTGAAAGGCAAAAGGTGCACAGAGTCACAAAGGTTTCTTTGGGGCTTAGGCGCAAGTCATGCACCTCTTCGAAGTTAGGCGCACTCCAAATCCTTCGAAATTTTTTTATACATGCATCATTTATCCAATAATATAAGACAGGTTTTTATATAAGGCAGCTGCTAGTAGACAAAGGGGAGCTTGAAGAGCAAAAGGGCAAGAAAGCACAAGCATACGAGTAAAAACGGAGGAAAAGATAGCAAATCAAACACTTAGTTGTCAAACTACTAGTTAGGAAATGTTTATTTTTTTTCAAACTTTTTATTTTTCAGTTACATTAGATTCAAGGAAGATTGATAATTATAGACCTCACTTCACAGAGGCGATCGCCTTGAGCTTTGTGCCTCGCGTTTAAGCCCATAAGGCACGCACCTCTTTGAAGTTGCCTTCCCTTAAGCAAGGCGAGGCGCAAAAGGTGGACCTGGCTGGGCCTCGAGCCTAAGTCCTCGTCTTTTTGGGCCTTTCACAACTATGCCGTCAACTAAGACTCAATAATCTTCAAGGATGGTGGAAATAAACACTCTGAAGTTTGAGGATAAGGTTATAGAACATCAGAATTTCTAACCCTGGGTTATAAAGTCTTTTTTCAAGCGTGAAGGTAGTTTCTATTTCCTAATGGCTAAATTTAACTAGATGTTTTTAGTTCCTACGAAGGAGCTTAGGTTAGTTAAAGTATGGTTTTCGATTTAAGAGGGAGATGGAACTAATGTCATGAGCTCAAATATAATATCCGAAGTATTACTTTTCCAATTAGTTATACAAAAAGAGAATAATAATTAACAAAAAATTCTTAGTAGTGGTATATGAACATAAAGTAATGGCTTTCGTGCAACGCTGAAAAGATCCTGATATACTTAGGGATCATTTGGATTAACATTACAAGGCCCATCTCTAGTTTGCTCGGGAGTTGAGAATATAGCTTTGTGATGAATATGCATGGTTTTAAGGTGCAAGCATAGAAAAAAGCGACACACTCCTGGAAAGGAAAGAATTTTTTATTCTATATTTTCGTTTTTCTAATCCTTAGTCCTTTAAAAAGGTTAAAAGATAAGGGTTAAATTCTTTGATTGGGACAGAATATGGACTCATAAATAACAATGATTTCACAAAAGTTAAATACTCAAAGCATCGATAATGATTTCACAATTCTTGTCTGTGTGAAACTCTGAATTGACAGGATTGCAATTCAATATATGTGTCTAAAGCATGTGGCATAAGAACAGTAAGGGGCTAAAAGATTTGGAAGTGACTTACTCTCTCAACTCCTGAGTATAACTTTTTGCCCTAAACATTGGCCTGTGGCCTTCCGCCACATACTTGGCTGCTTCATAAGGTTCATGGTGTGATAATGGTGGATCACCTTCCAGCATCTGCAAAGCATTGCATGATCAATTACTGATAAATTGTTTTATATGCTTTTTATAATTTTTGGGCGCAGATAATACCTCATATAGTATCATTGCAAAAGAGAACACGTCAACCTTCTTATCATATTTACGATGCTTGAAGACTTCAGGAGCCATGTACCGATCTTTTGTGTTATTCCAAGAAATATTTCACATGTAAGAATGACCAATCATTTAAAAATAAATAATAAAAACTGAACTGGGATAATATTATAAAGAACATGCTCACAGCTTCCAGTTTCGCCAGTCATTTTGTATACGTCATGAGAATTTTTCACTTTAATAAGCTTGCTTAACCCAAAGTCTCCAACTTTTAGATGGTCTGCATTGGAGTTGACCAGAAGAACATTTCTGAAAATTCAACAGAATCAGAGACAAAAGATTCCCCCAAAAGTACATAAAAGTTATATTCTTGCATGCATGCTTTTGTTGTTTTGTCTATATTTGTGGGTGTGTGTGAGATAGAGAGAGAGAATATCTTTCTAAAGCCAATTATTAGAGAGTAATCAACACACCTTGGTTTTAAGTCTCTGTGAATTATAACATTCGGCTCATTGTGAAGATAAGCCATGCCCCTGCCAAGATTGCACTTGTGAAACTCAAAGCAGCACAAAATTTAGAGTGCATTTGTGAAACTCAAATCAACACACAATCAATACTCAAGATTTTGAAAGAACCGCTACCACAATTTATATCACAAGATCATGCCGAAAAAGAGATATGCATATCGATCAATTTTATCTATTAATACAGCCTTTTAGGGGCTTTTTAAACTACCTTTTGGTGATTTTGTATAATATAGTCTAATTTAATAAAATCATTTTATCTATTTCTTGTTCCTTATATTATATCTAACTCCGACCCACTACCCCATGTTTATGTGATCTTCCCTAACAATAATCTCTCTTGATCATCAAAAACTGTTCACACTCTATAATTTTAATCTTATTTCTCATCTTATTTGAAATTTTTATAAATAACTGAAATTTACTTAACCATTTGTCTGTTTGCCTATCCCTGCGTTTGAAAAGTCATTAGCTGTTCAATTAGTGAACTCTCCCTAACTGTATAATTCAAAAAACAAAAAAGATAATATGGATGTTAATTATCATCTCATCCGCAAGTATGCACACATTAGCCATAAAAATATAGCAAAAGTCCACCAATATTTCATGGAGAATTTCTTCGTATAAGCTACTAAAAGAGTGACCGGGCCTATTAACTAGTTCTCCTATTTTATAATCGGGGTCCTCTAATCTTGCGACGGTACTTTTTGAGTAGGGCCGATAGCCCCCCATATGATGCCCCCGCCGGATCTTTTTCAAATGTATTCCAATCAAGACAAAAAAGCTCGCCAAAGAGCTGTAGGAGCATCATATCCTGCCAACTTCCAAGATTAATCCAAAATATCAGTTAGGACTTCACTTGATCTATAATTGGCATCACTCATCTGTATCAGCTTTGAAGGAGGGGATACCATTTTATAAAAATTTAGCACGGCAGTTTGATACAGATATATGACATGTTGATGCCCATTTAGATTATCAGCATGTATTTATCAACTCAAGCTACTATTGTCCGGAGTTATTAAGCGCAGCTTCTGTATGTACTACAAAGACTACTTTAAACACCACTAGAATGCTAAATGTTACAAACATTTGGACTTCTTCTACTTTCTGTTCAGATGTTTCTGATGCAGAGCACCATGAAGTTATGTGCACACTTTGAACACTTGCATTCTTGTTGCAGTTTTATGATAGGTAGCACTTTTCATGCACTTTTGCTATCTTATGAGCAAAATATAGCTAAATATGAGGGTATCAGGTTATGGATCAAGGTACTAAGGTTATGGTGGCTGGGTACTTGGTTCATAAGGGAACCTCTACAACAATGTGCTGTGGGAATATGAGCATAACTACCCCTAGGAAGCAAATAATGCTTCATTTGACGCATTTGAAACTAGACTTCAAGAGCTTTTCAACCGTATATTGCTTGCAACCTCCATCTCCTAAAAATTTACAGAATATTTCAAGAATAGAAACTGTAATTTTGGGACTGCAGAACTTCCTTAGTTTATTAATTACCTTTGACCATCTTTTGGATATATTTAGGAACCTAGGAAGTTGATTTTATTTACTTATTATGACACATGTATTGACTCTATAGCTAGATGGTCAAGGTTCTGTACACCTCAGACTTGAATTATTTGAACTACAATTATTATAGAGCTGTGTTGTTATATCTTATTCTCCTTGTGCCTTTGATTGTTCTTAGTTTCTGACCGCACAACAGTTTCTAAAAATTCCACAAAACCATACATTATCTAGGATAGTTATAAAATACACATTCTCAATGGGCAACAGGCTAAACTGTATAGCATCTTCTCTGCAAAATTGTTTCAGATGAAAATAATACTTCTTCTGAATATCTTAAGTGTCTTGTTTTAATACAGAAATATCAGTGTCTTGGCGCACACGAGAGAGAGAGAGAGAGAGAGAGAGAGAGAAGGGGAGGGAGAGACCTGGCAATGTCTAATGCAAAGCTGACAGCTGTTGCTGGACTAAGTGCACCCTTCTCCTTTAGATACTGATGAAGATCACCCTACAAGGAAATATGGAATTATAAATTTAGCATTAAGATCCTATTTTGGAACAATAAAATGATAAATACACTTTCCTTCCCAATTTGAGTGCGCATGCAACATATTTTATTATACGCCGACTACAAATTCAAATAATTGAATTTTCAATTATCCCTCAAGAACTTAAATAGTGATGCTAAGATATCGTCTTGAATGAAAACTATTTTTGAATAATATAATCTCTAAACATGACATCTGAGATCAGTTATAAAGATGCCATTCTGTTGGATATTATATTGAAGAAGTGTTGAAAAAATGAAGATGATACATGAAAATGGCCTTACTTACCCCTCGCAAATATTCAGTAATTAACATTAATGGTTTCCTGTCTGTAACTGCTCCAAGGAACTGCACTATATTGGGGTGGCGAAGCTTCACCAGCAAATTTACCTCATGCCTGAAGTCCTGACTGAATCAGTGAAAAATAAAAACAAAGAATCCTTTAGTTATCAGATATAGGAAACTAGAGATGGAGATTGTGGACTATTTATGACAATGACTACTTTAGTTATGGTAACAGAAACCCATGAAAGTTGGTGGATATTAATCATGATTCATGATGCCTTTATTAAGCTATCACTGTTGATAAATGGCTGCATTGAAAAGAAAAAAAATTGTATGCATTTTGCAGTTCATGGTCTGCACCTGCATTTTATATTATTTGGTTTAAGGTCTACAACAAGCATCAAATTCAGCCAGAAAGTCATTAGTATAACTTGGAAAGGACAATACATTACTAATCTATCGTCCGAAAGATTTGGAAGAATGCGCTTGACAGCTACAGGTGTTCCACGCCAACCTGCTTTTAATATCTCACCAAAAGACCCCTAACAAAAATTAAAAATAAAAGGGTATCAGAAAAACAGGCAGTAACTCTAGTAACATTAGCCAACAAGAAAATTAGTATCATATGATTTTATGGCATGAGGTTGTAACCATCCTTGTTCAAAGAAAACAAAAACTACAATCTACAGTGTACAGTGTACAGTGTACAATTAACACAAAAGGCAATGAAAATAAATGCAAGTAGAATCACTTATGAATCATAACATCATAATGGTGTAACAAGAGTGAATCCTAAGGGATCATCACAAGAATAACCGCATAGACTTATTGGGAAATGATCCAAGATCCTATCAGATGCATACACCGGTTATATTGAACATAGCATATTAATTGTCCAACGGCAAAAGAACATCTCAAGAAGCTGATAATTCAAGAAACAGGGAATAACTTCATTATCACAGGGAAAATTTCTATGAATTCTCAGCAGCATTTGCTGAAGATGAAAGTCACTTCTTCTCCAGGGTTCAAAGGAACCAATGGCCATTGTGAATACGTTGAATGGTAGATATTGTTGACATTTAAATAATATTGTGTTTAACATCAGAAGAAATTAAGGAACCACGCTGTTTACGAAGACTTTATTGTGAAACACTTCACAATCCCATCTGATGTGTGAAATGAATTTAAACCACTAAAACTCAGCTAATCTTTGAAGACACTTCTGAATCCATCTGATGGAAAGTTTAGAGTTTCAACACAATGGACCCTGACAGTGACATCACTTTGAATTAATTTATATCCACTTCAAATACCATCAAACTAAGTGCTACCAGAAGCTAGTCAACATCAAAGCACCCAGCCAAATAATATTTATTTTCAAGATAAGTTGTATAACCAATGGCCCAAGATCACTCTACTCATCTTTGATCCACATATTGCAATTACCATACAACTAAAGCTCTTACTAGAATGCGAGAGAAAGTAGTGACTATTCCAAAATTGGATGACCTTCGGGTAAAAAAAGAAGAAGAAGAAAACAGACCTTCCCAATAATAGCTGAGTTTGAGAAATCCAGCTCGGTGGGTTCGATCTCCCAGTCACATTTATTTGGCAAAGGGGGTGGAACCGGTTTTGGTTCAAAATGGCTTCCGCTCTGACCCTGCAGCACAACCACTAAACATTACTCTAAAAAACACATGAAGCACAATTCTAGAAGGAATATCTGCATAGCATTGCAGGCTTGCAGAATATGTTGCCAAAATTACTACAGGAGGAACAACATAGTTTATCAGTATGCACATAAAACGAAAGAATAAAGGTTTGGTAGTCAGTCTACAAATAGAGCAAGTATAAAAATTGAACTTACATAAGACAGACCGCCATAGGACTTCAATAACTCGATCATACTATGTTTTTTAGCTCCATCTGCATCAGCTAGAGGCTGTCAAGAGAGATATCAAGTTTAGGCAATAGACAGATTAAATGTGGAAGGGCTCGCTAGACAAGACCATTGAACCAAGAGAAATAAGAGCATGACATAAGATAATTATCCATATACACATATAAGTTTGTAGATCAACAAAGTAAATGATCAATTTGTTGTTCATCTAATCTAGTAAAAACCTCAATGTTAAGCTCCATAAACTGGACAGATACTAAATGGCGAAGTTAATGCATCCACAAGCATAGGTCATGCATTAAGCATATTTGTAAGTCTATAATACCTGAGAAAACCATCTAGATTAAATACATCAACAAGATGCACATTGTGTTTGACCCAAAAGTTTCTGTTACCTAGCTACTATAAAGAGATGAATAAACAACTCAAACAGCTTGCCCTAATTGCCATAAAGATAGCATCGGTTACTATCAAACTATTGTGGAGGTTCACCTCAAGATTCCCTTCTATAATGTGTATTCTTTAACTGTAGGCAGTAGCACGTGAGCTGGGAGAAAAGTAACTTTTTCCAGTATCAATCATCAGTACCAATGATCAAAATTCAAAAGCAAAGTGTAATGGGAACAACCTAAACAGTGAAAATGGGGTGGGAGAGCAATACAATTATGGCATTTTGGAAAATGTTATTAAAATAACCTTTCTAACTATTTTTTTCAGTTACTCCACTATTTCATAGAGTATACAACCTGGCTTAACAACAGCTACGCGATCCTCTCTCTCAACCCATACATGATTCTAGCGCTCTCAAGTGGCCACTCTGTAATGGCATCTAAGACTGTGAAGCTCTGTCAACGAAGTTCCATGTTAACTTATGAAATTCAGCTTCAATTCACAACTGTACAACTAATTGTTATTAAGACCTAAATCACAAATTGTATATACAGATAACGAGAACCTGTGAAGAGCAACGAAATGACAGCATACAGAGCACAAATTTAACATCTAATCACCGTGTTTTTCCAGCGATCTTGAGCGTTGACATCAGCACCATACTCAATCAAACACTTGGCGACCTCGATCCAACCGTGAAGCGACGCAACATGAAGCGGAGTCCGATTATCATAATCCTTTGCATGAACGAGCGACGGATCTTCCTCCAACAGCTTCCGAACTGCAGCCGCATCGTTGTGGTGAGCGTGCCACAGTATCAGTGACATTCTGTTCACTTTGGCCTTACCTTTCTTCTTCGCTTCCGGCGCTGCGGCAACCGCCGCAGAATCTCCTTCTTCGGCGGAGTGACCAGAGCTTCCTTCGTTCCCACTCATTTTAGATCCAAAACCAATAGCGTCCAAAAATCAAATTTACCCGGAATTTGGATTCCAGACAAAAATATAGGCAATTATATAAGATAGATGCAATTATCTGAAGTAAATTTGAATCGGAGACTTTGATTTGAAATTGAGAAGGAATGGATTCTGGTCATACTTTTTCAAATATTTAAGCATTAGATTTAGTCGGTTCCTGCCAATTTTTATGGAGCGCATTCACGCTTGAGAAATTGCTTCTTTTTCTTTTTCTTTTTCTTTTTCTGAGAGTACGAAGAAATTGTTTTGAATGCTGCGAGGAAATACATTTTGATAATTTTTTCTTTTTACTAGTTTAGTGTAGTGCATAATTAAAATTCACACTAATTTCATCTACAAGAACTCGCTTAATATAAATTTCACGAGTATAATACGGAGCAGTATTCTTTGTCAGACAAGAACTGAATTCGTATATTAATAGAAGGCACACAGACGCATGTAGATCAAATTCACTTGGATTCTATAAATGTATAGTATCATTATTCTTTATATTTTTATAAATCTGGGCCTATAAATATTACCCTTCCATTTTATTAAAAAAGAAACAGTTTGTACATGAATTTAAAAAAATTAACACATATAAATATTGAATTTAAAATTTAATAAATATTTAAAATTTAATAAAACCTTGAATATTTTAGAATTTATACATTTCAGGCATTATGCTTTTTACTATATTAAAATAAATAATCACCCCCTACCCCCATTATTTATATTATTTATGTATTTCTTTATTGTGAAACAAAATTAAGAAAAAGGTACTAAATAGAAAACGCTAATATAAATATGTACAATTTTTGTAGTAAACACATTTCCAATTTTGTCTTATATTATATATACAATTTTCGTAATAAACACATTTCCAATTTTGTCTAATATTATTTCACCATCATATTCCAAACAACCAGAAAGATTGGAGGCAAATCTTTGTTCCAGAATCAGTGGATCAAAATACTGTAAAGATTTTTCTACTTACAAAAGTTATTCCATGAAGCCAATTATTTTGTTTTTTTCTTTCTCAGTTGTCATGGTCAAGAATATCAAAATGCATCCACCAATCAGTCTGTATATGTAGTAGTATAACAAGAAGTCGATCAGTTTGTTTTCCCCTTCTTTTGTCCTTGATGAAATCAATCTGTAGTAGAGTAACAAAGGCACATTTGCTGTAAGCTGTCAAATATGCTCATTCCTATAATGGGGGCAACATTTCGAACACATTGAATTATATACAGTATCTTGTACAATAATTAGCAGGAAGGATTTAATAAAAGGAGTTTCTTGTCATATGTTCTTCGAAGGAACATCATTTTAAATCCTCTTGGTCCTCAAGGGAGCGCTTACGAGCCCTCAAGTTAAGCTTAAGGCTTTCAGGCGTCGGAGGCGTTCTCCCTCTGCGAAACAGAACAGCAAGAGCCCTCATCTTTTGGCAAAGATCAAAAACCTGCAGAGGAATTGGAGCCCCCATTAAATTACGGAATTTATGTGCACTTGTGAAGCATCCAATGATTGTAGGGAACTTAGTCTTACAGAAGAGGCTTCAATCTCTGCAACGCCTTCACAACCTTGACCTCCTCCCTGCAGCAAGTCACAGTATTTTGCAGCTTCATTCTCGTCTTCAAATACCTTCAATAGTTAACATTTTAACATTTTATGATTTAATAATGGAAATGTATGGTAATAAAATTCAAATTTTCTTCGAAAGAGAGCAACTATTTGAGAGTAAAAATCAATCTATGTTAACACATCACTCTGGACCTATATTTGTTGTCGAGTATGATTTTTTTTTATTTCTAAAACAATATTACATAGAAATCATAACAGTGCAATGCAAAAATATATTCCTGGACCAAAACCATTAATCAAAGTCTTTTTTCCTCATCTTATCCGTGCTTCTTTTTTTTTCTTTTTTTTTTTTTTTTTGTCTAGGCAAAATGCCAGTTTAGTGACTATTGGATATGATGAAGTACCTCCCCTCCTCAGCATTGGTGGTAGCTTCCTATATGTCAAAATATTTGAAGTGCCTTGTCAAGGGTTCAAGGGATGGTAGCATCGGCTGAAGCAAAACTAGGGATATGATGAAGTAAAAATAGCTCAACTAACTTGCTCTCAAGGACAGCTAACATTATCATGAACAGCCCTTTGGCCGGAAAGGCTATGGGATGGAGGAAATGTAGATAAGGCATGCAAAAGATAAGACATTTTTAGCCCAACTTCCATTAACATTGATAACTTTGACATGTTTAGCATCTATGATTATGCTACCCATTAAAAGCAAGGCCAGAACCTGCTTCACCGCATAGACAGGAACAA
Organism: Centella asiatica; assembly: GCA_014636745.2. NCBI lineage: Eukaryota > Viridiplantae > Streptophyta > Magnoliopsida > Apiales > Apiaceae > Centella > Centella asiatica. The sequence goes on along the minus strand of CM025780.1, from coordinate 35,086,110 downwards.
TAATTTTGTATAACCACGCCCTACAAATTTATAATTTTATAAAAGCGGTGGCCTCAAATCTTAATCTCAGTTTCCTGAAAGACGTGCTCAATGGTCCAACGGCCCAGGTCCCAGGGCACAGACATAGTCAAATATCTCATTTCCACAGAGCGAATTTTATTAAGTATTTTAATCTATATATATAAAAGAAGTGCAATTTATTAGAAAGAAAAAAAGAGAGGATATAACTTAGATGCAAAGACAGGAAGTCCAACAACTAGGGAAAAGAAAAAAAGAAAATCTAATACACCCTCAATGGAGAATAACTCTCCGATTTAAATAGGAGACAGACAATGACAAGTAGAGAGAAGAAGAACTTACAAGAACACCCTCACGGATATCCTCAACAAGCATCTGAAACTTTGTGCCTGTTCCTGACTGCTTGGCCTGGTTTTTGAACTTTGCCCCTTTGGAAAACAATTTTCCCAGCTCCCTTTCAACTTCACTGCTATGAAGAACATATATGAACCAGGCTAACAGTGAAAGATATTCAGAATCACAAGAACCAAAAGAACCACAAACAAACCTGCGATTCCTTCGAGTTTTCATTGTGCATAATTGGTTTTCTCTGTGGGTTAAAACATAGACAGGCTTGGAACTTTCCCTCCATGGATTGGCCTCAAGAACTGGAAATAGAGAAACAACGAAATCAAAAAAACTGGTGAATCCTAGCACAGAAATGACTAAAGAATTAAATACAGACGTAGTTATAAATCTAACAAAGGTGACAGAAAAAAGAAAGACGGGCTGGAGCTTCCACAGAAATCAGAACTGGCAGGAGGCTTGAGTAGGTAGAAATTTAAGAGGCAATACTTGATACATTTGACGGTGATCATCTACTGTGAGTAATGCATGCATATGACACATAATGTTGTGAAGAAATGTAGAAGAAAATACTCAATGAACTCATAAATCATTGCAAATCTATGTTATACGGAGTATGAATTTTTTGTAACAAAGTCCACATATTAAGGAGGAAAAAAGGATGAAAAGATAACTATTAGGTGATCAAGTAAACTATATTGCTATCAAGTCATTATGATCATCAAGGGCTTTTAGAGCAAGAACAATGAAATGAATTTCAAAGACAACGATCAATGCAAAGCAACAATCTCTACGATTCAAGTAATTGAATTAAGTCTCTTTCTAGACACAAATCATTATTCTACCATATTAATTATAAATGAAAAAAAAATACTCTAATCAATTGAAACCAGACAAACTAACAAACAAACTTGCATATCAGTGTGACCTTATGCAGAACATAACCATTGAAGAAACACCACCATTCAAAACAAACAATAACAAGAGAAATCCGAATTAAAAACATGCAGAAAATCACAAATTAAACAAATTCTTAGCGAATAGAATAGATTAGAACAAACTAAACCGAGAATTAGAGTTACAGAATTTACAATAATATATATACCATCATAACTGCTGCTATCAAATGTTTGTTGTAGATGTCTACGCATATCATAAGCGCGAGAAGACACCTGCTTCACAAACTCATCAGAAGTGCTCGGTATACTCCCGTCCAATTGAAGAGCCTTCTCCACCTCCTTCTCCTCCTCCTTGTCGTCATCATCATCTCTTCCCCTCTCTCCTCCGTGACTACTGAATTTACAAGATATCACTTCCAATCTCCTCCTCCTGCACCGCTGTCTCATCGATCTCGAGAGAGAGGACAGTGACTGGACTTGATAATCGTGTTTAGGGTATAAGGAGGGGAGGAATGTCAGCCTCCGACGGTGGTGTCGCAGGGGATTTCCAGGTGGAAGAACGACGGAAGGCGAGACCGACGTCAGAGAATCCATAATACTATTCCGATGTCGTAGTCAGTATATATATGTGAGTGCGTGTATATATAAATATAGACGAGAAGAGTGTAAAACGGAAATTTGGGTGCGTATACGAATGTCAAAATGGAGGTAGAAAAGGAGAAGGAAGCTGCAGGAGTAGTTTTTGTTAGGTGTAGTTGCTGACGGCTCTGAGATTTTTTTTTTTTCCTGGTTGTAGTATGTGGGTCCTGTAGTACTACTAACGATCGTCATAAACCGAGCATTTACCAGTCAAAATTCTTAGAGCCTCAAAAATTTGCACTGCCTTTTTTATTATTAGCAGTTCCAATATTTGGCACCATAACAAAATTTGCATTATATATAAAATTAATGTGCAAGTACCTTGATTTCTTCTTCTCAATATTTTTTTTTTCACAAGACTACCTTTTAAATTATTGAGTTTTTTTCATTTTCCTTTTTGGGGGTAATACGATGGGAATAAACTACTACATGCTACAAAAACGAGTAAAAGAAACACTCAAAAAGCCGTCGTGAAGAAGAAAACATATCCCATTCGGAGTATGAATTATGAAGTTACCTCCCAGTTTGCTAGGGCAGAGAACAAAATTACTCAAAAAATCATGAATTTCATAAACCAATCACACAAGATATAAATTTGCAACTCCCAGATCGTGAGACTGATATATTCTCCGAAAATTGATGGCTAAAGGCAATGCCTTTAAAGTAACTGCAAGATGAAGAAAACACGACAAGTTCTAGCAAGCAAACTAATTCTAGAGAAGTACAGGCATTACACCAAATGACAAAGGAACACTATAGCTGCAGGAAGACGATTGGGAATCAGAAACTTAAGCCATTATTTTGGCAGACCTCACGAAGAGGCTATCAACAACCTTGCCAACATTTGCAATGGTATCTAATGTTGCCGGGTAGATTGCATCCCCCTTGGGATCATCAAAAATCACAAGGCATCCAGCACCCTGATCTAAAGTCCCAGCAAACTTCTTATCCAGGATCATCTGGGACAATTTCTTCTCCACGTGTTCTTCAGGCAATTCAATTAACTCGGCAATATGAGCAATCTCAACCCTTGAGAAAGGCTCAATCAACCTGCAGAGGTTCTGCTCCAGCAATGTGTCATAGAGAGAAGACAAGTGCCTGTGGACTATAGGGTCTTCCTCTAGCTGTGCCTTAAAATCCTGAAGAGCAGACTCAAAGAGTTTCAGAGATCGCTTTGAATAAGCATCAGCTACAGCTTTCATTGCATCCAATTCTGGTCCCTGATATTGCAACCCCACTTTCTGTGATGATATTATTCCCGCTACATCATCAGCCTGATTCACCATAATTCTGCATAACAGCATATACTTGAGACTATAAATTGCCTGGGAATCTTCAAGAGCATTAAAGGCTTCAAAAGCTTCAAAGAAATAACTGTATGCAGTTTTGTAGTCCTTCTCTTCTGCATGAAGAATCCCACTTTGCAAATCTATGGTACCCTGTTGAGCTGGAGGCACATAGATGGCATTAGCAGCTGTTCTTGCTGCAGTAAGTGCAGCCTTGGCTTTAGGGAGGTTCTTTAGAGAGAAATGTAGCTTGCTCTCCAACAAATCAATCTCCACAAGCAATAGCTTGTCATCCAACCTTCTCACCTCCTTAATTAGGCCAGGAAGAATTTTAAATGCCTCCGCATACTCTTTGCTTTCCATCAAAAGAGCCGCAAGTCTAGCTTCAATTCGTTGGCGAAGAAAAGTACGCTTCTCAGCACGGGTCCACTCCACAATTTCTTTGCAAAGGGAAATTTGGAGATCAGATGTCCCTGGTATTTTTGCAACTGAATCGATAATGACACGTACAATTTTTGCAGTTTTGGCCTTCGGGATCTTTGAAAAAAAGGGCCTCAACTGGGTCAGAAGGTTCTTCAGTTCCTCTGCCATACTTTGTTCTCTAAGAAGATCTGAGAGGCTGGATACTGCCTGCTCCTTGATCCTTAGAGCTTCGGAAGTTGATGAAGAATTCTCAAGTATGCGATAATAGATAGAGATGGCTTCAGGAGCATCTTTAGCTTCCGAAGCCTGAATCAATGATTCAGTAGTTGCTGGGAGATATGATGAAGACATGGGCCCAGCTTAAAGATCAAAGCCTGACATATAAAAATCAAGAGTTCAGATAGTTAACAGACAGCTTGTTGCACAGGATGAATAAAATTCTGCAAATTTATCCTTGAAACAAGACCACATGTATCATTTGAAGATCTGACATAAAAAACTAAATGAATTTAAGAGTTTCAGTTAATTGCTCATTCATCAGTCCACTTGAAAGTAATTTATTAAGACAAAACAAATGGTGAAAGTGTTTGGCTAATGATCTAATATGCTAAAATAAACTATAAAGAGTACAAAAATCAGATATTACTATACATACAGATGGTGACTGGAGGGGTGGGGAGGGCAGAATGGAGGAAGAGAAGAGAAGGTAAATATTCATACACACATTTTGTCCAACTTACTTCTCAAAAACAGCTTAGACATCACTTCTTAAGAAGCAACAAAACCATACTTCTCAAAATGGCGTTTAAATTAACTTCTGGATAGAGAAGAAGTTAAGAATGAAGTGAACGGTATGTTTTTTACTTACAAGTCATTTTTGACCAACTTAATAGTTAGTTCTGAACAGGCCCCTTGGTAAGACAACTAGATAAGAGAACCAAAAGAACAGTAGGAACAATAAAAATACAACCTTTTCATAATATAGACTCAACCCAGTGCAAATCACACAACTATAGCAAGTTCATTCATACCAAACAGATAAATCGTTCCTTATGCTTAACTTCGTAATTGGTATGTGTAAAATTTATGATTGAGAAAAGTAATTGACATAAGATTCATAATACTCCCTCAGATCCAACATTAGAGATTCATTTCAATTTAATTATATTACATTTTCGAAATCCTAAAATTCAATTGTGTCACATGCATGTTAAGATACCAAAAATTCAGAGTTTGTATTTGAACGTACTTTTCAAATAGTTTATAGTCAATAAAAACCAAGTTAATTCACTTAATAAGTGAAATATAAGATTCCACAACCAAACCAGATGTGAATGTTAATGTATCTAACTTTAAAAAGGAATGAATGCGAAGAATTTTCTTGCCCGCAATTCCTTCAGCATTCTCCTTTTCTATACTCACTAGCATCTATGCAAAGCGAATTCCATGATCAAAATTTAGGGTCTGTTTGGATTTATGGATTCCATGAGTTGGAATTGGAATCGGAGATTCTAATACCAAATCAGTTGTCTGGGTATTCATTTGAATCATGGAATCGTTATAGTTTTAGAATTCTAAAGCTATTAATGCCATAATTCCAATTTCAAAATCTAAGTTAAGAATTACAAAACAAAACACGGAGAGCTTTTCAAAACTTTTTAAAGTCATAGGTTCAATCCCTCCCACCCACATACAATTATTATTCATGTGTAAGGGGAAAAAAAATTTGAAAGTCTGGAACTTTGGATAGCACTAAAACATGAGAAAAGCAGTAAAGCACACACTTCCGCTTCAGCTGCTTTGCACACTTACTTGAACATGAACCCTTCATGACAGGATGCAGTATCCAATTTTTAATCAGCGTATCCAAACAATTGAATTGCAATAATTTGGTGTTAGAATACATTGAATTTAAATATCATAATTCTAGAATTCCAATTGAATTGCAAATCAATATACCCAAACGCACCCGATTTTCACAATTTCATCTAAATCACAACAGCACTTGTAAATAAATTATAAATTGATATTGCTCCTTAATAATGTCAAGGCAACTTCATAAACACACTTATAATCTAGTTTAATAACATCATATCAACATGAATCAGTGAATTGCCAAAGCTATAATTAGCCATGGCTACCATAGCTGGAATTCTATACACGAATATATACACATCCATGATAGACACACACATACATAAAATGTTTTGATAAATTAAACAGAATGAATCATTGATCGTCGGTTACCTCCTTGGTCAAAATCTGCGATTGCGATCGAAAACAAATTTATCTTCCTCTCCAAGATTTCGATCTATCTTCAACCAAGTTCCCACGCTAAACTCTTAGCCCTAGCACTGCTTTGATCTTCAGTTCCCAATTCGGGTCATGTCTTAACTCTTAACGGCAACCCGCACCAACAATATTCGAACAGTTATTATTTCCGGTTTGGGTTCCATAATTTTGTGATACCGAATTTTGCTAAAAGCCTAAAATAAGGTTGGGCTTTTTCTCAGTCGGTACTGTATAGTAAAAAATATTTTTATATAATAAAATTATTTTTTAATTATTTTTATTAAGTTTATATTACTATGTACAATGTTACCATCTATTTAACAAAATTATAACGTGAATAATAATATAAGATATCATATATTAACATAGTAACATAAACTGCACAATAATAGTTCAAATATATTTAAATTGCATGATAATGCTTTTTAAATAACAACACCGGCCGATAATTTTCTATTTAATAAGTTTTATCAAAGATGTCATATGCCCATATCTACGTTATTGTTGTTATGAGTCAAAAATCTATACCAATATAATAAATGAGTAAAGCATTAAATGAGTAAGTACTTACTATAAAAGAAATAAACACTATAAAAATTCGTAATAAAAACTCACCTTAAAATTTCGCACCAGAAAAAAGTAGCAAAAAAAAACTATATAAAAAAACACCTTAAAAACTCACAGTAAAAACTAACTCTAAATATTTGATAGTTTAACATCATACAACAATTAAAAAAAAATTATAAACCAAAACAAAACCAACAAAAAATTTATTAACTCGATCTTAAAAAAAAAAAATCTCACATGCACTAAATGTAAAAATAAAAAACACAATTCTAAAATATATTATTTACAAATTTAAGAAAAGTATATACTCTAAAATATCATATAACATCTAAAATGTATTAAGATTTTTTAAAAATAAATACATAAGTCAAAATCAAAATGTTAAATAAATATATTAATAAAATATATCAGCACCGTGTACGAGTTTCGTAGCTGATAGTAATTATAATCATTGTAGTTTTAAATCATACTCATGAAAATTATTTATAAGTTGTGTTCTAAGACTTGAAAACAAGCATATCTTTTAACTTCTCTTTTATAAATTTTTGATATAAAAGATATTGTTGTCGAAGATATCAGATGCACTCAGAGTTGAAAAAATATCCTCGGATGAATCATGTATTCATATTATTAATGAAGTTCTAAAATCTCTAACCGTAATTTTTTTTTTTTGAGTTTTACACGTAAAAAAATTGATGTTCAAATTTCTCATATTTACTAACATTGTATGATATATATAGTGTATTTTGATCTTCTTGTTCATGCTATCTCTTTTTTTTATTGTTTTTTAGGTGATATTAAGTAATTCATATATTTAAATATTTTTTATACATGTTTTTATATGTATAAATTAATTTTAAAATTTATGCAAGATGAAGCATATTATTCTATCATCTTATTTAGTTGTAATTGGTTTAGAATATGTAAATTTCTTGGAGGATTGGGCTCAATCGCATCCGAGGCTTTAGCTTTGCATCGATGTTATATCCTCTTATTTAGCAAAAAACAAAAAAAGGATGTTATATCCTCTTCGTATCCAATTCAAGTGAATCAAATATAAAAAAGAAATCTGTCAGTATCTTATAAGAAATTTATATATATTATTAAGAGTTCGGGACTGATAATAACTGACGTGAGTTATACTTTTAAGATTAAATAAATAAATAAATAAAAAATCCTCCGCCTTTCTTCACAAACGTCAACTTCCCGGCTCTCCCCTGCTTTTTGGAATTGTTACTCTACATACATATAAAGGGTACCTTACCCATGACTCAAATTTTATTTGTCAAAGTTACGTGAAACAAAATTTTGAAAATGAGGAACAAAAATATTTTGATAAAGACGCTCCTCACTAATATCATCATGATTATTTTAATAAAGACGCTCCTCATTAATATCATCATGATTCTCGAAATCATGTACAATAGCAATGTCAAACTAAATCTTAAAACTATCTATTTTTCCCTCCTAAATATCATTTATTTCTAATCGCCATGGTCAAAATCACTTCCATGCTAATTTGCTAATATCACACATTCCATTCCATGGTCAAAATTGCTTCTAATGCACACATGTGCTGTTGACGGATTCCTCATCAACAGCATAAAGTCTTTTGAATTATGCTTCGTCAAGTTGATCAACTGGCGAAAAAAGCTGCTCATCAAGAGGAGTTTTTTGTTTGTATTAATGCTCCTTTTTGTTATGTTATTTTTATGCCAGCTTCTTTGGATCAGGGATAGATCGCCCTATGTGACCTTATTTTGTTGGAATGTTTACCTTATGATATCATATAAAATTAGATCTTTTCCAAAACTTAAAAAAAAAGAATAAGATTTCGCAAACCTTGGCAGGGTTGGATCGAGGCTTCACTAGGAAGCTTGATACTACCAAACAATACTGCAATTTAAAAAGTTAATTGCACTATTACAGCTATGTAAGGCCAAACCTTGACAAATGGAATTCAGCTATGTAAGTCCAGACCTTGACAAAAGGAATTTAATTTTTGAAACTGAAATCTGTCTTAATATTAACGGATAGTAAGACTCAATTTATTAGTAATTATTCCCTTCATTTTTTTAAGTTTTCGTTTGACTTTTATTTACGTAATTTTAAATAAATCTTTACGCATGTTAAAAATTTTATTTAATTTTTTAAAATGATGATATGCATAAAAGATATCATGACCGTGACACCAAAATGCCAATATAAATATAGGCTTCGCGACAATGCTGTTCTTTGTTGCTTGACTATTTCATTTTAGATTTTCTTGTAGTTTAGTGATATACATAACAATGAAAGAAAGCTATATATGTTCCATTTGTCCCGAAAATTTTAAGCAATATTACCATCATTTATATCGAGCTCGCACACAACTGCAAATTATATAATAAGAAATCCATGTGTGAATTTGTATATTTGAAATCTTCATGTGCTTTATAAAATTTTCATTACCAACTTCAATATTTTAAAGATAATACACTAGTATATTACCACTAACAAATGACAAAAAACTTATGCAATCATGACATCACTTATTTTTCATCGCATTTCTTTCTAATGATCTCCTTTTCCTTATTTTCCTCCGGAGACTGTGTCCTAAAAAGTATATTCCGACCACATTTTAATTCACCAAAATCATAAGTATTGACCGATCTTTTCTATGAATATAATGTAACTTGATTTAAAAAGTTCGCCGTTGGTTTAGACTTTAGCAGGTTCGCTTTAATTTGATCTTATCATTGCTAGCTAGATTGTTAAAATTATGCTCTCTTTCTTCTTTTAGAAACCAAGCTTACTTTATATTATCTATTTCGTTATTTTCACTTTAAAGATAAAAATATAAAATATACTCGGGGAACAATTACAAAATATAGTGTATTCAATTGATCTATGGTAGGTGTATTGATTTTAGACCATTAATCTTAGAGATAAGCCCAAATAATATATGCGAGAAAATCTAATAACTTCATAAGATTCTGTCTTACGAGACTTTTCTCGAGAAATAACTAGTATCTTGTAGAAAAATATCTTATAAATATTATCTCGCAAATGAAAACTTTGAGTTAGGAAAATTTTTCGACTTTTTTATCGAGTATTTAATCATTTAATCTCATATTCATCGCCCGCTAATTATTTATTTAACCACAATTTTTTAGACATTTTTACGTATGCTTAGATTCATTACTTACAAATATAAATACAAGAGATTGAATTTTCTGTTTCACAAACAATAAATAAAAAAGACTATAAGATAATAGGAATGAAATGATAACACTTGAGATATTTACACAAGAAAAAAAAGAAGTTAATTAGGCCAAAGTTCAGTATTTGTCTCATCAAGATGGCATAATATACTACAGTACTTCGTATATGCTTCGTCAATGAAACTATCTTGAAATAATCAAGAAATTAAGCTAGATATATTTAAAATAGTGATTAATGAATGAAGACGAGAATAAAATTAGTACTACCACTACTGTATGAGTTTCATTGACTTCTTGTCTTCATGTTACTTTCCATCATTTCGAAGTCTTGTCTTGGCTAAAAAAAATAATTATTATAATATACTTGATCAGTTTAATATTTAAACTTTTAACAACTTTTAATTTTGTATCTTTGACCACAAATTAAATATACAAATAATATATTTTTCTCATAAAATTTGTTATGAATTTTTAAATTATGACGAGATCTATAAGTTTGTAATTAAAAATTTTTTGATTTATAACAAAATAACAAAAAAAAATTCAAATATAAATTTTGCATCTTTAACCACGAATTAAATAACAAATAATATCTTTTTCTCATGAAATTTATTATGAATTTTTAAATTATAACAAGATTTATAAGTTTGTAATTAAAATTTTTTTAATTTATAACAAAATAACAAACAAAAAATTTAAATATAACTCTTTTTGAACTGAGGAGAGTATTGGTTTTTAGGAGTATATATCTTTACTCTGCTCCCGTAACAATTGGATTGAGTTCAAAGTAGCCAAGAGCCACAAGCCCACAAACAATTATGGAAAGGGAGGGAAGGGGGCGGGGGTGTGCAGTCTTTGAGGCAAATATATGAGGAACACACCACTACGGACACCATTCACATTAGTTTTCTACCCCATGTTTCTCCTCTGTTTTCCACCTACACTTAATAAACAATGTGCTATTTATGCGTATGCATGTGGAATTTGGTTTTTTTAGCCAATTTTTTCTTCTCAACGTGCCTTATAATTTTAAATATTATTTATTTTATACTCCTTCCGTTTATATCATTCGCAACGGTTGACTTTTCACAAACTTTAAAAACAATAGAGATTTTCACATAAATGTTTATATTGTCTTTAAAAATGAGTAGTGAAAAATAAATAAATTTGAAATTGATAAAAATAATGAGAAATTAAAAGAGTTTGAGTGAATTAATTTTATATAAAGTAGATATTAGATAAATGAAATTATAAAACTTTCCGTAAAAAATAGTGTTGCAAATAAATGAGATATCAAAAATAGAAAAATGTTGCAAATGGACCGGGATAAATGAAATATAAATTAATTATACACATTGATAAAATATATATAAAAAAGAAGAGAATATACCAAGTTTTATATAATTTAATAATATAGGATACATAATTTTAACTTTTTAAATTTATTTAAATTATATAAAATTTCACCTATTAAGATGAATGTGTTTTATTTTGTCAAATTATATAAAAGTTACACACTTTTACTTTTCTTATTTTCTATTCATCGGTGCAACTAAAATTACGGAACACAATTTTATTTAAAATTATAAAGTATATTGAGGAAAATCAAGAAATGAGATAATGGAGATGAGTCGTACTTTTAGGATTGCTCTACAATTACAATGTGCTATATATGTTATAAGTTTTTTCATGAAACTTTTTATAGATTGTTAATTAATAGAAAAAATTATTATAATAACAAATTATAGAAAACTTTTTTTTAGTAAAACGAGAGAGTAATAATGTTAAATGGTCATTACCTGCGATTGTAAATACCTTTAATTATTAAATCCAAAAACAGACGGTCTTTATGGTCTATAAAACATTAAAACATACAGCCATAGTTGACTTTAGACGAGGAATTCTTCTCTATCTGTACCTAGGTCAATATATTCATATATTGAATCTCGATATATATTTTAACAATACTTATAATTTGTAATGGACATAATACAACAACATGCAATGGATAATTTGCTTTTTCATAACGAATCTTATTATTTCTACAATTGTTCACCGAATACACGACGCATAATTTGGTGAAATATTAGTTGTATAGTCACCAAATATATTTGTGAAGATTGTCTACTTTCTAGCTATAGGTTATACTTTAAAAATGAATATTCTGTTATATAATTGTACTACGTAATACTAGAAGTTGTATATATGTAAAATTGTAAAAATTTCTTGAATGGTAAAAAGCATATGTTTGGCACAGAAACCTGGAGGGGGGGAGAGAGATTCCCCATGCCTTAGCTGTATTGATGGTACCTGCAGTATTTATATTGAATAGTCATTTTGCCTGTTTGACGATGATATTTTGACATTGAAAGCAATATTGTGTGTCTTTATATACAAAAATATACTACCAGTCCAGCACTGTGCACTTTTTACTAGGACTTGTGCATTATTTTTGGAATTAATCTTGGTGCACTAGTCATTCTCTAAGATTGTGATGCCCCCCATGGGATGAACATAAACAATAGTACATTACTATTGTTTTGCTATTACCATAGGAAAAAGGTAAATAAGAAAAATCTTCAAGATAAGTTTTGGTTCATGTCATACTCCCTCGTTGACATGTCAATACGTTTAAAAATAGAAATTAAAAGTATTCATTTAATTTTGGAAATAAACAGAAAATACACTAGTTAAATAAAATTACACTATAAACCAACACATTGGCTCAATTGAAAATTATATGAGTTTACTTACCTAGATGTTTTAAGTTTTAAAATGTAAAGGGTACTGTTGTGATTGAGCATGCACTTTCTCCAAAAGGCATGCTTGAGTATGATCTGAATTAGTCGAGATAATTCGGATATCAGAGGGGAAAAAAACCACTATGCATGAACGTATCCTTTATTTTCAAAACTTAATTTGATCTTTACGAATTATGATGGAGGTACTCGGTCTACCAATGTCATCCGCTCATAGAAAAGGATTTTACTATTTTTACACGAGTTTTTGTTGTTTTTATATGTGGACTATATTTCGTATGCATCATATGCTGTGTTATATGCATTAAAGATACATACTCCGTATAATATAAGAAAATAAAACTCAAGTAAAAGAATACCCTTTTTCATAACAAAAAAAAAATCCAATCTTGAGAGGGGTGGAAGGGAAGCAGTTTTCTGTTCAACGAGGAATAAGTACAGAAATACTCAAAAGTCTAGCTATTGCTGAATTTATTTTACATGTGTGCTAGGAAGGCACTTGAATTTGACCGTTATTTTTCGTCTCTTCTTCCCTCTTGATTGTTATTCACTTTTAATCATATGTCTAGTAGATTGCAATAAAAAGAAGATAACAATCATAATCACAGGTCTATGGCTAGCTGGTGATTGGAATTATAGGGTAAAAAACTCTCAAATTTATGATGATTATGGGGTAATATTACCTAATCCTAATCACTTCAATTATAGTTTCTTAACCTCTTGCAAGGTTAAATGTAAGCTCACACATAATATGGTTGAGGCACTCAAGACCAATCTGAGTACCTGACTAAGCCACATGCCACTATTGCCACCAAAGTTTGCCATACTTTGATAATTATTATGTTTTTAAAAGATAGATGGAACTATATAGATATAAAATCTTTTCACATGACATATGTTATTCGTCTTTATAAAGGCTGAATACCTTTTAAAATGTGCCAAAAAAAAAAGGGATTAACTTTTAAAAATAAATTAGTTATTTTTTTTAGACGCAATATCTATTATTTATTGTGTCAGTTTTGTGCGTGACGCATATATGTCTCATAAATAATAATTACTAGAGATGGCGTTTGATTCTTTTTTTGACCTTTCTATATTTCTATATTTATCTTTTGTAAATTTAACATTAGAATATTTTTTGTCATTATTTTATTATCATTTTTGTGGTTTGAAGGAGGTTATAAATAATGAATAGAGGAATGAAACAGATGTATGATGTGGTCCAACTCTAAAATGAATTAAAATCCTATGCTTCAAACCATCATATTGTCCCATCAGGCCATCACCACATTCTTACAGTGTTTTATTTTATAGAAGTAATCCTGAAAAAATTAAAGAAACCTACCTTTCTCAGGTGCATGAATGACCCCTCCCCTCTTATCTACCACTATTTAAGCATGTTGAGAAAAGATGAGGCAAAAGGGAGGCTAAAAGTAGGAGTTGAATGTATAAGTGTCCCAAGGAGAAAGTTAAACTTAGACACAAGAAAAATTATATGCTTAATGCTTTGTTTGAGAAAGATGATTGTGATTATATTCAAGAAATCTTTTGATTATACTTTAAATTTTTTGAAGAATCATCACCTGATTTTTTGGTAATGGGGATATAAAGTGGTCTAAGAGTTTGAATTCATTTCATTGCTCAAGAAAATAAAAATAATAATAAGAACTTGGAGTCAAAAAGCAGATACTCCATGAAGTGACCAAGACAAAGAGGTTAAGCACTATAAAAACAAAAATAAAAAAAATAAAAATATTCATTTGATTTCTTTATGAAGGCTAGTGATATAATAGGAGGTCTAGAAAACTCTAGAACTTAATTAGGTGGGGTTTTCGATAGGATCTACAGTTTTTATTTTTATTTTATTTTTTGGTTACAGTATCTACAAATTTAAATGTCACATGAATGCAACAAAGAGGTAATCCAAACTTAATTTTGGCTTGTAGATTTTAAAAATGGTAACAAAAATTGATGGAGTCCAACGTATTGTAAATGCAGATATTGACTAGCTTAATAACACGAAATTCTCACCCGGTACACTAAATGAGCAATAATTATCGTATAATTTTTGTCCATTTTTATTTTTTCTGTATAATTTATGTTACTATATTAATGTTATTATCTGAAACAACTGAAGTCAATGTTATCATCTGATATATTATGTTATTATGTACGGTGTAATTTTTTTTTTACGGATACTAACATTAAAAAATATAATAATATAAACTTAATGAAAATTATTGAAAGATGCAAAAACTGCACGGGGATTAATTTTTTTGATATGTACCGACCCAGAATTCCCCCAACTTAATAGTGAATTTCTCGAGGCAAACTTGGTTTAATTTGCAAAATGCCAATTGACAGATTAGAAGTCACCATTATATTTAAACCCATATTTCTCTTCCCTCTCGTGTCGTCGAGTATACCAACTCTTTGCCTGCAAATGGTGCTTATTTATGTACAATATTTACTTAAATAATATGTCTGACATTTTTAATTTATAATAACAAAGTTGCCGTTTAGCACGATGATTTCTTTTGTTTTTTGGTGCTAATACTCCCTAATTTCCATATATTTTTTTAATTGCCCGATCATATTAGATTATTTTTTGTTCTAATACTGTAGTATTTTTCTTAGCAATCATCGGAGAATTTAATATATAAAAGGTCAATTTATTACGTTTAATGAATCTAACACTGTCCCTGTCACCACAGTTTTGCTGGATTTATCCGTATTACTTTAGCTTCAAATAATACTAGAAGTAATTTATCTATTTTCTTATTTGACTTATGATTGGTGTAACTAGTCAATAGATCAGAAACCTAAATAACGGAGACTAAATTTAAGCTGTAGTCGACGAAACAAAGTATATCATTTTTTTTTCAGGGGACAAATAGTTTATTTATTTATTATTATTATTTTTAAGTAAAAAGGGACAAAGCATATTAATGGAATGCAAGAACTAAAAGAAGTTAAATCCGTATAGAATAATACGACATAGATGTTCTCTTTCAATAATGACATGTACTTGAATATCTGCAGGGTCTTTTTTTAAGTTAAATAATTTTTTTCTTGGTTGCACAAATTGCATTATTTATAAAGCATTCATTTTTGTTACAAATTTTTTTATTAAGAGTTCGAATATTGTCTTATGTGGTAAATAATCTGTAACTATAATTTAAAATTTCAAATATTTGGGACATTTCACATGTGATAATCCAATTATTTTGTCCTATGTAATCTCCATTTTCTAATTTATTTGTTATATAATTAACAAATAACTTATTTATCAAATATTCTCATAAAATACAAAAATCCTAAGAACAACATCACAGTCTTGAAGATAACGTGGACAACAAATGAAATTGTTTTAAAATAATACAAAACCAAAGTCTAAAAACATAGGTTGCATTTTTTGTTTACCCAACTTTTTTGTCGAAGTTTGCAATGTACAACTTACTCCAGATTTACATTATAATAGGCATTCTTTAAATTGAGACATACGCGGAAATTTTATTTATTTTTGCTACGTTCGATTTATTTATAATTCGATTCAGTTTAATTTGATTATTTAAATAAGTGGGTCTCGATTAATAATTTAAACTCAATTTGGTGAAAAAAAACTTGAGTAAAGCTCAGATGAATTGTAGTATTCAACTCTACTATTGTTTTTCAAATTTATTAGCAAATAAGTTCGACTAAACTTATATTTGTTATAATTTACATATACACATATTCACGTATATTTATATATACATGAAAAAAATAGGTGAAATACTTTAAACTGGACGGATTACATAAAAATACCATCCTACATAAAAACAACACTACAATTAATGATAATATGTATGTCAATTTTCATCAAGCGATGAATCTTATGTAAAATATAAAAATAAATCAAAAACTTTACCATCGCACTATAAGCAACGTATGTGTGAGTTGTTAATATATTCTCTCATTAAAAGCAATCAAAAAATATCTTGCTAGATACAATGACAAATGACCATATGAAGCATTATAATGAAATTTTTTCAGAGTTAAAATTATTTGAAGATTTCAAATGAACGAATTTCATTTGATCAACAATGCTATTCTGCTATGATACAGTTATAATTTATTATTGTACGGTACATAATAAATATAGAATAGCAACCAAAACAATAAAATTAGAACAAATGCTTTAAAATATATTTATTACATAAATGAGACAGCAAATAGACATTTGAAAGGAAAAAAAAAGACTTTTGGGCAACAAACATATTTTTCATTTTTTGATCTTTTGAATAACAGCTTGAAAAACATCTTTCAGGACTGAATACAAGAACCCCATGAACCAAAAAGCCTGAACCCATCTCTCTCTCCTCTGCAAGAACTACAGTTGTGCTGATATCCTCATTCTCTCTCCCCCCCACTCTATTTTGCTCTCATGCATACAAAGCCTTTTTGCTTTCCCTTTGTTTGTCTCTCAAATTAGCCATGGAAGAAACAGAAGAATCCAATACCAACAAGAAATGCATACCCAAAACAAAGACTTTGAGGAAAAAAACTAATAACCCTCTTCACAACTATCAGTATCAGTACTATCATCACCAGTTGTTGCATCACAACTCCAATACTAGGATTAATGGGTTCTGTTACCAAAATCAGTACCAAACTTACCCTGCCCTCCTTCCTTTACCTCCCACCATACCTTTCCAGCTTTCTGTTTCTCCTTCTCCACCATTTTCTCAGTACCAAAACTTTACAAGAAAACCCCATTTTCAGAAGCTACTTCCAAAGAAGCATCCCATTCCCATTTCCAATCCTCCTGTTCTTGCCATCCCTTCTGAATACCAGGTTCCTGATTTGTCTATCACACCTGCAGGTAACTTTTATAATTAAGGGTTATAACAATTTAATGGCTAAAAAGAAAAAAAAAACCCTTTTATGTATTATAATTTCTTTCCATTTTCTCTTATTATCTGTCTATTTTTGTTATATATGTTGATGCATGTTTAGTTAAATATATCTTCAACAGTTGTTTTTTTTTTTTTTGATTTTTTCTATGTTTGGAACTCGGAGATGCCAATGAAATAGATATAGGGAGGAAAAGGAAAACATGTACCTTTTTTTTTCTGGGGTTAAAGTAATCAAGTACCATTCATTATACTTCACCTTTTTTGTTCTTGTTATTTCTTTAGTTTTACAGGAATGCATGCTTCTATTTATATATTTTTAAAAAGTTGTAATATTATATACTACATATTATTCGTTTTGCTCATCTTTCCCTTCCATTAACCAAAACCAAGCATAGCCAAGGAGTTTCTGATGGGATTTTAGAGTTGTAATAGCAAGATATCTATAAACTGTTTCCTTGCAACTGCACACTTTGAATTCTATCTCAAGTCCAAGCAAACTGTCTTAATTTGAGGAGTGTGTCTTCAGTTTCCAGTAATAGCAACTTAATTAGTAGCATTATCATTTTATTGTCAAGACTGATTTTTATTTCTTATTTATGTCTTTTTGTCTGTTTCCCTTTTTTAAGTTTGGTTTATAATCATGATAATGCACCTCTAGAAGATTTTATTATTATTATTATTATTTTTTGAGCTTTCACCTTCAAGAGTTAAAGTTAATTGAAATTAGATGTACTTTGCTATGTATGGTGCACAATTATTTAGAAGGGTTAAGTTGAATTTTGAATCACTACAACTTAGTGTTTCCCTTTCTACTTTGATATCTATACAGCTCCTCTAGTGCTTCAAAGACAATCTGCCTTACCCCTTAGAGGAAAGAAAGATGGTAGGAGGGTTGCTAGTGCCACACCACAAACATTAGTTGTAGCAAGAAGACCAGATTCTGGTGGCATAGAGGGCCCAGTTATCTCTCTCTTAGCCAACCATTTTCTAGTACAATTTGACCCTTCTCAGCGTATCTTTCAGTATGATGTCGAAATCTCTCCAAGTCCGTCCAAGAATGTTGCTCGAATGATTAAGCAAAAGCTTGTTGAGGATAACATAAATTTGCTCTCGGGTGCTTGTCCAGCATATGATGGCCGAAAAAACCTTTATAGTCCTGTTGAATTCCAGGCTGATAGGCTCGAATTTTACGTTAGCCTTCCGATCTCAACAAGCAAGTCATTAGGAGATGATGCCATTACTCAAGAAAAGCATAAGCTTTTCCGCATAAACGTCAAGCTTGTGTCAAAGCTCAATGGAAAGGACTTAAGTAGCTACTTGAGTAAAGAAGGAGATGACTGGATTCCCATTCCTCAGGATTATCTCCATGCTTTGGATGTTGTTTTACGCGAGAGCCCAACAGAGAAATGTATACCCGTGGGTCGATCACTTTACTCGAATTCAATGGGAGTGACTACGGATATAGGTGGAGGAGCTGTTGGACTAAGAGGGTTTTTTCAAAGTCTTCGACCAACCCAACAAGGACTTGCCCTGAATGTGGATTTTTCCGTGACTGCGTTCCATGAGAGTATTGGAGTGATCCCTTACTTGCAAAAACGTCTTGAGTTTCTACGTGACCTTTCACAAAAAAAAACTAGAGGTTTGACAGCAGAGGAAAGAAAGGAAGTGGAGAAAGCTCTTAAAAACATCAGGGTCTTTGTTTGCCACCGAGAAACTGTTCAGAGATATCGTGTTTTTGGCTTAACCAAAGATGCTACAGAGAATCTCTGGTTTCCAGACAGGGATGGGAAAATTCTGTGGGTGGTGAATTACTTTAAAGATCAGTATAATTATGACATCCAATTCAGAAACTTGCCATGCCTGCAGATTAGTAGGAGCAAACCATGTTATCTTCCTATGGAACTTTGTATGATTTGTGAAGGGCAAAGGTTTCTAGGGAAGCTCTCTGATGATCAAACTGCAAGAATACTAAAGATGGGTTGCCAAAAACCAAAAGAGCGGAAGGCAATAATAGATAGAGTCATGACAGGACCAGTTGGGCCAACAAGGTACACTTTATAAATCTTTTCAAAGTTACTAGTTAATTGCAATCTGTTGTATGCTTTAGATGCTTCTATTCATTTCTAGGCATTAAATTTCAATATATTGACAGTGGTAATCAGGCGAGAGAATTTGATCTTCAAGTCTCTACAGAAATGACCCAACTAAGTGGGAGAATTCTTCAGCCTCCCAAGCTAAAACTTGGGGAAGGGGGCCATGTGAGAGATTTGATTCCTTCTCGCCGTGATCGCCAGTGGAACCTTCTGGATAGCCATGTCTTTGAAGGAACTCGAATCGGGAGGTGGGCACTAATAAGCTTTGGTGGCACAACTGATCAGAAGGCCAGCATTCCAAAATTTATAAACCACCTCACTCAAAGGTGTGAGCAATTGGGCATATTTCTCAACAAGGGCACTATTATTAGCCCCCAGTTTGAATCAATGCAAGTGCTCAACAATGTTACCCTTTTGGAAGATAAACTGAAGAAAATTCACAGAGCAGCATTCAACAATCTCCAACTCCTTATTTGTGTAATGGAGAAAAAACACAGAGGATATGGAGATTTAAAGAGAATTGCAGAAACAAGTGTTGGGGTTGTGAGCCAGTGCTGCTTGTACTCAAATCTTGGCAAGTTGAGCTCACAATTCCTTGCAAATTTGGCTCTCAAGATAAATGCCAAAGTTGGTGGGTGCACCGTAGCATTGTACAATTCTTTACCATCTCAAATTCCTCGCCTCGTTCACCTAGATGAACCTGTAATCTTTCTGGGTGCTGATGTGACTCATCCTCACCCACTAGATGACTCTAGCCCCTCAGTTGCAGCTGTTGTGGGTAGCGTCAATTGGCCAGCGGCGAACAAGTATGTCTCAAGAATGAGGTCTCAAACGCATCGTCAGGAGATCATCCAAGATCTTAGTACAATGGTAAAGGAAATTTTAGAAGACTTCCATCATGAGCTATCTAAACTACCCGAGAGGATAATTTTCTTCAGAGATGGAGTAAGTGAAACTCAATTCTACAAAGTACTTGAAGAAGAACTACAAGCCATTAAATTGGCTTGTTCAGCATTTTCAGATTATAAACCTCCCATTACTTTTGCAGTAGTGCAAAAAAGGCACCACACAAGGTTGTTTCCAAACGACACGAATCATTCAAATCAAAATCAGTTCTGCGATGAAAATGTTCCCCCAGGAACAGTTGTGGATACCACAATTACGCACCCTAAGGAGTTTGATTTCTATCTTTGTAGCCATTGGGGTGTGAAAGGAACGAGTCGGCCAACTCATTACCATGTGTTGTGGGATGAAAATCAGTTCACTTCTGATGAATTTCAGAAGCTGGTTTACAATCTTTGCTACACATTTGTGAGGTGTACCAAACCTGTTTCCTTGGTTCCTCCAGTTTACTATGCTCATCTTGCTGCATACAGGGGCAGATTATACCTCGAACGATCTGATTCAGCAGGTATCAACACAAACTCAACTACCATATCCCGGGCCGCCCCGCCAAAGGCAGCCCCTCTGCCAAAACTTAGGGAGAATGTTAAAAATCTCATGTTTTACTGCTAAAACTAGTAGTAGTAGTAGCATGTACATAACAATTCTCAGTCAGTTTGTCCACGTTGCAGTTTTACATTGCTTCAGTTGCGTAAATAAGGCAATTGTCATGGGCTCATATGGTTACGTGTCGGCTGTTTCACGGCATGATCTTTCTCATAAATCAATCCAATTAATGTTGAAGAAGAAATGTTATACATGAATCTACGTCTAAAAGGAATTATGCACATAAATATGTGATGCTGTGTTTGAATTGATTGAATAGAATAAAAGGGAGAATAGACAAAATTTGAAGAAATTTTATAAAAAGTAGTGGTGGAAAAAGTAATGATGCGTTTGGATTGACTGAATAAAATAAGAGGGGAATAGACAAAATTAGAAGAAATTTAGTGAAAAGTAATAATGAAAGAAGGAATGAGGAGGAATGAGAGGAAAAATCATAATGAAGAATAATAAATGGATCATTTCTCCACATTACACATGAAATGAAATTACATAGGGAAGAGATGATTCATTCCACTACCATTTTTCGTAGAGACCATAAAATTTTGTGATCTCTTACGATAATTATACATAGAACAAATTCATTTATCTTCTCATTCTATTCTCTTAAACCAAATGCAACCTAAATGTTTTAACGTTAATGTTAGTCAATCATGTTATCCTTATCTTTCAACCTTATTCCACATTTCTTCAATTTTTATTTCTTTTATGCTCCTAACGTTTTGGGGCAATGACAATTGAACTCCAATTACGGAGTCCTAAACATTAGTACATAGGGCATTTGTTTCACGCGGCAAATCTTTTTTAAATATTCGATGTGAGTGCAATAAATGTCCTTTTACTTCAAAGTAGTTGTTCGACTGATATAATATTTCCTCCGGCAATATCATATTCCCAATTGTAATTAGATGCGTTACCGAGCTAGATGGAGGTTAATCGGGTTAGGCGAGAATATTTTGTAGCAGACCACACACATAACGTAGAACGACAACTTAAACCACGAAAAAAGAAAGAGTAATGCCCAAATATCTTATTCAGTATGCCTTTTCTATAAATATATATATAAGGATGTAATTACCTCATTACGTACGCTTAGCTGTACATAAAAGATAATGAGGTACAAATGATATTTAGACAATTTGAATACAAACATTTGAACATCTACGCACCATAACATTCTTTAAAAACGAAAAAAGAAAGTTTAATAGAGATGCTGAGTTATACCAGACAAAGTATATTAAATGGTTGACATACAAATAGTGTTTGTTTGGCAGCGATGAACAGTCAAAACAAAGATACGAAGAAACAAGAAGATCAAAGAGAGAGACCATAGGGGTCTAGTGGTAGTACAGCAGTAGTAGTAATTTGTTAGGTACATATACACATAGCTGTTAAAGCATGAAAGGTCACAAAATGCATTAATGGAAGAAAGACACTACTACAAATATAATGTCAAATAAATTAAACAAGAATTTGTAGCATTAAATAAATTACGGGGTGTAGTGTAGTGTCCATTGGGTAAATACATACATGGTAAAGTACGTATATACTCCGTACAATGTTACTACTTCCAATTTGTCAGTGAGTAAAGCAGCACAAGTTTTGCATGCATGCAACGTAACAGAGACCGTGAAGTGTTTGTGCATTGAGAAAATGATACATACATCCATACATACTGCCATCAGCTACTAGCTAGTACTAGCTTTGTTAATAAATTGAGTCAGGACATACAAAGGAATGGTACTAACCAGCTACCTCAGTTCTTGCCAGTACTAATACCACTATTAAATGACCCCATGTGGTCATTAAATTATTTTTATTATTATTACATATATATATGTGTGTGTGTGTCGGCGCGGGTAAACCATTGCAAAAAAATTATATTAGACGTTAATTTCGATTAAATTATTGTCTAGACACTAAACATTTTCTTATCATATGAGTTCGTCTAATATTTTCTTTGTACAATAATATCTTAAATATATCCATAGTAATTAATCATTAGATGATTCGATTAATCTCCAAACTCAATGACCTAACGAACAATCTCACCTGTTATCATTTGAACTAACCTAAAATTTTCTTTTATATGTCTAGAAGACAAAACATTTATCTGCATCAACTAAAATGAATAAATAACTGTGAAGATATAATTTTATTTATTATTATGCAGTACTATGTTTATAATACATATATATGTTATTGGAGACAAAACAGAAAAGAGAAGAGAGACAAAGAAAAGGGGAAGGAACAAAATAAAGGAAAGGAAAGCTAAGAAGAAAAAGGTGGAATACGAAGAAAAAGGGGAGAGAGTTCTGACTTTCGACTTCCCCTTTTGTCTCTTCATATCTCTCAATTAATGAAGCTTTCTGTTTCTCTCTCTCCCTCTCTCGTTTAAATGTGTAATTAAAGGACTAGAAGACAGGCTTTTTTCTTGTGGACTATTCAAGACTACTACTTTCACCTGCAGGTACTATACTTTTTCTGTAATTTTTTTTAAAGAAAAATTATGTATGTTATTTGTACAAAGTACTGATCAATGACCACAGCTAGCCCAAAGGGAAAGGGAAGGAAGGAGACAGAAAGAGTGACAAGTGGTAGGGGATCACACTACGTACTATGGTTAATAAGGTAGAGAGTACTTGTTGTGGACCATTTTTGTTGTATGCCATTCTTAAATTCTACTTTCTACAGTGAAGAATGGGCTGGACAAAGAATTATAAACCCTTGTCCACCACATTTTCTGAAAAAGAAGAAAATAAAAAAAGTTTCATGGTGCACGGGCCTGGAGTAGTTCATGTGGGTGGGGAACTTTCAGTCTCAATTATACATATTTCTACCTACCAACAATATGTCATGTTGAATATAAAATGATTGAATTTGACTCTTTAAATTTGTTATCGAGTTCGAGTTAAACGGTGTATTTTTAACTAATATTTATCATTGTGTTCAAATTCGATTCGAATTTTTGTTGAGTTACTTACGAGCTACTCAAATATTTTGATCTTTTGAACACTTATCGAATATAATATCAAGTATCAAATATTTTGATGAATATCAAGTTGAGTCTAGTAAATTTTTTTAAAAATAATAAATAATTTATTGAGTATTGGATCGAGTATCAAGTTAAATAGACTTTTATACGAGTATTGTGTCAAGTCGAGTCAAATATGTAAAATACTTGGCTCGATTCGACTTGATAAGTTAACTATTAATAAAAATTGTTCAAACTCAACTCGACAAGGCAATCAAATCGAGTCTAATATTTATCGAGTTAAGTCAAGTCAAATATCTAGTAGTTTGGTTTGAATTACATAGACATAATAAATTTTTTGTTTTAAAAAAATGTTTGGTAATTTAAAATACATCTTAAAAAGTACTTTTAGTTAAAAAGTTTACAAGTCACATTTATTTCTGTTCTTACACTTTCCTTTTTTCCATTGCTACTCTCTTAATCCTTAAATAAATTAGATGTTTAAATAGATGATTACTGTTATGCAAACCGAAAGGTACGCCATTGAGTATCGAGTTGGGTGAATTGGCAATTTTATTATTAATGCTCGTACAGTGTTCACTTCAGAGGGACACTGGGATGGATGTTATTAAGGTTAAAAATGTGAATTCGAATTACTCATAATAGATTCACCAGATGATGGCGTCACAAAAATCTCTACTAAAATACTACTTGTACTTTCAAGTACCAAGTGAAGGATATATACATTTCATGTCCATCATGCTACAACTTAAAAACTTACAATCTAGCAAACTTATAGTGTCTCCAATATCTAATATTCTAGTGTTGTTTAGAATAGACGATGCTCTCTGGGAACCTTTCCTCTGGCAACAAAGAGCCTTCACCAACGGCGGAGGAGGACTTATTGGACCTGTCGTTAAAGAAGAAAATGAGTAATGACGATGGGTTGAGCGATACTGCTGCTCAAAACCATTTTCGGTACAGGGATGCGTTGTTGGGGCATAATGAGGATGTTGGTGATGATAAACTCTCGAATGGAATGGCTTATAGTATTATTGTTGATGGGGAATCTGAGTCGGATGATGACTTTGTGGATCCGGTAAGAGGAGTTTTTATCCTCTAGGGGTATCCTGGTGGCGTCATACTCTCATCATTAAATTGCTGGGAGGGTCCATCTGTTAAAATATTTTGGTAAGGAAACTCCATGCACTTTGGCGTCCCAATGGACGGTTGGAAGTGATTGATATTGGAAATGGTTTTTTCATTGTCAAGTTTCATAAAAATGAAGATAGGAGTTTTGTACTCCATGGGGGACCTTGGGTTATCTTTGATCATTACCTTACAATTCGGAAGAGGCGACCAAAATTTGATCCTATGGAAGAGTCCATTAATAAGGTTGCATTGTGGGTTCGATTGCCTTTCATGCCGATGGAATACTATGATGCTCCAACTATTGAAGCGGTGGTAGCCAAAATTGGAAAACCTATACGTGTTGTGTTGATTCCACCACAGAAATCGCATGTAAAGGGAGGTTTTCCCGGGCTTGTGTAGAAGTGGACCTCACTAAACCCCTGATTCCTTACTATGAGATTAGTGGAAAAACTAGGAAGATTGAATATGAGGGAATCCATCTTTTTTTTTTTTACTTGTGGTCGATATGGTCACAGGGCAGAACTGTGCCCAGAGAAGCTCAAGAATGGTAACGATGGGTCATGAGGAGCAGGATCAGGTTCAGCAGAATTGAAATATGGCATTGGAGGCTATTAAGAAGGATGCTGACCAGAGTAGCTCGGAGGTTCATATCTCTGGTGAGGATAAATTGGAAAATTTTGGGCCGTGGGATGATTGCCACCAAGCAGCGTCGAGGGAGGGAGTTACCGCGAATCAAGGAATAGAGAAAGATAATGCTTATCCGGGGAAAGAGGGATTTAGATACCAAAACCACCTGATATTTCCTCTGCGTCTCACAAAGATGGCTTAGGGGAATGCATGTCCGATGACACAGTGGTGTCGGAAACACCCTATGAGGTGGTGCATGGGGTGATTAATGGTATGGATGTTTCCCCTACTAAGGGGAGATGTACAATGGACTAAGGGGGATCCCCCATTCTCGTAACTTTCATTTATGAAGATCTTATTTGTGGAATTGTCGGGGGCTATCAGTAAACAGTTCTTGCGCCTCGTTAAAGATTGGGTTGTTGTTCATCGGGTTGATATGCTGGTGATCATGGAAACTAGAGGTGATAGTTTGAAGGCTGATTCTATAATATTGAAAATTGGGGATTTTGATGGAGTCAAATCAGATGCAGTTGGATTCTCTGGCGGGATTTGGGTTCTCTAGAGAAGGAATATTGCTTTCCAGGTGATTGAAGTACATCATCCATGGTGCAGTGGTTAATGCGGATGGGGATGAGTGGCTTTTGATTGCCACCTATCTCAGTCCAAATAATCAGAAAAAGGAGGAGGCCACAGATCATATAGCGTCTATTGCGAGCTCCATCGCAACACCTTGGATCATTGGAGGTGATTTTAACGATATTTTAGAATCTCATGAAAAAAAGGGTGGGGCTGGTTTGAACATGCACAAAGTAAACAATTTTAAGAACTGGGTGAAACGCCGTAACTTGATGGATTTGGGGGCTATAGGCCCTTTGTTTACGTGGCGTGGGCCGAAACATGGGGGACATTCTCGAATCTACGAGAGACTTGATAGGGCCTATGTAATACAGAATGGAGAGTGAAGTTTCCAAATGCGAGGGTCAATGTGTTACCTCGTATAAAATTTGATCACCTCTCTCTTGTTATTGACTTAAGGGCTGGGAAGGAGAAACCTAATACTCCATTTCGGTTTGAAACTGCTTGGTTGCTACACCCGACATTCCGGAGTTTATGAGATCAGTTTGGGAGAAGGAGGAGGATTGGGAGGAAGCTTGTCGGCATTTTACCGCTGAAGTTTTAGTTTGGAACAAGGGGATATTTGGTAACATTCATGGTCGTAAATATAGAATTCAAAGAAGGCTTTTTGGAATCTAAAAATCGCTTCAATTAAAGGAGAATTTGTTGTTAGAATTATTATTTATAATAATAATAATAATTTATGTGGGTTACATATTTTAATATCAATTATATTTGTTATTTGTGTATTGGGTTTAAAATAAATGATCAAACAAAGAAGCTCAATTAGATTCTAATTAAGTATGAGTTTAATGAGAAAATACCTAGGACCAAGTCTAATTAGGTTATAATGGAAGATTTAATTAGATGGTATATAAAGAATACAATAGGTTATGGTACCCAACATATCAAATACGCATATAGTTCTTTTCTTCCTATCGAAGAAAAAAACTTATATCGATTGAGGAAGACGATAACACAAATTTCAACATCAATGGATTCAGGTATGCTTCCGTGTATTTTGGATTATGTTCTCAATAATTGAATATGAAATATTACGATCTATTTTTAGTGATTATAGTTTTCAACAATTGGTATCAAGAACCTTTTTCATATTGATTTATTGAGAAATCAAGTTTTATTTAAAATTTTATGTGATTCGATAAAAATTTTGTAATTCCGAACATAATTTTTCTGTTAGCGGCCGTCATACTATGTTGTCGTAGATGTATTAATTTTGCTTGTGATTATTCATACATGGTGTTTATAACTTGGCCTGCCTTACATGAACTTTGTTAGCTTTGGTGGCTTGATTGGCTTCACAGCCAGGGCCTCCCCCACAGTCTTAGATGTTTTCCTCTTCTATTTCTCTTTCTTCCTTTTAAGCTTCAATCTTTTCTTGGTCAACCACTTCTCTTTTTTTGGTGGGTCACTTTCATGGGTTTTAAACTTGAGATTTCCTTAGGATATCACAAGATTCATCGAACCATGAATGAAGTTCTTGAAAACCC
>CM025780.1:34848001-35058293 GCA_014636745.2 Centella asiatica | reverse complement strand
AATGGGGCAATTTTTGGTTCTGGGTGGTGGGGCAAAAAGAAAAAAAAACTCCGATATATATGAGATTTATATTTTTGTCAAATAATTTCTTTTGGGACGTGATATATATATATATATATATATATTTTTTAGGACGTGATATATATGAGATTTAAATTTAAATTTTGGCAAGTTTTATTTATTAATTATTTTAGTGTATGATATTTTGAATTAATTAATTGAAACAATATGTTGCCAAAGTAACCTCTTTTGTATAGATTAGTTAATTTAAAATATTAAGATATTTAATGTGTGTTTAAATTTTATGCGAATCATTATTGGCTCAAAGGAAGATATTATTTTGCCAAAATTAAAACATACTTGTGGTAATAAGTGCGTAACAAGTATTAAGATTTTCATGTAAAAAATAAGTTGGTCCAAAGAAAATCATATTATTTGACAGAAATTTATTGTTAATATTTGATTATTGCATCAAGAGTATCAATTACGAGTTGATTTTTTTGTCCAAAGACTAAATTTCAATGTTGTGCTAGGTATCTTGTGATGGGATTTGCCATTATTTGAATTTGTTTATCACGTTAAATTTGGATATTGAATGTGAGCTTGCTTGTTTTGTTTATTTTCTTTACATTTTCTGCTACTGTTAATACTACATCTACTCAATTAAGTATGATCTCAATGCTGAATGAGACAAATTATGTTACATGAAAAGAAAATGTTGAAATCGTTCTTGATTGTATGGATTTTGATCTTGCATTAAGAACAAAGAATCCCACTTCTACTACGGATGATCCGAAAACGGATAAAATTGAGAAGTGAGAGCGTTCTAATCGCATGAGTCTAGCGATTATGAAGCAAACGATTCCAACATGATTTCGGAGATCTAATACTGAGAGTACTAATGCCAAATTGTTCCTTAAAGAAATTGAGCAATATTTTGCTAAAAATGAAAAAGCGAAAACGAGTAACATTTTGTCAAAACTCATTACCATAAAATATAAAGGAAAGGAAAACATAAGGAAGTACATCATTGAGATGTCTAATCTTGCTGGAAAACTCAAAGAACTTATGTGACAGCCCTAAACATCTCTTATCGGATTTTGGGCACCGTCAATAATTGACAAAAAAATAATAATTTCATCCAAGTATGCGTAATAATAAATAAAAGAAAATAATAGAAATCTCTATTACATTTAACCCAAAATTAATATTCTAACAACAGAAGTCTATGAGGGGTCCACACAGGCCTTATAATCTAAACATTTTGATAATTGTCTCACACTTCACTCTTCCCCTGAATGTCATCCATAAGAGGTCGATCAGGAAATGTTCATCATGTTATTCTCGCCTTGCCTTTATTAGACTGCTCGACCTTCTCATTATATCCTATAAAACAATTGATAATAGCAACATAAGTGATTTATGCTTGCAAGTATATAATCAAGTATTGGGTGAGGTTTGAAGGTGGATAATTTATTAGGCTTAATTGTTTATGAGATTGGACGGAAACAATGTCAAAACCTCTTAATAATTTGTAAGAAAATAGATTCTAGGGTTTTCAAGTGATAGTGAGGGATTTGACCTTTTACTTAAAAGAATAAAGAATACTTTCACATGCGTCTTATAACTATGTTCGTTTGGCGCACGTGCCCTTAGGAACTTCGTATCAAACAGTATATCAACTGACCA
Organism: Centella asiatica; assembly: GCA_014636745.2. NCBI lineage: Eukaryota > Viridiplantae > Streptophyta > Magnoliopsida > Apiales > Apiaceae > Centella > Centella asiatica. The sequence goes on along the minus strand of CM025780.1, from coordinate 35,056,604 downwards.
GCCTGATCACAGTTTGACTTCATCATAATGACATACGTAGTCAATGTAGAAATCTTTTATCTGCGAGGGTTCAGTTACCAATGCATCGATTTTCGTCCCCTATAGATTCTACGCCCGAGATGCCAGACAGATGCATCCCACTAGCATTTAGTTAACCACACGAATATACTTTACAAGTTTGTGAGGGAAAATAGGTCATTCTATATCCGTATAGGATTTACTTTAGTGTGTTAGCGAATTTGAATAGCTAACAGTCGCCTAAGAATACTTAATTCTAATACAATATTTTCACGTACATTAAATCAAAGGATCATACGTTACTTAACTTTGAAGAAATTAAATCATGAATATTGACATAATAATATCTTGAATACATTACGTCTATCAAAAGAAATGATCATACGTATTAATTGAAAAAAAATAGAGTGAATATATAATTGTCTTGAGTCCTTAGTAGAATTTAGAATTAATAACTCGCATAGGAAATACTTCTGTAAAACGTGTATATGCAATACATGAGAAATCTCAATTTAATTACACATGAGGATGCACATGCGAAATATTTGTAAAATTCTCGAGTCTGTGATTGACTGATTGAGTTGTGGTGGGTGTTAAACCAACAAATAATAAAATAACCTACTCCTAACAAATTCAGTAATATAACAGTGAGTAGGGTCGTCTCCTCAGGGAACAAGGAAGTAAATTTATGTCTGATTAAAAGTCAAGTAAGCAATCCAGAGATTTGTTGAGTTTACTAATTATTGCAAATTAATTAATCAAAAGACAATTTAATGAAAGCAAATAAAATTGAGAAAAAGAAAAAAATTCAATAGTGAGAAAGCTTCTAGTCAAAGGAATTATTTCCACCTTGATTCAACCAATTGATCATTGATGCAAAGATAACTTATGCAATTCACAAATAAATTGGTTATAGTTGTTGGCACGGCCTAACAATCAATTCCTCCTTACTATATGAGTAACTAAGAGAAACTCGTTAATTACTATTTAATCAGAAGACAATCTCTAGAGAAGCTCGTAGCTAGGATTGTAATATCCCGACAGCATTAAAATCTAGAGGAACCCAATTCCAACCAACAAATTCACAAGCGAATTTATTTAAATTGAATTATTTAATTCCACAATGTTGGAGTTGGATCATACTTCAACATTATCTATTTCCAATTAGGAATAGGTTTTTCTATTTCCTATTGGGATGTGTTTTATTTCTATTCCTAATCAGAATAGGTTTCCAATTGGGTTTTGGATTTGGTTATTTTTTCCAATTCCTTTTGGGTTTCTAACATTATGTTGGGGTCTATAAATACAATGGTTTATTGTGTTTATGGGTAGATCAAAAATAAAATTATAATATTTAGTTCTTTGTGAGGGTCTCTTACAAGGGGGTGAGAATATTTTGTAACTATTGAGAGTTTGCAAGGTAGATTAGCGGAGTGTGAGATATTCCACCATAATTGTATCTTGTGGAAAACTTGGATCAATAGTAATAATATTCAGACAGGCTGGACGTAGCCCGGATTTGGGTGAACCAGGGTAAATCTTTGTGCTCTTTTCTGTTATTGAATTATCTCTTTGCTTGCGGTTTGGTATTTGTCAAGGTCTTATTCCCAACATCTGGTATCTAGAGCTTGGTTTGCGCACAGAGTTTCTGGGATTAATCTGGGTTTAAGATGTTGACAAATACATCTAGAGTTGAGATTGAGAAATTCAATGGGAAGAGCTTTGAGTTGTGGAAACTCAAGATGGAGGATCTACTCGTGGATCGTGATCTGTGGTCGGTGATTGAAGATCCGAAGCCGGTACTTATTACAGAAAAGGAGGATGGTAGTTCTTCCTCTATTGTTAATACTACGACAAAAGATAAAATTGCCAAGTGGGAAAAACTGGATCGAAAGGCTCTAGGATTGATTCGGTTGTGTCTAGCCGATACTATTTTGGTAAATGTTGCCGGTGAAAAATCTGCAAAGGACCTATGGACAAAATTGGAGAACCTCTACCAAAGTAAATCTCTTGTCAACAAATTATTTCTAAGGAAGAAATTGTACAAGTTGCGGATGGAGGATGGTGGATCGTTCTCGGCTCATCTTCAGGAAATTAATACCTTGGTAAGTCAATTGGCTTCAATTAATTGTGATATGAAGGATGATGACAAAGCCATTACCTTACTTTGTTCACTGCCGGACTCGTGGGACAATTTGATTATTGCGATTGGTAGTGGGAATACAGAGATCTCCTTTGAGAGTGTTGTTGCGGCCTTGTTATCTGAGGAGATGAGACGCCAAGGTATGGAGAGTTCCACCAAGGAAGCCTTGATTGTGAGAGGCAGAAACCAAGACAAAAGTAAGCGGTCAAACGGCAAATCTAGATCACGTGGGAGATCTAAAAGCATTGATCGGTCAAAGATGCGGTGTTGGAAGTGTCAAGAAATTGGACATGGTAAGAAAGACTGTCCAAACAAAGCAGCCAAAGGAGACAAGGGTGATCCTAAGAAAAAGGAGGATGACGGCGATTTGTACTTGGTGGCAGCTTGTGTGGCTCAGTCAGATTTTGATGTGTGGTATATTGACACTGGAGCTTCCTATCATATGACTTCCCACAAGGAGTGGTTTTGCGAATATAAGAAATATGATGGGGGTAGTGTCTACTTGGGGAATAGTGAGACACTAAGGATAGTTGGACGTGGGAAAGTTAGACTCAGAATGAGTGATGAGATGGTGAAGACCCTTCCCGGAGTTATGCATATTCCAGGACTCAGCAGAAATTTAATATCAGTGGGCATGATGACAGATGCAGGCATCACCTTCAGTTGCACTAAAGATTCATACAAGATGACTCGCAGTTCAATGATAATTGCGAGGGGCACTAGATATGGTACTTTGTACAAGCTGCTGGGAGACACTGTTGAGCCTCAATTTGGGAGTGTATTGATTTCTGAGACAGAGCCTAGTGATGACACTAGTGTAGCCATGTTATGGCATCAGCGGCTCGGACACATAGGAGAGAAGGGGCTTTCTACCATAGCCTCGAAGCAGCTAGTGGAAGGGGTCCCAAATTGTTCTATGGGATTTGGCTTTTGTGAGCATTGTTTGTATGGAAAGCAAAGCCGAGTAAAGTTTAAGGGTGAAGGTACAAGGGCTACAAGGGTGTTGGATTTGATACACAGTAATCTTTGTGAGTCTCCAGATGAATCTCTTGGAAGATCAAGGTATTTCGTTTCCTTTATAGATGATTACTCAAGGTATGCTTGGATTTATTTCTTGAAAAGGAAATTGGATGTGCTTGAAAAGTTCAAGGAGTTCAAGGCATTAGTTGAAAATCAACTTGATAGAAGGATCAAAGTTCTTCGGACAGACAATGGTTTGGAGTATAAGTTCGTGGACAAGTATTGTACAGAAGTAGGCATTGCAAGACAGAACACCATAAGGTATACACCTCAGCAGAATGGAGTGGTGGAACGGCTGAATTGTACACTCATGGATAAAGCTAGATGTATGCGAAGTTGGGCAAGCTTGGAGCCTGAGTTCTGGGCAGAAGCAGTTGCTACAGCATGTTACTTGAAAAATCGAACTCCTACTTCAGCGGTAAAGGATCAAACACCATATGAGGTAATATTTGGAAAGAAGCCAAGTATGAGTCATGTTCGTGTGTTTGGTTGTGATGCTTATATGCATGTGCCTAAGGAGAAAAGAACAAAACTTGACTACAAATCTGAGAAGTGCAAGTTTGTTGGCTATAAAGATGGAGTCAAGGGGTACAAATTGTGGAATCCAGAGACCCGGACTATTGTGTACAGCAGAGATGTGGTGTTTAGAGAAACATCAAAGGCTGATGTTGTCACTGAAAATTTACCCAAGGAGACTAGTCATGTTGAGTTTGATATGAGCTCAATAAAGGATGTGGAAGATGAAGACTCATATGGTACATCAGAAGCTGTTGATGATGATTCAGATGAAGAACAATCAGTTCAACAGTATGATGATGATAGTGTTGATTCAGATCATGGAGTGGAGGCCGAACAAGAGCCTCAAGCAGAGCCAACATTGAGGAGATCCACACGGGTTAGGAAAACACCTAGCAGGTATTCACTTAGTGCCTCTTATGCTTTGACAATCACTAGTGATGAACCTGGTTCAGTTAAAGAGGCGAGAGCCTTAGATGATGCTAATCTGTGGGAGGAAGCAATGAAAGAGGAGATGCGGTCACTTGATCAAAATCACACATGGAAGCTTGTGAAATTGCCTAAGGATAGGAAGGCAATTGGGTGCAAGTGGGTATTTAAAAAGAAGCAGAATGCAGATGGTAAAGTGGAGAAGTATAAAGCTAGGCTAGTTGCGAAAGGGTATTCTCAAATAGAAGGAGTGGACTATGCAGAGATCTTCTCACCAGTGGCAAAGCTAACAGCTATTAGAACTGTTTTATCTGCGGCAGCTGCTTATGATCTTGAAGTTGAGCAAATGGATGTAAAGACAGCATTTCTTCATGGGGATTTAGAGGAGGAGAACTACATGATGCATCAAAAACCCCAGGTTCAGCGGGGTAACCGGAGGGGTTTATGGTCAAAAGAAAAGAGAACTTAGTTGTATGGCCTAAAACAGTCACCTCGGATGTGGTATCAAAAGTTTGATAGTTATGCTCAACGGATCGGATTCACTCGAAGCCATGCCGATCATTGTGTATATGTGAAGAGGTCAGGTGAGGATTTTGTCATTCTGACTTTGTATGTTGATGATATGCTCTTGGTGGGTAATAGCAAGAAGATGATCAAAACTGTTAAGGGATTGCTAGCGCAACAGTTTGAGATGAAGGATCTTGGGGTTGCTACTTACATCTTGGGCATACATATACGGAGAGATCGGGGACAACGGAAACTATGGCTTGGACAAAGAAAATATATTGGAGGAATCTTGAAGAAGTTCAATATGTCTGATTGCAAACTAGTCGGGACTCCTATGTCAGTTGGAGTTAAAATGCCTGCGGAGCTATCTCCTAAGAGTGATGAGGAAAAGGAGCAGATGACACACATTCCATATGCTAGTGCGGTTGGTAGCTTAATGTATGCAATGGTGTGCACTCGACCAGATATTGCTCATTCAGTGGGAGTATTGAGCAGATATATGTCTAATCCAGGCAAGGAGCATTGGACTGCCGTCAAAAGAGTGTTCAGGTATCTTCGTGGAACCTCAGATTATGCTTTATGTTTTGAGGGTAATGGAGATAAGTTGTCTTTTGGTGTGACGGAGTCAGTTGATGCAAATTGGGGTGGTGACATAGACTATCGAAGATCGACAAGTGGTTTTGTATTCAACTTGTTTGGTGGACCGGTTAGTTGGATGAGTAAGAGGCAAAGTGTGGTTGCCTTATCATCTACTGAAGCAGAATACATAGCATTGACTCATGCGGGGAAGGAAGCAATATGGCTTCGTCGGCTGTGCAAGGAGCTTGGATTTAAGGAAAAATCTGTTGTGGTGAAATGTGATAGCCAAAGTGCTATACATTTGGCAAAGAATCCAGCGTATCACTCCAGGACGAAACATATTGATATTCAATATCACTTTATTCGAGAAAAGGTGGAGGACAAAGTGGTGCACTTGGAGAAAGTTGACACAGTGGCAAATTGTGCGGACTTCTTGACAAAGCCGGTTACTTTGGAGAAGTTTCAGTGGTGTACTTCTGAAGTTGGGTTAAAGACTCAGGGTATAGGAGTTGCTGCATTGTGTGTGAAGTATTCACCAAGTGGGAGAATGTTGGAGTTGGATCATACTTCAACATTATCTATTTCCAATTAGGAATAGGTTTTTCTATTTCCTATTGGGATGTGTTTTATTTCTATTCCTAATCAGAATAGGTTTCCAATTGGGTTTTGGATTTGATTATTTTTTCCAATTCCTTTTGGGTTTCTAACATTATGTTGGGGTCTATAAATACAATGGTTTATTGTGTTTATGGGTAGATCAAAACTAAAATTATAATATTTAGTTTTTTGTGAGGATCTCTTACAAGGGGGTGAGAATATTTTGTAACTATTGAGAGTTTGCAAGGTAGATTAGTGGAGTGTGAGATATTCCACCATAATTGTATCTTGTGGAAAACTTGGATCAATAGTAATAATATTCAGACAGGCTGGACGTAGCCCGGATTTGGGTGAACCAGGGTAAATCTTTGTGCTCTTTTCTGTTATTGAATTATCTCTTTACTTGCGGTTTGGTATTTGTCAAGGTCTTATTCCCAACACACAATATGCATTAGCTGCTTACTTAGGCAGTCTAAAAAGTTGATTGCCACTTATTAAAATTAAACAAACAATTCTGAATTTGCCATTTTAAATAGCCATAGACCAATATAGAATAATCAAACATGGACCCTTGTTCAATTAAACCAAATCAACCATCAACAATAAGAATAGAAATTAAATAAATATTTAAAAAAACATGAGAATACGAACTAATTTGATCTCACAATTGCATAGAATCAAAGTTTCAATAAACCTTCAATTAGAAAAGAGGATTTAGCTACTAAACATAATTGAAATAACAACACAAGAATTCATAAATAAACGTTATTGAATTAATCTGGGAAGAAAAACTGAGAGAAAACTCTCTTCTTGAGCTCCAGTTGTTTGCCTCTTGTGTGATAGTCAAAACTTATGATTAAAACTAATGAAAACTAATATATATAGTGAAATTTAGGGCTGCCGCACGACTTGGGCAAAAAGCTAACGGAAATCTCCCTCCAGGTCGAATAGTTTTCGAAAATTGCATTTTGGTCCCTGAAGTTTGTAGAAATTATAATTTGACCCCAAAACTTCTTCAATTTTGAAATCATGTCCCTGCATCTGATTCCAGCTTCCAATTCCGCGTGACCACGCGCTAATTCAACACCATTTCTGCCCGTGCACCTCTTCATCAGCAAAAGCCTTAAAAATCTTCTAAAATTAAGTGATTTCTCCTCTACTTTATCCAAAACTCTCTTATAATTAAAATAAGCACAAAATATAAATATTAGCACAGATACTATTCAAAATCATACATAAATAACTACAAATATCATGTTAATAATGACTCTATCAGTTTTACAAATAGGTGATTAGTTTGGACTGCTTATCAAATATTTTAGAGGGCCTGGTTCCTAATAACCTGCGACAACTGAAGGTAAAGGACTGTGTTCTTCCTAATGGATAGTGGGATATTAATTTATTACAAGGGATTGTTCCAATAGAAATTCTGGAGCACATTCGATCCACGGCCCCTCCAACAGCCAGTTCTAAGGAGGATGATATCAGTTGGGATTTTTCTGCTACAGGCTGTTTTACGGTTGCATCCGCTTATAACTTTCGGGCAGGATTCATGTAGATGGAAATTGATCCCAAGTGGAAGGTGATATGGCAAAGGTTTGGTCCATTTAGTATTAACTTGTTCTTATGGAAGGTTGTGCATGGAAGACTGCCACTGAGAGCATTTCTTTTTAACTGCAACATTACGTCGGATCCATTATGTCGGCTTTGTGGGAGTGCTGACGAGGATGTGTTTCACGTCTTTAGGGACTGTGACTTGGTTATGGACCTGTTTTGGAGGCTATATACAGTTACCATGAGCAGGGACTGAAAGTTTGGATATTTGGCTATCAAATAATTTGAATAGTACGTCCATTGTTCACAATTTCCCTTGGCTTCATGTCTTTATAGTTGCAATTAATTTGGATTTTATGGCAATGACGAAACAAACGAATTCATGACGGTGTTATTGCACCAAGTAATTTGGGAGAAGTTCTTGTCAGCAAGATTCAAGAATTCTACAGTGCAGATTTGGATAGACAAAGGGTGGTAGGGGATCAACACAAGGAATATGTCTTTTATCTCATGGGTGCCTCCTGCAGACCCGTGGGTAAAGCTCAATTCAGATGGAGTTGCGAAGGGATGTCCAGGAATTGCAGGAGCAGATAGTCTAATCCTTGATAGTGGGGGTCAACGACTTGGTGGCTTTATGCATGCAGTTGGTATAGCGCATGCGATACATGCTGAACTATGGGGGGTGTATCAAGGTGTGTTGCTAGCCTGGGATTTAGGGCTTCGCCATGTTATTGTTGAGGTTGATTCGTTGACTATTGTTAAAGCGCTGCAGAATCGGGATGGAGCTAAGTTCAGAGATAGTAACCTCTTCCTAGCTATATCTACCATGTTAGAGAGAGAGTGGCATGTTCGGGTGCAACATGTTTTTGGAGAAGGGAATTATTGGTTGGCTAATAGGTCTATAGGCTTGACTGATCTTTCCTGCCTTCAGCAACGTTCAGAGGGGCTTGCTTCTTTGCTCTTTGAAGATGCGAGTGGGAGGGCTCTTGGTCATTTCTGTTCTTAGTAGTGTTCGTCTTTTGTTTCTGAGGCTTTTAGCCCCCTTATTTACCAAAAAAAAAACCTTACAATCTTAACATATATCAAAATTTAATTTACAATATTCAGAAAATATAACAAAAAAGATATGTTTGACTAGCTTTTGAGAAATTACAAGCTGTCCCAAGGGAGCTGTACGTTACAAACCAGAATAAGACGGTTCATATTCTAAACCGGGCCAATTTTGAATTATGACCCAAAATCTATATAATAAAATCACAAGACTTTTTTACGGTTGTAGTAAATTAAACGTGAAAGTTTACATTCTTAATTCTTTATCGTGTAAACATTGTTTTTCTAAACTTTAAATGTGGAAGCTCACATTCTTAATTGTTTATCACGTAAACATTGTTTTTCTGAAATCTAATGCAGATAATTTCATCATTTATCTGTTTTGGCTTTTTTTTTAAACATCAATTTTAACCAAAATCTATCTTAATCTTTTTTCATTTTTAGCTTTTCTCTTTTGAGATGTTTTTAAAAAGAAAATCCTCAATTTAACTAAATTCTATTATAATTCTTTTTTCACAACACGTTACCTAGAACGGGTACAAAGAAGCTAGTTCCAATAGTAGCTCAAAGCATTTTCTACAAAATGTACCCATGCCAACTAGTTCGTAGTAAAATATGCATATTATAGGGGGACGAGGAGTAGATGGTTTCTCTACACTGTCAAGTCTCACTCAAATGAACAGTCCATGGACACCAACATAGCATAAAACAAGACAAAATCCGGGTCTATGGGATTAGATTAGATTTATGTTTCTTTGTTTGTACATATGTGAGCGACCTAACCCTCAAAATCCAATTCAGATAACCCAATTTTACTGCTCTCATCTTTGTCTCTTTTAAGTATTTTCACTGCTCCAAAATTATAGAAATATTTTAGTTCAAATAAAATAAGTTTTTGAAATTCTAAAATTCAAAATAAAAGTGAAATCTTTTACTTTTAATAACTTTAAAATGAAATATGGTCTTAATAATAATATTTTACAATTTTATATTTTGTAAATGCATGCCATAAATAATATTATAGCATTTGCAAATAATGTTATATTAAAATAAAAATATATATTTAATTTTAAAATGAAAGATAATAATAAATTCATAGTACGAAGAAGAATTGGGTCAAGTCAGGTTAGTTTTTTATACAACTACTTGACATAGGAATCCCACCGTTTCTCTGCATATTGGGCTTTAACTTTGTGGTCCATGGACCTTGAAACTTTTCTTTGGGTTGGTTCTGTTAGTTTGAAGTAGAGACTACAAAATATCTGTGGATTTAATTTATTTGGATATTTTTCTCGGACTGCAAATACTAGTAATAAGGTTCTACTTTTTCTTTTGTTTAAAACAGAATATTTTTGGATTTTTAGACTGGATATTATTAGTTACTTACTGCTAATGTTACATGAAAGCAATATTATAAATTTCATTGCAAATATTGGGTGAGAGAAACCCTTTTTTTCGTTCAGTTTTATAATACTAGAGAATATTTTGAGACAACTGTGGATCTTATGACCAAAGCATGGCCTTTCTACTAAAACCTAGCCCAATTGCTATAAAATCTCTCTCATTTGCTTTAGGGCAAATCTCGAAGTACAAATTTCCTAATAGTATCCGTGTTTTCTAATAAATGTATTATTATGTAAAAATTACTGTTTTTATGTTACTATTTTTTAGTATGTTCTCAATATATTTTATAAGTTATTGTTTCTAAATTTCTATTTAACTTATCATATTTACAAAAATACATTTGTAGAGAATAAATTTTAAAAGAATTTTAACTTTTATAGTAAAACGGATAGGAATTATCTGTTTGCTTCATTCCAACTACACGACATAATTGGTCCCTTTTTAACTTAAGTATGCAACGAATAGCTGGTCACTTTTTAACTTATAGAATGCACAAAGCAGCTGTCTTCCATAATGAAATGGAGCCCCACATATTTCACATACATAATTGCATCCCTTCCGGAGGCCAACTCCCACAGAAGTTATCATAACATATATTAGATGGTAAACGGTAAAACAATTTAACTTATTTCTATTTCTTATTATTTAAATGCTACAAATCACTGAACTATGATTTCTAGATTCGTCCAAAATAACACTGCAGTATTCATTAACATAGCAATTACCATGCTTTTCCTTCAGCCCCCGTTGGCAGAGATGAAGCACAGTTTAATCCTAGCCAAATAATGAGTTCAATTGTTCAAAGCCACACAAGCATAATCTTAAGTCTGAACAATAAGATGATGGCTGTCTCGTTGCAGCTCCCATCGTTTCTTTATATGTCATTCCTGTGTACCGAAGTAATCCATGGTTTGTTTTATTGAACTTCCATTGGCTCAGCAGGAATGTTAATGCCTTCTAAAACTGGTTGAGATTCTTCACTTGAAGATTGGGAACAGTAAATCTTGCAACTAAAGTAGAAAACTGTACTCATCATGGCATCTATAAGAACCACAAATGAATACATGAGCACCAAAAGTGGTCCTTCCCATATCCTTGAAGAGCCATCTCCATAGCTTAGTGTCTTCACTCTATGATCAAACAAATACTCAATGAATGTCATCCCAATTGTCGAAACAAGAAATAACGTAAGACCAACTTGAGTATGATCCCTAATTAGTAATCTCGACCTTAGCAATGCATGAAGCCCCGATACATCCTCTAACACAGAAGTGACAACAGCAATGTTACAAATTACAATAGCATTTGCAAAGCAAACTGAGAAGACAACCCCCACTATGATTGCAGAGTACACATCAAAATCCGCTGAAAACCCCATTAAGGAGAACAAACCACCCGCAGCAAGAAGAAGGACAAGAAACAATGTGAGGCAACACACAATCAGCAAACAAACCCACAAGTAAGTGAAAACAATCCTTTTCCAAATCTTGGTAAGTGATGCATAACATTTAGACGCATCAAACTTCTTTCTTGAATACGTACAATCAACGGAGTGAACAATAGCTGCTTTGGACATCAATGACAATGTGATGAACAAAGGAAAGCAAATTGCAGTCGAATATGCCATTTCGGACAACTTTAAGCAAAAATATTTAACAAAAGGCTTTAGAGGAAGCCCACTAGACTTCACAATTAACAAAAGCCTAGTAGAAATTTTCTTCACAATCTGCTGATCCACAAAAATATTGGACAAAAGAAACGCAGAAACAGGGCAAATTAACACTACTGCAATTGCCATAAATCCTGACAGATTATAACGTAGAATTCGTACTGTTTCCCTCAAAATTTCCAATGCACTTTCCGACGCAAAAGGGTGATTAGATCGAATACTACGGTAATCAAACGATGAACCAACAACATCAAGAGCTTGAAGACCAGAAACTTCATCTCTTCCTTTATTGTTCAATGTAATTGAGTGGAGTCTAGGACTAGGTCCACTAGGAGACTCCATTGTATAATCAACAATAACCAAAATTTCAATGAAACCCCATCATATAACAAAAGAATTTGGACAATATTAAGCCTTCAACTGATTCAATTAGACTAGTAAAATCAATAGAAACTTACTTTGAGATACTAGTTTTTCTTCATTTCATCGATGCTGATCAGATCTGAAGTGAATGTAATTTTTCACATACCCACGTAACCGTAGTGGAAATTGCAAACTAAATCAAAAGGGGTTTTCAAAATGAGTATATATGAGATGTGGATCTGAAAATTGGAATGGCTGAATGCATCAAAGAAGTGAAATAACGGGTGAATGAAAGACCTGGCTGCTGCTGAAAAGAGGACATAGAAATGGTCACGTGACCAAGAAGACGAAATCACGTGGAAGTGGAAATTCTTACAAAATTTCGTCGTAGTAAAATTGAAATATTGTTGATGATGCTCCCACTCATTAACGAAACTATTCTCAGGAGGTCAGCGCCGACACATGAAAAATTACGTATTAGTAGGAAATCATTTGATATTATTTTTGTGATATTATATTGGACTTGTTAATTTTAATTAAACAGTATTGCACTTATTTTTGTCCAAAAAATTGAACTAAATAATTTCATCTTTTAGTTTCATAAACTGGTTCTAATGGAACATTAATCCAGTAATGATTATCAGTCTAGTCCTTATAGTTTTTTTTTCTTTTTCGGTGCAACTCCTTACTAAAAGACTATTTATTCTGAGTAGTTTGTAGTACCTATGTAAATTTTTTTAATTGGACGAAAAATAAATACTCCTATAAAACTTGATTGAGGTAGAGAAAGAAAGGTTAACCTAACTTTTAATTGTCGAGTGTATAAGGAGATAAAATTTTCGAAATCATGTTTTATCTAATTATTTAATTTTGTTCTATTTGTATTATTTGCTATGGTGTGAATTGTGAAATTATTATTTCCAGTGGTCCTGGAAAAATTAAGAGACGACATCCATGTTGAAGAATGTACCTGTCGACCAGCCATGACTTGCTGTAGCAGAACTCTAATGTGAAAGAACCTCCGATCAATTCTTAAGGGTTAAAACAGCAAATATGTAATTAATTTCAGATCTAGAGTTGTAAATATTTAAACTTTTATTTGAAAAAAGAACAGACTATATTGCTACAGAATTGATTATTAAATATGATATCCTTACTATTTGATGTACTCGGTAGAATATATCGTATATCTCCTGGTGCATGGTATTAAATTTTGACCAAATTATATTATTTTTGAGAAATACTATGTACACTAATAATTTGTACAAATAAATGTATATAAATATATTCTGCATATAATAAATTATTAACTATTAAAATTTTAATTGTGGATTCATTAGGGTTCACAAATTTCTTATAAAATTTAACCACACTAATTTATACACAACGACACCCATTATTTTTTTGACTAGTTCATAATGTTGTGACTCTTTATGTATTCGGCAACTACAATTTTATGGAACCAATTTTAGAAATATATTCTGAGAGTTGTAGCACGTAGGGCTTGTTTGGGAGGGAACGTACTTTTCTAAGTTATAATTTGTTTTTAACTTAAAGTTTGAGTCTTTGAAAAAGTAAAACAAATTTGTTTTTATTTTTTCAAATTATAAGACAGTATAAAAATTTTACTACTCATTTTATAAAATTAACTTTTTATTTAAAAAATTATTACCTCAGTTTTCGAAAGAGTGTCAAAGGCACCCAAACATGTAATTTAAGGGGAGAAAAATATAATACATTTACCTTTTTTTTTCTACCCTATATATAACTTTTGAATGTGAGGTTTATAATTAAAAAAATAAAAAATGATGTTCATCAGTTAAAGTAAAAGAAAAAAAAAAGTTTAAAAAACACTTTCAAAAACGGAGTGAGTACTTTTTGATAGTTTCTGAACATACCTTATTAATGCATAAAATGATACTTTCTTAGTAACACGTTGTTTTAGGCGAATTCTTATTAGATATAAATATTGATGATGATAATTCTATTTTAAAAGAATAATTGTGCATTTGTAAATATTCAAAATATTCTACGAACCTTAGTATATTTGCATAAATTTTGCATCCACTGATGACAACTCAGTCATCAGGGGATGAATTATACTATATTAGACAAGTCATCAGTGAGTACTTCAAATGATGTTTGTTACTTATATATTCAAGTATTTTGCACATCAGACATTGCAAGCAAAGTCAACAAAGTATCAATGATTAAAAGTATAAGTATTTTAATAAGGCATCAGTGAAAAACTTGTCAGGAGAATCTATCACGGAAAACCTAAAATACTGCGTCAGGGGATAAACATGTTAGGGGATGAACCCGTCAGGGGATAAATCTATCAAGAGATGACATCAAATGACCAACCCATCAAGGGAAGTTCAAATACTGCGTCAGTGAATGTCATCGGTAGATACAAGAAGGTCTTGACATCAGTGAATAGTGAAACTCTGATTAAGTTTCCATCAGGACTTGTCATCAGGGAATTCAGAAACATTAATCAAGTCAACATCAGGGTTTACTTTCAGTGGATGGTTATGACCTAGTCCATACATCGAGACTTACAAATAAGTAATTGATACTTGACACATTTTCAGTGGATGGTTATGACCTAGTCCATTCATCGGGACTTACAAACAAGTCATTGATACTTGACACTGAAATAACGGGTATAAGTGAGAAGATATTCATTAAGGTTTAGTTGTCTAATAACAACTCTTAAGCAATAAATGCATGAAGATCAGAAAATGAAAAAGAAGCAACACCAAGTAATAGCAGTCTGATACATTACTTCAAAAGAATCATGATGTGACATACTACGACTATGTTGAAAAAGCAGTACGTCTATCACGTAGATTCAACAACTGATCTGCACATATACAAAAAGAATTGTTACACGAAACAACCAAGAAGGTACAACACTTACACACTAAAAGGAAACTTTGTATTAGTTTTTGAGAGAAATATTCAAAGAAAAATTAGTAGTTAGTGTGTAAGAAAAATAAGCTGTAATTTATTACAGAATTGTAACTGTTAATCATTTTGTGATTAAACAGATTTCTAGAAAAACACTAAGTTATAATACAACTATTTTAACTTAAATACTCGTGTATTCATTTTAATTTCAGTAAAAATTTTCTAATCCTTATAACTATTCCAGTAATTGTGGATTAAGTTTTAAAGAGCGAAAAGTTTGTAGTGTTTATATTCAACCCTCGTCTACAAACACTTGAGTTTATTTAGTTCTAACAATTCTTATACGTGTTAAATATTTTATTTAATATTAAAAAATTATTATTTTAAATAAAAATTATATGAATAGAAAATTTAACATATACAAAAATTTAAGTAAATTTGACATACAAAAAATCAAACTCCAATAAAAAAGGACAGCTAACGAAATTGAAAACCACTACCGGTCAAGTAAAATTGAAGTAAACAGATTATTGAAAAAGTCGAATAAATTAATGATTAGGTGAAGAAACTAGAAAGAAGAGTCCACCACTTTATACCGCCTGCAAATTCAATAAAACGAAGACGAAGATTTTGAAACGGTGGATCGTTCGCCATTTCATTGGTAGCTAAAACCATATACATATATATGTATGTTTACATATATACATTTCATTTGAATGTATGTTTAATAAAAAATTTTATATGATTTTTCATAATTATATATTTTATAATATATTTTAATAAAATTTTATTACAATAAAAAGTTAAGAATTTGAAACTTTATTTTATTACATAATTATAAATTAAATTTTAATTAGATAAGTGATAAGTAATTTTAGTTTGACTTTTTCTAACTCGTTGATGATCATTTTTATTGAATATTAAACCGAGTTGAAACGATGACAAAATTAGATACTTATTTATGAGGTTTAGATAAAAAAAATTTGTTTAATTTTTTATATATAAAAAAATATGACAATAAATAAATAAATACGGGTCTAATAAATTACTCCGTATAAAAGTCGAATAAAATGATAATTGAGTGAAGAAATATACGCCCGACGAAAGCGATTAAATGAAAATTGAAAATTTTGCAAATCTTCTTCCTTCGGCCTTCGTTTGCTTTTTTAATTATTATTATTATTATTGTCTAGTCACGAGCACGACCGTCGTTTGTATTTAGTACAATGATATATGCCCCCAAAGAAATCTCATTCAACTGTAATCATAATTAAAATAATTATATAACACATAATAATAATAAATTATACAAGTAATTCGCACGGAATTTCCTGATTTTCTAAATGAGGAAAAGTCAACTAGAATTGGAATTAGGTGAATAAAGAAGGAAATGTTTGCGCAAGACCGGCAATGGCTTTATGCAATATTACTATGTCGATGTCAGTCATGCTATGATCGACTATTTGAATTTTTATTTTTATTTTTTATCAGCAAAACAAAAAGATTTATTAATACAAGACTCACCAACTACAAGAGAAAGAGAAAGAAGGTTGTTCAACATATCACTCAAGCTACGTTTGATTCGAGATGTAATGGAAGTACATGAAAATAATTATGAAAGAAAACTTTTTAGTTGTTAATTAGATATACCGTAAATTTGAATAATTGTGATTTTAGTAAATTTACAAAATCATTACAAGTTAATGGAAAAGGTAAGATCTTTAAAACCGAAAATTATCTCAAATTAATTAAACGTATCTGAAATCAGATATTTAAAAGATAACGCCTACATGTAAATAAAATTCTAAAAGGTAAATTCCATACTTGTATAATATTGTGAAGTATAATTTACTTAAGCTTAAAATAATATTTCTTCCGTTCCATAAAAAAAGTATTATTTAAGTTTTTGGCGAATATTAATATTATATGTTTAATTGACAATTACATGTTCACTCATGAAATTTGTTATAAATATTTAATTAATAATTAGTTAAAAAAATTATAGTGGTAAAATTTTAAAATATTGCAACATAAGAAAAAATTTATACAAATATTACTCTCTTTTTTAGAATAAATCTCGTTTCCAAATCGTACTATTTTATTTTGGAACCATTCCCGGACTTAGTTAACTAATGGTTTGAATTCATCTACAAGTTTTAAACACTTCTTATGATACAATTACAATCATATAACTATAACAAGATCAATTATTAATCAAATCCACATAATTAAAATAGATAAAATCAAATCAATAATAAAATAAAATAATATGATTTATTATAACTGATTGATTACAATTAAATTAATTATAATATTAATTATTATTATAAATTTATACTAATAAAACAATTATGATCAAACTAATTAATGGTCCTAATTAATTACATCTATATTATGCACGATATCTGAAAACTAGTTAGTACACACTCCGTTTTACAATAAATGGCATTTTAGACTCTAAATTTTTTACATAATATGTGGCATTTTACATATCACAAAAACTTATTATTTATATTTTGTAAGTGTAATTAAACAATTATTCTTCTTTTATTTACTTTATTTGTGTCACACCCTCTTCCTTGACATAATTTTCTTTCTTTGTATGATTTTAATAAGGGATAAAAATGTGAATTTATTAAAATTTTAGCATAAATTTTAGTTCTCTTAATATATATACAAATAAGTACAATATCACTTATTATGAAATGGAAAAAATATTATTTTCCGTAAGAATTTGTGATTTCCTTTGGTTCTGGAAAATTTAAGAACAGATCAACGTTGAAAAATGTGTAGTCCAGCCATTACGTGTTGCAGCAGAACTCTAAACCTTAATCAGTTCTTAGGTTAAAATTGCAAATTTAGAATAAATCTTAAGAGTTTGTAAATGGATGAGTTAAACCGATATATTTGTTATTTCAATTTATTATAGTTGATATAATACGTGTAATATTTATAATTTTAATTTAATAGGATTGTTCCCTCCTAAATAAAAATTTATATTTTATTTTATTTAAAAAATTAATAATATGACACTTATCGACTTTTAATTATACATTATAGAATATAATGGTACAGAAATGAAATGAGAATAATTATAAGGTGAAGAAAGAAAAGTCAGTCCACCACCGCGTTATTACCGCGTGCAAATGAAATAAACTCATGAAGACGAAAAATTTCTATATGGTCCGTCGATCGTCTGTCATGCCATTTAATTCATCGATCAGTAGCTAAAACTCTGTAACAAAATTTCATCCATGGCAACTCCTGAAATCAAAATCTTAACATTTCCCGATATTTACGCTAAATCAATACCAATAATTAACTCCCGCTACTTCCGCATCCTTTCCCTTGTCTTCTTCCTCCCTCTCTCTTTATCTCTCAGCTTTTACCTATCCACCACCACCACGACGCACCGCATCGCCGCCGTCACCTTAATCTCCCTCCTATACATCTGCAGCGTCGCCACCGTTACCCACGGCACCTACCACACATTCTACGGCACATCGGTCGATCTGAACTCAACCATGGCATCTCTCTGGAACTCATTTTTCCCTCTTCTCATCACCACAATCCCTGCCCTAATTATAGCTTATTCAATAAGCTCTCTCTTCGCTATGGTTATCAACTCATTGCCAATCGATTTCGATCATAGCTTTATCGTGTTCCTCTTCACAACAGTTGTAGTACTACCGTTGATCTCAATACAAGTACAATTCGCGGCGGCTGTAGAAATTGAAGAATCAAAATCAAAATCGGGGTTGGAGACTCTTCTGGTAACCGCAAAAAACTTGGTCAGGCGTGGTTCAATATTGAAACCGCCTTGGTGGAAAGAGATGGGACGTTTTTTAGTAATCAGTTGGTGTTTCGAGTATATGTTGTGGGGGGCACCTGTATTGTGGAGTAAGTACTATTGGATCTGGGGAAGTGTTATGTTAACGTTCATAATTAACTCAATCGCACCTTACTACCTTTCGGTGAACACGTTGTTGTATATGTATTTCAAGGCTTTAAATGGTGAATTGGAGGGTTTTGGTTTTGGGATAGCTGAAGAATCTGGTGGTGATGATGAGTACGTTAGATTGCCTATTGATGGTGATGAAGACGATGACGGCGACCAAAAATCATGACAACATGTAATGCATGACATGAACCATTAATAATAAAGCCCACTTCTTCAAAAAGCCACACGACCGTGTATTTTTATTTTTTTAAGTTACATTACCATGTCAATCAGTCGGAAGTTTCGGTCTAAGATATATTTTGTAAATGTGTATAAGGATTCTTAATGAAAAGTAGTAGAGTACTGCTACAATTTGTTAGTGTATACATGCATGAACTCGGCAGAACAAAAATGGTCCTTATCATGTATTTACAGCATCCTCTTATATATTAATTTCTTGATTTTTTATCAAAAAGAAAAGAAAAATGAAGGATATTTCTAGCTAGATATTTTGTAAGAGAGTTCTAGATTTTGACTTATTTTTCAAACTAAGAAGATTTAGAAACATAATTTAAATTATGGACTATTTAATATTTGGGCTTAATTAACTCTAAGTTGGATCAAACCCAAATCAGGCTTATTTTCTAACATCCCCCTTAAGTTTGATTTGGTAACTCCAAGTAAAACTCGCAGCTTACAGAAGACGTCTTTCTTGACTATTTTAGTAAGAATATCTGCTACTTGATCTTATGACTTCACGAACTTTAATTGGACTTCATTTCTTCCGACACACTCACGAATGAAATGATATCGTGTGTCTATGTGCTTACTTCTTTTGTGAAAAATCGGATTTTTTGCTAAGGCAAGTGCAGACTTGTTGTCCTCATAAATCTCTGTTGGTTCTTTTATTGGCATATCTAACTCCTTCATCAAATTCCTCAGCCAAATTGCATGACAAACACATGAAGTAGCAGCTATGTATTCTGCTTCGCATGTGGATAGTGTAACGATTAGTTGCTTCTTTGAGCTCCACGTAAATGTAGAATCACCCATGATGAACAAGAATCCACTTGTACTCTTCCGGTCAGCTATATCTCCACCCCAGTCACTGTCACTATACCCAACAAGTTTGGAATTTTCTATAGGAGTGTAGAAGATTCCATAGTCTAATGTACCTTTGATGTACCGGAGGATTCTTTTGGCAGTCTTCAAGTGAGTGGATGTAGGAGATTCCATGAATCGACTTATGAGTCTAACATCATAGAGTATATTTGGTCTTGTACATGTTAAATATCTTAAACTTCCAATAAGACTCTTAAAGAATGTGGGATTTACCTTTTCTCCTTCATATTCCTTTAATAGTTTTGTACCACATTCTATAGGCGTGTCTACGGGCGTGCAATTTGTCATATTGAATTTCTTGAGAATCTCCTTTGCATAGCCTTCTTGATAGATGAAGATTCCTTCTTCGCTTTGCTTCACCTCAATCCCAAGATAATAAGACATTAAGCCAATGTCGGTCATTTCAAACTCTCTTGTCATTGCTTTCTTGAAATCTTCAAACATACTTGGATTACTTCCAGTAAAAATCAAGTCATCTACATATAGGCATACCACCATTACATCTTCATTCATGTGTTTGATGTAGACAACATACTCATGTGAGCATTTAGAGAAATTATTTTCTTAAAAGTACTTATCAATACGACTGTACCAAGCCCTCGGTGCTTGTTTTAGGCCATAAAGGGACTTCTTCAATCTTAGAACTTCATGCTCACTTCCTTTTTTCGTATAACCTAGTGGCTACTCAACGCACACCTCTTCGTCAAGGTAGCCATTTAGGAATACTGACTTGACTTCCATTTGATAGATTTTCCATTTATTTTGTGCTACCAAAGAAATGATTAGTCTTATAGTTTCTAAGCGAGCAACAGGAGCAAATACATCATCATAGTCGATACCAGCTATTTGTTTGTATACTTTTACCACGAGTCTTGCTTTGTATCTTTCGACTTCACCTTTGGCATTTTTCTTTATCTTGTCTACTCATTTCACGCCAATTGTTTTATGCCCTTTCAGAAGTGTTGTAAGCTCCCATGTGTCATTTTTTATGATTGCTTTAATTTCTTCATCTATAGCTTGTCTCCAACTCTTATCTTGTGTCGCTTCGTGGAAATCAAGAGGCTCACAGTCGGCAAATAGAAAAATCAAATTGAGTTGATCATTTAAATTCTCGGTTACCTCATAAATATCTTCCAAATTTCTGTATCTTGGGGTCTTCTCATTCTGACTTGAGCTTCATGAGGACGGGGTTGTTATTTGAATTGGTGATTGCATTGGAGATGAAGGTGGAGTGGCAATTTTTTCAAGACCTTATCTGGTTAGTTCTTCATCTTGGAATATTGGGAAGAAATCATAATCCTCATCTTTCTGAACATTTCAATTTCATGATGCTTCTTCGTCGAACTCAACATCTCTACTCACAATGATCTTTCCATTGATTGGATTATAGAGCTTGTAGCCTTTAGAGCATTTATCATAACCAATGAATACAAGCTTTTGACTTTCATCTAATTTTCTGCAGACTTCATCTGGTATGTGTGCATATGCTATGCTTCCAAAAATTCAGAGATGATTGACATTGGGCTTTCTCCCGTTCCAGGCCCCCAAAGGTGTCTTGCTTGGCAAATTCTTTGTGACATTTCTATTTAACAAGTAGACTGCACAATCAATAGCTTCAACCCAGAATTCTTTGGGCATTTTCTTACTTTTCAACATGCTTCAAGCAATGTCCAAGATTATTCTGTTCTTTCTTTCTACCACACCATTTTGTTGTGGCGACCTTGGCACCGTGAGAGGTCGTCGGATTCCATTATCTTTACAGAATTTGTCAAACTCCTTTGATGTGAACTCGCCACCTCTATCCGATCTCAAAGCCTTAATCTCATTGCCGCTTTCTTTTTCAATAAGAACCTTATACTTCTTGAACATATTGAATGCCTCGGACTTCTCATTTAGAAAGTACACCCAGGTCTTATGGGTATAGTTATCAATGAATGTGATGAAGTATTTATTTTTATAGTAAGAACATGGATTAATTGGTCTGCAAAGTTCCGTGTGGACAAACTCTAATGGCTTTTTGGCTCGTGATATTGTTTCTGTTGATGCACTCCTGCTTATATTACTACTGCTTAAAGAATTATATTTGTTTAATATAAGAATTGATGATGTAATATAGTCCTTGCTTATGAGATATAAAAGGACTTAGAAAATTATTCAACTTGTTAGGTGGATATATTATGCTAGGTAAGCAAGGATTTTGATCACAAGTGAAGACTCTGCTCATTGATCAAGAAGGATGTTGAAGCTTTACAAGGACAATCCTGCTTAGAATGGAAATAAGCAAGGACTGACATTTGAACTAAGCAAGGAACAACTTTTGTTAGAAAAAGACTATATTTTGTCCTGCTTAAGTCAACTCCTAGAGAGCTTTTTTAAAAAGCACTAGAAGACAAAAATAACGGCTATCTTTTTGAACTAAGTAAGGAACAACTAAAAAAGTATAAGTCATTGTCAAGGCAGTACAACTCCCAACAGATCTATTTTAAATTCTCAACGGATAGATTTTTGGAGTAGTATAAATAGGAGACATAAATTTCATTTATAAGCTCTGAACAACCAAGAATTGCTCTGACAATCTGACACTCAAAGAACTCAGCAAGACACAATTCCAATCTTGAACAAGTGTTATCTAATCTGCTTAACAAGGAGCTTACAGTTTAGAGATAGCTAACAAGAAACAACATCTGCTATTAGTTTGTGTGACTACCTGGTCTAAGTGACCTATTGTAATTCTGGACTAAGTGTTCTGCTGCTTATTGTTCTGTGTGAACATTTTTAGTGTGTGCCTTCTTAAGTAAAGAGAATAAGAGTATAGTAGGCTTAGACTGAATCACTATAAAAATTCTCATGCTTACTTTACTTTGTTGCTTATCTTTTACATTACTTATTCCCTTTATCCCTGCTTTGTTTAGTATCTGCTAAACTCATTTAGAAAAGACTTACTGACATTGTTGCTTTAAGTCATTGGTCTAAAAACTAAGGGGTTCTTTGTTATAAATTCCGCTGCTAGCTCTTTTCAAAATATAAGAAAACTTTTTATTAAAGCAAAAAGTGACTTAAAACTATAAAGTTTATAAGCAAGACCTAAATTTTGAAAAACACTATTTAACCCCCTTCTATTATTTTTCCTCTTGGGACCTAACAGTTTCTTTAGGAAAACTTTTTCGAAATTGCTTTCCAAGAAGACATCCTTCACATAATTGATTAGGATAATTGATGGAAGGCAATCCTTTCACCATCTCCATTCGTGAGGGCAAATTTAAAGTAACAAAATTTATATGTCCAAACCTCAAGTGCCAAAGCCAAGAGTTATCTTTTGTGCATGTCATAAGACATTTTACAACATCATGTTGAATATTTAGCAAAAGTACTCTATTCTTGGTCATTGGCACTTTGGTTATTATATTTTTGCTATCATCGAAAATCATGCAATGCTTATTTTTTTAATTCAACTTCATAATTCTTTTCAAGAAGTTGACCCAAACTTAAAATATTATTTTTCATACCGAGCACATAATAAACGTCAGATATAAATTTATGTCTTCCATCTTTTAAACGTATAAGAATATTACCTTTTCCTTGAACCAAAATGCTTGAGCCATTTTCAAATTTCACAGCACCGTTGATGTTTTCATCAAGTTGCACGAACATGCTTCTATTGTCGTTCATATGATTACTTGTTCCAGTGTCAAGATACCAAGTGTTATCTTTCATGGTTTCTCCATCATGTATTGCAATTAGCAGGATGATTTCTTCTTCATTAGTTTCCACAAAATTTATTTTCTCATTTAATTTATTTTTACTCCAACAATCAGAAGCGTGGCGACTATACCTTTGACATTTGTAGCATTGAATTTGTGAATTGTAAGTCTTTCTTCTTGATAAGTTGTCTTTTCCATGACCTCTTATTAAATAAAAAGTTTGACTTCTTTCTCCTTGATTAAATTGTGTTGTTGCACCCCTGCTTATATTATCTTTGCTTAAACTTTCATTGTGTTTAATATATAAGAATTGATGATGTAATATAGTCCTTGCTTAGACAATGTAAAAGGACTTAGAAAAATATCCAACTTGTTAGGTGGATATACTACTTAGTTAAGCAAGGAGTTTGATCACCGTTGAAGTCTGCTGAAGAAGGTTGCTGAAGATGCAAGAAATATTCTAAGTATTGTCCTGCTTAGAATGGAAATAAGCAAGGACCTTTGTGCACTTAGAATATTACAAGTATAGTCTTGCTTAGAATGGAAATAAGCAAGGACTTTCATAAGCAAGATCCTTTGCTTATCAAAGTGAAGATTGTCAGAGAAGCTATCTTATTCCCTGCTTAGTCAACTTCTAGGTATCTCTGCTGAAAAGCACTAGAAGACAGAAAAACGGCTAACTTCTTTGAACTAAGCAAGGACTGCTGAAAAGGTACAAGTCACATCAAGGGCAGTACACTCCAACGGATATATTTCAAATTTCCAACGGATAGATTCTTTGGAGGAGTATAAATAGAAGTCATAAATTTCATTTATGACTAACAATCAATAAACCAACTACCTCTGAGCAAAAACTCTCTGACATCTTAAAGGCTACAGCAAGACATCATCAAACTTGAACAAGTGCTATCTATCTGCTCAACCAAGGAGCCTTCTACTTGAAGATAGCAAGCAAGATTTTCTGAAATCTTCTAAGTGTCTGTGTGACAATTGGACTAAGTGTCCTGCTAAAGAGGTCTAAGTGACCCATTGTAAATTGGACTAAGTGTCCTCTTGCTGATTGTTCTGTGTGAACAGATTATAGTGATAGCCTTCTCAAGTAAAAGAGAAGAAGAGTGGAGTAGGATTATTCCGAACCACTATAAAAATTCTATCTCTTCTCCTGCTTATCTTTTATATTGCTTCCTTGCTTTGCTGTGCTTTGCTTTAGTCCTGCTGAACTTGTTCAGCAAAGACTTACTATCTTTGCTACTTTTAAGCCATTAACTTTTGTTTTAAAATCTAAGGGGTTCCTTGCTTAAAACAATTCCGCTGCTAAATCCTTTGAAAATCTTAAGAAACCTTTTTATAAGCAAGAAGACTTTTAATTCAGTAAGGTTTTCTAAGTAAAGACTTAATTTTTTAAAAACACTATTCAACCCCCCTTCTAGTATTTTTACCCTTTGGGACCTAACAAATTGGATATGACCTCCTCGTCCATTACCGCCACGACCTCGTCCGCGTCCTCGTCCGCAGCCTTGTTGACTTCTTTCAAAATTATTATTTTTTTCATTCTTCAAAGTGAGTTTACTTTGAAGAACTTTCTCCAAAACATCATGATTCTTTCTTTTTGTGTCTCTCTTCATGGGCTTGTAGCGAGCCCATAAGCTCATCAACGAACATATTGTCTAGATCTTTTGATTCTTCAATTGCAACAACAATATGTTCGAACTTTGGAAGTAAAGAATGGATAATTGTTTCAATAATACGAGTATCATTTAAATCTTCTCCGTACCTTTTTAGTTGATTAGAGATGACTAAAACTCTAGAGATGTAGTTGGATATTGTCTCGGACTCATTCATATGCAAAAGTTCAAACTCACTTGTTAATGTTTGAAGTCGGAACTTCTTCACTTTGTTAAGACTTTTGAAAAATCTCTCATGCTTGCTTGGCGGTTGTTGCAGAAGAAACTTTCATAAACATGCTCTCATCCAAACATAGGTGGATGATTGAGAGAGCTTGTTGATCCTTCTTGCCAGCTTTATGTAGGGAATCTTTCTCCGTTGCCGTCAAGGTAGCCTCTTTGGCGGGTTGCTCATAGCTTTTCTCCACAATCTCCCAAGCATCTTGTGAGCCTATGAGAGCTTTTAATCAAATAGACCAACTATCATAGTTTTCCTTGGTGAGGCAAGAAAATTGGAAAGGAAGAATACCATTTGCCATCATTCTTGGTATTCTTTAACCAAGCTCTGATACCACTTTGTTGGAAATAAAAGGATCGAGTACAACAGAAGGGAAAACACAATTTGAAGAAGAAGAAATTTTATTGCTCACAAAATTTTTTGATTACAAAAATACAATTCTCTAGCTCTCTCACTCTTGTATTATCTCTCAATTTCTTTTTCTCTTAATTATTACAACCACAAATGACAATGTCTATTTATACTAGTCCAGGGAATGTTCTAGTCTATGAAAAATTCTAGAACTTAGAGATAAGTGAAAAATTCTAGAGTCTATATATTTTTAGCTAGATATTTTGTAAGAGAGTTCTAGACTTTGACTTATTTTTCAAACTACGAAGTATCTAAAAACATAGTTTAAATTATGAATTATTTAATATTTGGGCTTAATTAACTCTAAGTTGGATCAAACCCAAATCAAGCTTATTTTCTAACACAGATATATCATATGAATTGCTCAACGGCTATATATGTGTGTGTATTTACGTATGTATGTATGGTTTTAGTTGATCGAATTCCAATTAGGAAGAGGAATTGGAAGCTAGGGAGTATGTTTAACTAGTCGATGGATCATATCAATATGATGGCGTGGAGAAAAAGCAAGACAAGCTAGCTAGGGTTAATTGAGTCTTCTTAAGAACATACACCAATCCATATATATATATATATATATATATATAGGGGGCCGATCCATGTCTAACGTTAGCTCTGGAGCCTTTCGTAGCTAATACATTTATAGCCGTCCAAGGAATGATCCAACGCTTGAGATCAAACTTAAAAAAAAAATACCCCTTCCGCCAGTGTTAGTAGCGGAAGGGAGAAAAAATTTTAAAAAATTTTTCCCTTCCGCTACTAACACTGGCGGAAGGGAAAAAAATTTTGAAAAATTTTTGTCCCTTCCGCCAGTGTTAGTAGCGGAAGGGGTATTTTTTTTTTAAAAAAAATTCCCTTCTGCTACACTGGAGAAAGGCCAAAAAAAAAAATTCCCTGGTGGAAAGGGGAAATTTTTTTTTTCCTTTCCGCCAGTGAGACTGGCGGAAAGGTGAAAAAAAAATTTTTTTTTTTTTTTACCTTCCGTTTTTCTCCTTCGCCTGCCTTCCGCCAGTCTTGTGCTTGATAGTAACAAGTACAATATTTTTTTCCTTCCTTCCTTCATGATATGCTATATATATATATGATAAGAAAGACCTAGGTCAAAAAACTATCTTATTCCGCCGCATGTAAGTTTCTTTCTTTGTTCTATCGTTTCAGTTTTCTTCTTCGTTCTCTAGTTTTATGAAAAAATTATTTTTTGAATCTAACTCATTTGTTAAAAAAAAATTCTTTATTACAGATCAGATAAGCATATCTTAGGTTGACATTTAAATCAGGTTTTCAGCTCTTCACCTTCTTAATTTTAAAATGAATGATAACGATAGAATATATGATGTTGATACATTTTTTGATAATTCGGATTCTGATATAAGTATGAATGTTGAGAACGAAGAACATGATATTGACGAAGAAAATAATATGGAACAACAAAATAATTTGAATGATAAAGAAAAAATAAATATAGACAGTGATGGTGTTTGTCCTCCGTATGTGGGTCAAATATTTACAAGTATATTTGAAGTTGAAAAATACTATAATGCATATGCTCATAATAGTGGATTTGAAGTCAAAATTTTAACGAGCAGAAAACATTCGAGGTCAAATCAATTAGCTCATAGACTATATGCATGTAGAAAAGCAGGTAGACCTATTAAGAAAAAAATTTGTTTGAAAATGAAAATGATGATGAAAGCATAATCCGGAGGAAGAGAGATATTATTGAACGCACAATGTGCAAAACGAGAATGTTTGTTGTTCATAACGTGCAAAATAATAGTTGGCGTGTAACAAAAGTGGAATTAAATCACAATCATTCAATAGTTACGCCCAGTAAAATAGATTTCATGGCAACACATAAAAATATAACAGTTGCTGATAGAGAGTTAATCAATTTACTCCACCGATCAAAAATCAAACCAAGTTTGATCATGAATGTGTTGAGTACAATGAGCGGTGGAAGGACAAATGTTAAATTCACCGTCGAAGATATTCGAAATGTTATACGCAACTTGCGACATGACGCATTTGATGCAAATGATGCACAAGAAGGTTTGACAGTTTTAAAGAGACTCAAGTCAGAAAGTGTTGGAAATTTCTTTTATAATATAAAAGTTGACGAAGAGAATCGCATTGCATGTATCATGTGGGTGGATTCTCGATCAATTATTTGTTATAGAAATTTTGGAGACGTAGTGACCTTTGACACCACTTATAGAACAAATAAATATGGGATGTCATTTGTTCCAATTATGGGAGTTAATCATCATTATCAGTCTATTTTGTTTGGGTTTGCCCTTATCAAGGCTGAAACAGAAGATACATTTGTTTGGGTGTTAGAAAATTGGCTAGAAACGGTTGAGAATAAAATTCTGTTGACGATCATAACTGATCACGATAGAGCCATGAACAATGTCATTGCTACCGTAGTGTCTTCCACCAATCATTTGATATGTACTTGGCATATCAGTAACAAATTTCCGGAGAAACTTCATCATTTATATAATAGTTACGAAACGTTTAAGGAAGATTTCGACAGGTACGCATCTATTTTTACAAATAGTCGATGTTAAATTGTCAATATTTTTTTGTTCTCATTTATAATAAGTTGTTATTGTATGTGTTTGTATTCAGTGACAACTGCCGAATTCGAGGAAAGGTGGGCAAAATTGGTGGAACAATATGATTTACAACATCACGAGTGGCTTCAATCTATGTATAATGTAAAGGAGAAGTGGATCGGAGCATACTCAAAGTCATATTTTGCTGCAGGGATGACTACAACCGGGAGAAGTGAATCCATGAATAGTTTTTTTGATCAATACGTAAATAATTGTACCGGTTTGAAAGATTTTGTGATTAACTCACAAATAGCCATTGAGAAACAATACTTGAATGAGAGAAAGTAAGATCTTGAAACAGAGTACACGACAAGAAATTTGCGTAACGAAATTTTATTGGAGAAGCATGCGGCACTTGTATATACGAAGAATATTTTTAAAGACTTTTCGAATGAGTTCTATGAGGGTCAAAAGTTAACGTGTCGTAAGATTCAGAATTTTGGGGTCGGTGGTACAAAGGGATATACAGTTTTCAATGAGGAGGTACCACAAAACCGACGATATTATTACGTTGTCGTTAAACACAGGGACTCCGACAATGTGACATGCATATGCCAACGCTTTGAGCACAGCGGTATGATTTATAGACATATTTTGAGGTATATCACCTTCAAGAGCATAAATGAGATTCCAATGTCTTTGATTTGTGGCAGGTGGACGAGAAATGCAAACAAAATTCATGGTTGTCCTATTAACATAAATGAAGTAAATGTTGAATCAAACTCTGATGTCGGTGATATTAGTACAATACGTTACAATCATTTGAATAGGGTTTATCAAGAAATTGCAGCAATTGGTTCGACATCGCAATCATCTTACATGCATGGTCTTGAAACTGCTATGAAGGAGAAAGCATGGATAAGTAAGTCAAGATTGATTGAAGAAAATGACGCGGTTGAAGGTGGGAGCAGATCAAAGGAGCTGCACATGGAGGGTGGTAGTATTGACGAAGAAGATGAGTATTTTCCACCTCTTCGGTCACAAACTAAGGGTCATAAGAAGGTCACAAGATTTAAGAGTGGAATTGAACAAAGTCAATTTGCAAAAAGGCTGCGAAAATGTGCTATATGTCAAGAATACACTGATCATAATAAGAGAAATCATGATAAAGTAATGGAGATACGCTCGCAAATGTCTCAACATAGCACATTAGATTTAGACGATGATGAAGAAGAGGTGTGATCGAGTTTGACCTTTAAATTATATTAATTGTAATTGTATGACTTTCTGATGTATTTGATCGGTGGATATAATTATAATACTATGATTATACACTATGATTAATAGTATGAGTATAGTAAAATACTATAATTATTATGATTATTAGTTATTGTTTGAAATAATTAAGTACAATATTATGATTATAATAAAATACTATTATAATCATAATGTTTGAAATGATTATAATACTATGATTATAAAAAAAAAATTACTACAAAAGATGAGTTAAATATAATGTTAAGCATAATTATAATATAATCATAATACAATCATCATGATAACTACTAATCTAATATGAGTTAAATACATTATAATCCTAAACCCTAGACCCTAAATCTTAAATTAGACATAGTATATAATAAACCATATAATGACAATTACTGCTGGAAAATGTCATTAATAACAAAATTATTATAATATTGTGATTTTTTTTACTAATTATTATGATTATTAATTATTGAAGTGATTGAAATATGGAATAATAAATTTCACCGAGATTTGATATTAAAAGATGAGGCAATAATTGTGTGATAGTCACGTATAATATTATTATATATAATATTCCTTACAAATTAAGCAAATTGAATTATGCACTAAACACGAGTCAACTGATAACATTTCATTTTATTTATCATATACAACAATACAAAATCTGAATGTGTGAAACATGAGCTCGTTATGTAAGATATAACTTTTAATAAATTATTTTTATTTCAATAATCATTTATTAATTATTTCATGACGTTACTTAAAATAATGATAATAATAAAATGATAAGACCATAAAATATTTAAATTGAATATTACATCAATTCATTAAGTCATTATATTCCAATTGTAAAAAAATAAAATAATAATACATGAAAATATTACCAATAAAATGAAATTTATATTAAAACATTAAAAACATAAAAACTATCAAAAGACTAAAAAAAATAATTATTAAAAATAAACTCATGTTATGCACGAGTTTCTATGTTAATCAACAATTATTTTGCAACTACTTATATTTAAATTTAATGTTTTGCCTCTTTGACGTAAAACAGAAATCTTACATATTTCATATCGCATGAATACGCTCAAGGGAAGAATTAAATTTTTAAAAAAAATTTTAAAAGTTTTTTAAAAAAATTTCGCTTTTAGTAGCGGAAGGGAAAAATTTTAAAAAAAAAATAACCCTTCCGCCAGTGTTAGTAGCGGAAGGGTAATTTTTTTTTTTAAAATTTTTCCCTTTCGCCAGTGTTAGTAGCGGAAGGGAAAAAATTTAAAAAAAAAAATACCCCTTCCGCCAGTGTTAGTAGCAGAAGGGGTATTTTTTTTAAAAAAAAATTTCCCTTCCGCCAGTGTTACTAGCGGAAGGGGTATTTTTTTAAAAAAAAATTTCCTTGTTTCCGTCGCCCGTTTGGTTTCCTTGTTTCTTCCGCCCTAGCTAGGTTTATTTCCCTTCTTTTTCTCTCATTCCGCCGTTACTTCCTTTCTCTCTTCCAAATAAAATTTCTTCTTCTTCCATCTAAACAACTTCCAAATTTTACTCTCTTCCTCTCGATTCCGTTGTTTACCGCCCCAAATCAAGTAAGTGTTTGTAATTTCGAAATTATAAATTTTTTTTTATATTAATTTCAGTTTTGAATTTTGATTTTTAATATTTTGAATATGTTTGTGCATGTATACTTTCATGTGTATATATGTATGCAGTGTGTGTAAATTTATGCGTGCAGTGAGTGTGTGTACAGTGTGTGTGTGTGTGTGAAATTTACGAAGCAAAGATTGTTATTTTAATTAATTCTTTTCTCTCGCGTCATTTGTAACATATTATATTATTTGTAGTATTATTTTTAAATAGAAAATTTATTCATTTTATTTATTAGAATTATCCTTTCAATATAAAATGTCACATTATTTCTTTTCAACTTTTTATTTTGTCACTTTTTATTAATTTTAAATTATTTTATTCTTCAATACTCATTTTAAAGGATAATATGAATATTTTTATCAAAAATTTATTTTTAATCTAATAATTATACAAATTTAAAAGTTGCAGTGTGTGTGTGTGCAATGTGTGTGTGTGTGCAGTGTGTGTGTGTGTGCAGTGTGTGTGTGTGTGTGTGAGTCTGCAGTGTGTGTGTGCAATGTGCAGTGTGCAATGTGTGTGTGTGCGGTGTGTTTTTGTGTGTGTGTGTGTGTGCTGTGTGTGTGTGTATGCAGTGTGTGTGTGTGTTTTATGTGAGTGCAGTGTGTGTGTGTGTGTGTGTTTTGTGTGAGTGTAGTGTGTGTGTGTATGTGTGCAATGTGTGCAATGTGTGTGTGTGCAGTGTGTGTGTGTGTGTGTGTTTTGTGTGTGTGTGGTGTGTGTGTGTGTGTGTTTGCAGTGTGTGTGCAGTGTGTGTGTGTGTGTGTGTGCAGTGTGTGTGTGTGTGCAGTGTGTGTGTGTATGCAGTGTGTGTGTGTGTTTTATGTGAGTGCAGTGTGTGTCTCTGTGTTTTTTGTGTGTGCAGTGTGTGTGTCTGTGTTTTCTGTGTCTGTGCAATGTGTTGTGTGTGTGCAGTATTTGATTAAGGCTTTTCAATATTTTGTAGGTTGCAATGAACAATTATCAATTAAATCCGGATCCTGAAGATAACAGTTTGTTGGATGATCAACCTACTCATATATCTACTCACATATACAACACAAATGAATTCAGAGTACTCGACGTTGCTCAACAGAGTAATCAGAGGTATGATCTTTGGATGTTGAGTGACGCACAGAAGGATATACTTAATGCAGTTGGAATGCATACATTTACATACGGATGTATATTTCCAAGACACGATGCATCCTTCGTTACTGCATTAGTGGAAAGATGGAGATCATCAACAAACACATTTCATTTTAATAGCGGTGAGGCAACAATCACATTGGAGGACATCCACTATATAATCGGTTTACCCATTAACGGGAAACCCCTTACTTGTGGTGTCTTATCCGAGAAGGAACAAAAAATATTGTTTCAAGACTGTTTTGGTGAACGGTTTTATAACCAGTTCTACAAGGAAGCAAACCACGGTGGTGGTATCCGTTTGACATGGCTGTTGGAGTGTTTTCGTGAACTGCCAGAGAATCCACCGGTTGACTATATAGTTATCTACACAAGAGCCTACATACTGTGGTTATGTGGTGCTATATTGTTTCCCACTAAAACCAAAGACATATGCCCAGCTAGGTATGAAAAAATTCTTGTCTTTGTTATTGTAATTCTTTGTTGTCATAATTTGTTATTAATTTGGTTAACATGTTGTTTTAATTTTCATGTTAGGTACATGATGTTTGTTAGAGACATTGAAGATATAGTCAACTATGCTTGGGGTTCAGCAGTCCTAACATCCATTTACCGAGCACTCCACGATGCATCCCACTAAAGAGAAGTTAAGGGTAAGATTGTGTTACCTGGAAGGATAACGGGATGCATGACAGTGGTGCAAACTTGGGCATATGACAGATTATGGATTGGACGTCCAATGCCTCGCCCTGAATCTAAGTTGTGGTCGCCGCGTGTGCTGGCATATGCATACGCTAAGCATGGTTTCTATAAGGACAGGCGAGTAGATCCACACCACAACGTCCTAACATACCGGTCTGAGTTTGAAAATCAACCGCAAGACAAATTCATCTGGAAGCCGTATAAGCCGATTCAAATGGTTGATGATGATGACGAGGACGCTTGGATGGCACGACTGTTCGCAAACAGTCAAATCTCACTGATACATTTTGACGAGATTGAGTATCAAATGTCAAACAGAGTCCTTAGGCAACTGTGCCATTATCAAAGGATACCTGACCCTCCTGTTGATCACACGCATCTACGATTGAATCAGGCGGAGAAGGAGAATAGATTCAAAGTCTCCAACTACGAAGCATTCGGCGCGCCGTACATAGAGATGTGGCTCGACTTCCAAGAGAATCTTGTGAGTTTGTTGGTATCTGAAAATACCAAGCGCAACAAACTGGACATGGACGTGTATTACTTGTGATACAACAAAGTGACACGAAAACAAATTGCAAAACCGGACGTCACTGATATCCGATACAGTAATCGTGTCATTATTGACCAACCTCACGTAATAAACATGGTACGTATACTTAATTATAATCCTTGTATTGCATTATATCTATTTTGTAACGCTATTAACATATACTTGTCTTTTTTTATTGTGCAGTTAAAACAGACACTGACGATGTTGCAGCAGTGGCTGAATAAGCCTCCTGAGATTGAACAACAATATCAAGCACTCTTAACTGATAATAGTGTCATGTTTCAACAAATGCAATTGTCCAATCTCGGGGTTTATTCGGAGCAACCCCTTTATACTCTGTCCTTCATTGATCCTTCTGAACCTCCAATTTCCATGACTTTTACATCGGATCCTCCAGTGTCCTTCACAACTGAGTTCAATCCTTTCGCCGAACATGCAACTCCAACCCATTTCTCCCAAGAGGCACCACCCGTCCGTAATTCGGCTAGAGTGTCAAGACACGATCTGTTGATGGTTCCAGTGAAAGGGGGCATGGTGAAGCCGTTAAACCCTTAGAAGGTGGATTAGTTGACTTGACACTGGTTTAATGGTGAACCAGTCGATGATTCACAGTATTGGCCCCGAAAAATTAAAGGTTATAATATTAATCAACAGGAGGTCACAGAATTATCGCCTGGGGCATGGTTAGGCAACACAATTGTTGACGCCTACCAAGAATTGTTGGCAGAAAGAGACGCCGTCATAACACGGGCGGGAAACAAGTTAAAAAGAAATTTCTACTATCTGCCGACTTTCTTCATTGTCGTGGGTCAAACCATGATAAATGCCGGAGTCGAAACTGATATTGCAAATGTTGTTGACTTTGTACAGCACTTTGTAGAACAAAATGGTTTACGTGTTTCGGAATATGATGTCATATTCATGCCATTTTCATTCCCGCATACACGAACATTTTGTCCTGGTGATGTTCAATGTTAAGGCATGGGCAATAAAAATCATTGATCCCATGGATCCTGAGATGACTCCGGCACAGTTGGATACGCGATACCAGGCGGATATTGCAGTTGCGATAAGTACAAAATATTTTATGTTGATTTACATATGGTTTTAATTTGTTTTGTCACTTACTAATTTTTATTTTTGAATTGAGCAGAAGACTCTTGTACCTATCTTGCTAAGATTTGCTGACCCCAAAACCAATTGGCCCCCAAGAGATGCAAAACTCGGGAAGAAAGTTGAAGTGGCGAAACAACATAATGGTTCAGATTGTGGGGTTTACATTTGTAAATATATGGACGCAATCTCACGTGGACTAAATCTCGCTGCAGCTAAATGGACTGTTCAAGATGCATCCATTCTTCGCTTGTGTCTTACTTGGAAACTGTACAAAGGAATGGCAGGGGTCCCCTAGAGGGTACAAGATGACAGGATCACTGATGATGGATTCTGATGAAGAGTAATAATTAATATGTACGATCAATGAGTGAAGTTTTATTTCTTTTAATTATATTTGATTCAGATGTAATACAATTTGTTTCTCAGTGTAATATATATGTTTTTTGTCGATGGTGTGTTATATATTTGTATTTATTCATTGTGTGTTATACAATTTGAGATTTCAGTGTAATATAATCTATTACACTGAAAACATATGACATACTCCCTCCATTTCAATTTGTAGGTCGTTTTAGCAATGACACATAAAATAAGGAGCCAATAATTATTTGTTACTTCAAGAAAATTTATATGTTAAATCTCATTTATACCCTTCATTAAGTGTCCTAGTTTTACTCCTTCCCAATGTCAAAGTTACAGAAGTAATTGTGAGCTGGGTCATTATTAGGGGTCAAGATGGAAGAAAAATAATTAATTTGCCTAGGAATTGTAAAACGACATACATTATGAAAAATATCTCCAAACCTAAAACGACTTACAAATTGAAATGGAGGGAGTAAGACTTTAAAATAAAAATAACATTTTATCAAGCAATTCTTTTTTTACATTGGCGGAAGACTTAAAAAAAATTGCTCTTAAAAGCATAAATATCAAGCACAACATTGACGGAAGGCAGGCGAACGATAAAAAAAAAAAAAAAAAAAAAAAAACACTGGCACAAGGCTTTAAAAAAAATAATACTTTATCAAGAAATTTTTTTTAAAACTGGCGGAAGATTTCAAAAAATAATGCCCTTGAAAAATATATATCAAGTACAAGACTGGCGGAATGCAGGCGAAGGGGAAAAACGGAAAGTAAAAAAAAAAAATTTACCTTTCCGCCAGTCTCACTTATTTTTTTTTATTTTTTTTTTTTACCTTTTCACCAGTCTCACTGGCAGAAAGGAAAAAAAAATTTCCCCTTTCTGTCACTGAGAGTGGAGGAAAGGGGAATTTTTTTTTTTTGGCCTTCCGCCAATGTAGCGGAAGGGAATTTTTTTAAAAAAAAATACCTCTTCTGCTACTAACACTGGCGGAAGGGACAAAAATTTTTCAAAATTTTTTTCCCTTCCGCCAGTATTAGTAGCGGAAGGGAAAAAATTTTTAAAATTTTTTTTCCCTTCCGCTGCTAATACTAGCGGAAGGAAAAAAATTTTGAAAATTTTTCCGGGGTATTTTTAAAAAAAAAAAATTCTCTTCCGCTACTAACACTGGCGGAAGGGTTTTTTTTTTTTTTTAAATTTGATCTCAAACGTTGGATCATTCTTTGAACGGCTATAAATGTGTTAGTTACGAAAACTCCAAAGCTAACATTAGACATGGATAGCCCCTGTATATATATATATCGCCGCCGCCGACTTGATAATTTTTCATCACTTTTCTCAATTTTCGATCCCTTCAGAAATTAAGTTTTCTCGTGTAGTACTTACGTTATTTCTCACAAATTTCATTCAGTGATTAATTGACTAGTTCATTAGTAACGGATTATTATGTTGAACAAGGATTAGAAGAAGGAGAAATAGATGATGATATTGATTTCGTAGGGCTTCAATGCCCTCCACTTGATGAGGGAGGACTTGATTACTAGTACTGCTAATTCTACTACTACTAGTACTAGTATGAAATTTGTATGAGTTCGATGATTATGGTAATCTCCGAAACAAGACGATCAATCATCCTCCTCAAAACCAAAGAAGAGGAAAGCAACTCAACACAATGTTGAAAGCTTTCAACATAAATGGAGTCGAAGCCACAACAATCACTGCTCAGATTGCATGTGATCGCCAGATGTTGCAACAAGAAGAAGAAGAAGAAAGGAATACTAATTACGCTACTACAACGGCGCCGCCGCCGGAGATGATGCCCATGATGAAGAAGAAGATCAAGATCACCATCAAGAAGAAGCAGCCGTTGCTCACAGGAGGAGAAGGACGAGAACTAGTGGCGGTGGCAGCGGCAGCGGCAGCACCCCTGGCGGTACCATCAACATCGAGTGGTGGTGCGGCTGTTGCTGCGTCGGAAGTGAAGTTTGAGACAACAAAGGATAAAAACAAGAGACGTGTATCAAAAGATTGCGGACGACAAGAAGAGGAAGAGAATTCAAGTCATTGATTATCTTCCTCCAATTACTTGCAAATCCAAGGCGATCAAGTCCCACAAGGCCAGTTTGATACAAAAGATGAAGAGTTGCAAAGCTAGGAATCATGCCAAGAAGTTTCGTCCCTTGGTCTATTAATTAACTAATTGGGGAAGTTCCTAATTTGTAACCCTAAAAAACCACAAAAAAATAAAAGGAGTTATTAATCAATCTGATAGATGCTCAACGACAAAACATACCTCATGTAGTTTAATCTGGTAGATTAGTTTTATGTAATTAATATCTTGATTAGTTACTCGTATGTATAAATTCTGGTACGTGTAACTATGATATATGATACTGATGAAGACGATGGTTTCGAGTTGTATACTACGCACATCTTTCTATGAACAAACATATTTTTGCTATTTATATTTTCGCTTAAATTGTAACCCCATGCAATTCATATTTTTGCTATTTATATATGCGTACTCATATACATATATACGGTAACATATACATATATGCGTAACAGAAACAATCGCTTGAATTTTTGTTACCTGAATTTGGTTAGCTATTGTGCTTCCGGCATATGTAGCAACTCTAGAATATAAACTATTGATACTTCTTTATTATACAAATTATTGCCATAAAAATGTACCCAAAAAAATAAAACCCCTGCCATATAATAGTGGGAAAATATTGTGAAAGAATCAAGAACTATCATCTTTCTTCATTGAATTTGTTTCAAATGATATTTTCAGAACTGGAACCAAAATATAAAGAAATCACAAGGTTAGGAAGGAAATTAAAACCCAACTGAGATTTTGTGCCAACTGATCCATTTTCAACTTCTATCATCTATTCTGATTAACTGAAACAATCAAAACCAGAAATGAACGACAAGTAAACAATGTTTCCATCAACAAAGGTAATAGGCTCTTGACATATGTTCTTCGAGAGGTATTAATTCAACGTTGGCCAATGTCCAAAGAAGAAAAGGCTGGACATGGGAACCTGTTCTGAGAATGCATTACCAAAAAATCAAAAAATATCAAGGAAAATCTTCCCGTTCTGAATTCAAAAGGAGGACTAGTTTTGAAAATTCTTCCCTTTAGAGCTTTCTGTTGCTACCATGGCCAGACGAACCTGGCCCCTTCAGTCTACCAATTCTCTCATCCTGAGCAGAGCTGAATAAAAGATTATTCCAGTTTATAGACCTGTGCATACTCCTTGAAGGAACTCGATCACTATCTTCCCCACCAGATGCATCATATCCATCACTAGCAGATCTGGATAAAGGGAACCCAGGCTGAGCTAGCATATCAGAAGAAGGTCCTGTCAGTCTCCTTGCATCGTCAAGTCCTGATGACGAGATGCCAAATGGATGAAGATCCGGCGAGTCCAAACTGCTCTCAGGAGAAGAAGCGACAATTCTGGTTGAGTTTGACATGGCTAGGCTTGTTATGAAAGCATTTTGTGCTTCAAGCTGAAGAGGGGCCAAACTAGTTGAGGCATCAGTTATGTTGCTTTCAGCAGTATCTGTAGAAACTTTTGGCAAGGGTTCAATGAGTAGCTCAGCAGGATTCCGTACCCGCTTACTACCTCGTTTCCGGTTTTGGTCAAACCTTGGATACAGAAGGCGATCACCACTACCAAAGCTGCTATCCTTTTCTAACCTGTAAGGGTCATCCCTTCTCATCACAGGTTGCAGGATTTTAGATTTCTTCCTTGCCTCTGCAGCAGCCTTTGAAACATCGTCTGCATTCAAGCGGGCCAATGCCCATGGGCTTATCTTTACAGGTGCAACGCTTTTTTTCTTCATTGGCTCTTCTCGTACTGTCTTCTTTCCTAGTGAACTTACTGAACCACTGTCTGGAGGAACCACATCATACTGGAAGAAAACCAAATATGAGGGACATATATGAAAACAACTTCGACAGAACATATAACACTATATACATGCCTTTGAACTCTAAAGCATACGTTTACTTATCTGAGTCAACCTAGTGGGGATATCGAATATCAGGGAACAACAAGAAATTAGAATCATCTTTCTTGATTCGTGTTTAAATTTGTAGAACTAAATTTATAATCTTTCCAGAGCACATTACAGTTCTTAATTTATATAAGTTCACAATTGGTCATTCAGGAGACACAAAGGACATGTAACCTTGCAACTACTCAAGTCAAACTCTCTCAAATTCATGACGTATTTTCCAATGGCCACCTCCTCAAGGACCTATAGAATCTGTACTCAGTAGATAAGGTTTAATTGTGAATTGGAGGAGTGCACTTTAACAAGAATGACCTTCTGGAAATTATTTTAGACAGCTATGAGAAAAAAACAAGTTTTCAAGTTTATATTGAATGTTCCTGCAAAAACCCATTATTTGCCACAAGCGCAAGAAGGCCAAAAATCTTGAGTACAGATTGCTTTTGAATGTGCAGTACATAAAATCAACAACAAATCTAAAGGTGGACTGCATTGTATATTTTACCTGATCTTCAAGAAATAGCCGTGGTGGTGTACACCAAGCTCCTCGCTGGAAGTTACTAAAGGAGCTTGCACTGCTTAATCCAGTGAGGGAGCTGGCTCGTGACATCTGAGGACTTTGCTGGCCTCCATGTCCTTGTTCTTGCTCTCTCAATGCTATGATGTAATCATACGTGCTAATACCCTATTAGTCAAGCATCAATATTATCAAATTGGTTACTTTTGGTGTTATAACTATCTTCACCCCGTGAACCAAGAATCAATAATATCTGTTTATTACATTTGATCTTATAGTTTCTTTAGTTTACATCAACATTATCCAACAGAATTTCTATAGTCCAAAATATGAAAACCAAAGAAGAAAGCAATCAAAGTAACATCAGAACTACAATTAATATTACAATCTACATATTTAGAACACTCACCTTTTTTATGAGGAGAACGTGAAAAAAGAAAAGCTGAACAATCGGCAGAGTGGCAAGCATTGCCAGTATGGTGCAGACTGCCTGTCATACATAAATTCATGCAAATTGTGATTGCTCATGGAAATGGGAAAAGTATTTTTCAACTTGGCTTGCATATCCTAGTTGTTATAATTTAAAATGTTTGGGATAGTTTTCCCCTTTCATTGATACATAATTTATACAAAGTACATCCACTAATCATGCCTACTCCTATGCCACTAATTGAGATCTGATTATGATCTCTTACAAATATGGTAACTTAGATCAATTACAATTACTACTATATCAGATCTACAGCTAGCATAATATTCCATCACATCAACTATCATATCTACAGTTAATATCCAGAATATTCCAACACTCCCCCTTAAATTGGTGCGTAGATGTCTCGCATGCCTAACTTGAAGCAAGATGGATGAAATAATTTACTACTAAGACTTTTTGTCAACTTTTTGTCAAGATGTCTGCGAGTTGATTTTCAGATCTGACAAACGGTAGACATACAAGATCACTGGTCAATTTTTCTTTGATAATATGTCTATCAATCTCAATGTGCTTGGTCCTATCATGCTGTACAGGGTCATTTGTAATACTAATCGCAGTTTTGTTATCACAATGTAACATGGTTTCTTTGATAATTATGCCAAGGTCTTTCAATAACATCCACAACCATAACTCACATACACCTAGGACCATAGCCCTATACTCAGCCTCAGCACTAGATCGGGCTACTACAGACTGTTTCTTACTCCTCCATGTAACAAGATTGCCTCCAATAAATGTGCAATAGCCCGAAGTTGAACGTCGATCATCTATAGATTCTGCCCAATCCGCATCAGAGAAGGCTTCAACCTTCATACGATTATGTTGAGAAAATAGTAGTCCTTTCCCAGGGCTAATTTAAGATATCTCAATATCCTTTGGACTGCTTCCATACGACATTGCCTCAGATCATGCATGAATTGACTAACTACTCCCACTGCATATGAGATCCGATCAAGTGTGTGAAAGGTAGATCAGCTTCCCAACTAGGCGCTGATAGCTTTCCCCGTCTATTGTAGGACCATTCCCTCCTGATAAATGATGATTCACTTCCATAGGTGAATCTGCGGGTCGGCATCCTAGCATACCAGTCTCATTCAGTAGATCAAGAACATACTTTCGTTGAGATAAGAAAATTCCACTAGAAGATTCTGCTACCTCAATACCAAGAAAGTACCTTAAGGGACCGAGGTCTTTGATTTCAAATTCTTTAGACAGTTCTCCCTTGAGATTAGATATCTCCAATTCATCATTTCCTGTAACCACAATATCATCAACATACACAATTAATATGACAATCTTATCGGCATTTCTCTTAACAAACATTGTGTGATCAGCTCAACTTTGCTTGTATCCAAATTTCAGTATAGCCTTGTGGAACCTACCAAACCAAGCCCTAGGAGATTGTTTAAACCCATACAATGGTTTCTGCAACTTACACACCTTTCCTTCGGTCTCTCATGAAAACCCTGGAGGAATCTCCATATAAACTTCTTCCCTCAAATCCCCATGGAGAAAGGCATTTTTCACATTTAGTTGCTGAAGATTCCATCAAAAATTAGTTGCACAAGAAATAATGGTTCGGACTGAATTCATCTTAGCTACAGGTGTAAAGGTCTCCTGATAGTCAATACAATATAATTGGGTATATTCCTTAGCAACAAGCCTTGCTTTGAATCTCTCAACTGTCCCATCAGCTTTCTGCTAGATTGTATAAACCCATTTGCACCCAACTGGTCTCTTACCACGAGGAAGAGACACCAATTCCCAAGTCTCGTTCCTTTTTAGGGCATTCATTTCCTCGATCATATCCTTCATCCAAGGCTCACTACCCATTGCCTCTATCCAATTTTGTGGTACTGTAATAGCGGACAAAGAAGAGACAAAAGCACCAAATGGTGTAGACAATTTATCATAAGAAACCACATTAGAAATCGGGTGATGGGTACAAGATCTGACACCTTTACAAAGGGCTACGGGAAGATCAATATCATTATGAGCAGGAACAGAAATAGTACCATCATTTATAGGATCAAGAGAAGGACTTCTGAACAGGACTAATCTTGTGGTAGCACTGTTGAAGTTTTATTTCGGCGAGATCCATTTTCAGTAGCAATCAGAGTAATAAGTGGAGAAAATATGGTAAAATACTAGACTCCAGCTCATCAAACCTCTCCACTAGTAGTCTCCCCTGAGGACAAAGTGCAGGATAATAAGGTTTGTGTTCCCAAAAAGAGAAATCTCGGGTAACAAACACTTTGTGTGAGGAGGATGATAACATTTGTACCTTTTCTGTGTAGGAGAATAGTCGATGAAAATACAACGGAGAGATTTAGAATCTAAGTTTTCCCTTAGTAGGAGAGTGGTTATGAACAAAATAAATCCAGCCAAAGACTCAAGGTGAAAGGGAAGGAGTAGATATATGACGAATAAGAGAAATTGGACTTACATTATTGAGAACACTAGTAGGAAGCCTATTAATGAGAAATGCAGCAGTGAGAACTGCATCTCCCCAGTAAGACTTTGGAGTGAGTATAGTAAATATAAGAGCGCGAGCTACCTCTAGTAAATTGTGACTTTTAATGCAGGAAGGTGAA
The DNA here is from genome assembly GCA_014636745.2 of Centella asiatica. Classification (NCBI taxonomy): domain Eukaryota; kingdom Viridiplantae; phylum Streptophyta; class Magnoliopsida; order Apiales; family Apiaceae; genus Centella; species Centella asiatica. The sequence continues at coordinate 35,013,805 of CM025780.1, read as the reverse complement.
AATGCCATTTTGTGCGAGGCATAACACAAATGCACGTTTATTACTATACTTGCAACCATTATCACTATGAAGAATTTTAATCTTTGCATCAAACTGGGTTTGTATCATCTTGTGAAAATCTTGAAAACGAGGAAAGACTTCATCTTTTGATGTAATAAATAAGCCCCAAGTAGTTCTAGAATGACAATCAATAAAAGTCACAAACCAACAATGTCCAGAATGAGAAACAATTCTAGATGGAACCCATACATCAGTGTGAATTATTGCAAAAGGTTCAGAACATCTCTCATTACTAGGAGGATAAACATACCTATTATGTTTAGTTAGCTCACAAGGTTCACACACAAATTGTGTTTTATTATAATTTTTGACCAGAGAAGGAAATAAAGACTCGATAACTGAAGGAGATGGATGGCCTAAAAGACGATGCCACTGATGGATGGATTCCAAACTGAAGCTTGCAACAGAACGAACTGCTTTAGTAGAAGCCTTTGGTACCAAAACCGTACTGGATGTCGGAACATCAAGAAAGTACAAACCATCAATAGCACTACCACTGCCAATCTTCTGCCCAGTCACCAAGTCTTGAAAAACACTATGTAGCAAAAAAGGTGACTGAACAATTTAAGGTTTTAGTGAGCTGAGGTATAGACAGTAAGTTAGCAGTGAAATTTGGCACATGGAGGACTGAAGAAAGAGATATTTCAGGAGTACAATTGATGGAACCTTTTCATGCAATAGGTGAATAGGTACCATCTGCAACATGAACTTTTTCATAGCTAGGACAAGGAGTATATGTGGTAAAATTTGTAGTAGATCCAATCATGTGCTCAGAAGCACCTAAATCAATGATCCACCTGGAAGAAGAGATAGTACCAGCAAGAGCACATGAAGGTTCACCTGTATTGGCATAATATGAAGTAGCAGGCTTAGAGAACAGAGCCCGAAAAGCTAATATTTCATCCGGAGTGAGAGTCAGCAAACCAGATGCCTCTGGGGTAGTAGAAGTTTGTGTCTAGCCAAAAGCGGAAGTTACTGTATGCGCCTGAGGGGCGCGCCCACGACCGCGACCCTTGGGACGTCCATGAAGATTGTGGCATGTCTCCCTAGTATGTCTTTCCTTCCCGCAATACTCACATTTTTGTTCATCCTTCACCATATTAGGCACAAAGTTAGGGCGGTGAGCCGCTAACGCTGATTTGTCAATGGGAGGATTCATAACCACTGCATTTCGTCGGCTTTCCTCCTTTTGAACGCGGGCATGAGCTTCCAGTAAGGAGGGAAAATGTCTGTCCAAGCAACTATGCTCGAATCTGATCAAATTCCATGTTAAGGCCAGCCAAGAAATCAACAACACGGTTTTCTCCAATAAATTTTTGATAGGCAGCAGCATCATCAGCACATTTAGGTGAGAAAACCCAATAGTGATCCAATTCCTGCCAGAGAGCAGTGATTTCAGTATAGTATTGGGCAACAATCTTGTCACCTTGAACCAACTCACAAATTTTCTTCCATATATCAAATGCCTTGCTCATGCCTCCAGAAACAAAAAAAGTCTGTCGAAGAGCCTCCCAAAATACACAAGCAGTGTCCAAAAGCATACAGCTCCTCCTCATAGAAGATTCCATGGAGTTGAAAATCCAAGTCATCACCATAGCATTGTCTGATTTCCATTCTTTTTGATCCATGCCCGCATCTTTAGGCATAACGGATGTTCCATTAATGAACTTCTGCATCCAATTAGCCTCAATGGACATAGGACAAGCTTGAGACCATGCCAAGTAATTGGTCCCATCCAATTTAAACGGACTTAAAATCAATGCAGAGTTTAAATTGGGACTTCAAATGAACTGCCCAGCACTTCCACCGCTAGCCGAACTAATTCCAGAGCTTGTGGACATGGTATACTCAATAAAAAAATTGCAACAGAAGGTTGTACCAACTAGGAAATAACTAGTGGTAATACACACTGCAATAGATGAATATACAAGAGAAATGGCCAATAACAAGATGAAAACTAGTACCAGCAGGGTCAAAAAAGGCAGAACCGGTACTCTGTTGTAACAAATATTACACCAGTGAGTTTAAATGAAGCAAGCTCACCAAACAGCCACCAGGAATGGACTCCCCAGAGAAATCCGAGCCTCCCTGTGGAGGCCGGAATCAAAAAATGTGGCCGGAGGACACCTCACGCGCCTGGGGCGTGAGTCGAAGGTGGCTGGGCAGCGGTGGCGTGTGGAGCACTGTTGCGGCTAGAGTTTTGTGCTGTGGTGGTCGGCCAGTGATAAGGAGAGTAATGGTAGGGAAGGTGTTGGTGTACCAGCTTGATTTGAAAGGTTTGTAACTCTATCCTACAAGTCTGGCAACTTGTTGACCGAAAAGAAAAAAATGAAAAGAGGCCTCCATTGTGGATTGGCTCTGATACCATGTTGTAATTTGAAATGTTTGCGATAGCTTTCCCCTTTCATTGATACATAATTTATACAAAGTACATCCACTGATCATGCCTACTAGTATGCCATTAATTTAGATCTGATTATGATCTCTTACAAATATGGTAACTAAGATCAATTACAATTACTACTACACCACATCTACAGCTAGCATAATATTCCATCACATCTACAGCTATCATATCTACAATTAATATCCCAATTATTCCAACACTAGTCAACAAAGCAGTAGACATGTAAATCAGGGCAAACAAGAGAAACATTAACAGATAGCATAAGATATTGATACTCACCACCACCGATACATATGGCACAGTAGAGAAACTGCTTCCTAGCTTGGTAGCGATGTCTGTAGAGAATTTTTCATGCTCGAGGAAACATCGGACCAGTACAAGGATTCCAGTTGACCACTGAAGTATAAGCTGCAATCTCAAGTCCAAGGTGCACAAACCATTTATATACCTGTCAATGACTTGAAATAAATGCTTATTCTTAAAGCTTTTTATTAGTTCATTAGTTTTTGCGAGGGCTATATTCCTCTAGAGGACGTACATCTCCCAGCTACGAGTGAAGTTCAAGATATTGGATATCTCTTCAATATGAGACAGATGAAGAATTTTGGGTCTAATCAGATCTAGTTATGAAGATGATTTTCAGCAATTGCGAGATTGGGTTCAACTCAGTTCCAAAAATGATAATGAAACTAAAAACAATATAGAAGTTGAAAATATTTTATAATCATATTAGCAAGGATTTTACTGACTAAAGTTCTGTCGCTCTAATGCCATTTAAAAGATAAATTATAAGATTAGAACTTTAGAAGTAAATAAAATTAAATAACCACTTCAGGTTTTAAAATGAATAGCAACATACTGAATGCAGTCATCTGTAGTAGAAATGAGGAGTCAAAAAATTTATTATGTTGGCTAAAAGAGTGGTGCAAGAGGAGTTTCAGAATAAGTTGATAAAACAGATTAGCAAGAACCTATCCGAAAGATTCTGATTTCAGATAATATAAACTATTGTTCTTACCAGTAGAAGGGCAAAAACCATGAGAGCAAAGAACTTGCGATAGTTCCTTTTTCCTATACAATTGTTGATCCACTATCAAAAACCAAAATAAATGCAATTAGATATCTTATTAAAACTCAGCTAAATCAGCATAAGAATTAAGTGTTGAAGTACCCTGCAATGGTGATCAAATCGGTCCACGCATTTGTCACAAACTCTACAATGCTTGCTGTACTTGAAAACCTGCATGTATTAGATCATATGAAATGTAAAATCCATGTGTGTGTGTGTGTATGTGACAGAACTACTTTTGAATTACAACAGTTCATTCACAAAAACATATACTTCCTCTGTTGAGGCTTAGTTGTACTTTTATTGATGTGAAAAAACCATGTCCACCAGTGTTCAACTTATGAAGAGATTGTTAATCACTGTGACACCGTCATACTTTAAGTAACAGAAAGTCGGAAACTTAAAGACGGGTTTTGTAAAGGCTTATTTTGAGCTCCCTCGATCTTACTGCAACTTTAGATGGGGATCTCTATAGCTAGACAGAGAGGTAGCATATATAATCTTAATACTATTGTCTCAGAAAAATCTCACTGCATACTGGAAGAATGTGGACATTCATGATTTGAAATGAACCTGCACACCTCAACTTCACACAAACTGCAGTAGAACATGCCGTCTTCACTTGTTTGATGTTCTGAAGTTTCATGATGTCGACTCGAGCAGCTACACACAACAGCACAAGGAGACAAAGCCAACAGGGCAGGAAAACAGGATGATTGTTGAGATGAAACGCCCTTCTTCTCAAACTCAGCAGTAAGATCTTCTGTTGCTGTATCCATATTCTTAGTATCTTCGGCCATAATTTTCACCCCAGTTGTAGCAGCATTTGCATCATGTATTGAGGAAGTGGAATCCCCACCAAGTTTAGATTCCTGGAATTGATCGTATTTTCCATGCTCTGGCATGTTGACATACTTTTTGGACTTGAAAACTCCAGGGTCAGCAGGATCAGCTGCTGCACACCATATATAGAGTCCAAAGGCACATATAATCTGGAAGGAGAGGAACCATAAGTTTATATCAGAATGTAATGCCCCGAGGCACAAGGAAAACATAAATTATCCAATACAAAACCCCAAGTATGTCAATATTTGCATAAAACCTAATAGTTAGTTTTCCTATTGTGAAAAATCTCAAGATTACATAAGAAATAAAGAATTTGATCCTCAGATTATTCAAAACATTTTAGGGGACTACCAGTCTCTCTGAAAGGAAATTTCTCATAATTCCTCTGCCAACAGAAACTACGGAATTTAGCTTATTCTTATTTATTGTATGAAATACTAAGAAGAAAGTTAAATGACTTGCCAAACATTCTAGGAAAAGGAAACAGGGAAAAAGATGTAAATAATTGACTGGGACTTTATATTATTAGTACAAAATTTTGGGGTTTGCTGGAATTATATAAACTTCAACCTCAAAGATATCAAATTTCCACCTACTGTATTTATTCCTTTAGGCTTTGGGGTGGGGGGCCAAGTTGCAAAGAGCATGCTTCAATAAATTTTCCACCTAATTACTTCAAGGAAGAGCCTCCCTAATCTTGTGACAGGCAGTACAATTATGGGACATACGGCTTTTCCACATCAAATAGCTAAAAACAGAAACCAATTTGCAACAACAGTGCCAGGTTGTTGAAAGTTGATATACATTAAAATTGTAGTAATAGTTTAATTGAAAAATAAGAGGGGGGGGAAGTAAATAAGGAAATCCCCATTCTTACAGAGAAGCATAGATCCAGATCTTCTTCCCTTTAAAATAAGCAACCTAGAATATGTAATGGGAATGATAATAAGAAAAGGAAAGAAAATGTAAATGGCTTACTAAAGGAGTGTAGATCCCCATCACAACAAACTGATATAATCGTTTCCCCACAAATGGAGAGAAGAACACATAGAAAGCAAATCCTAATGCCAAAAATACAGCAACAGCAACTACCTGCGCAGAATACATATAAACAACCAATGAATTGAAAATCGGTAACTCAGAAAAACATACTACATAAACTCGAGATTCATATGTATACTATGCAAAGACCTGGAGAGGATGGTACGGAAGCTGCCATCCATGCTTCCTCATTTTTTGCTGATTGTGTGTGTTCTTTCAGCTACAGAAGAGAAGATAGGCAAGAAAATGTTTTGGGTGAGAAGAAAAATGTTCACTTGGGCTGCTACTATCTTTCTTCTCTCCCTTATTTGAGTTATTTTCTTTCAATTTCCCTCATTTCTTGGGAAATATGAAATCATTGGTTCACTGTAGAACTAAAACAAAGAAATGGGCATGGCCCAAAAGGGGAAGAAAAGGAAATGGGAGAATGATGATTGAAGAATGGATAAATATTTGGCTGGTTCATTCATTCATCCATTGTCCACCAAGGTTATTGAAGGTTATAGAGAGAGAGAGAGATGTGAAATGGGGTTTTCTTTTTCTTTTTCTTTTTCTTGTTACTTGCAAATGCTTCTTGGGGGAGCAAAGATTTGTTCCGTGAAGAAAGAGGGTTGTTCCTGTTGGGACTGGTGGCACTGGTAGGAGTATTATATTTTCGATCCTATTATTACATTATATCCCACTTTTACTTTTTTTTTTGCTTTGTTTCTAGCATCTACCTTTTTACATGGGCAAATCATGTGTCACAAGGTCAATGGCAATATCCAGTTGTTTGCTTTATCATTATTAGTTTTCAACAACCTCCTCCTTCCCAAGTTCATCAACCCCATTGGGACTTTCTTTGTTTTTTCTTTTACAAGTTAAGTTCGGTAAAATATGTAAAATTGACATCAATAAGGTATACTCTACATCAATACAGTACTTACCAAAAAAAAAAATGGTTACATGTAAAATTTAGGAAAGGAAAAGTTAAAAATTTTGGTTCCATAAAAAGTTTAAGTGAGAAGAGATTTTATTATTATGATTTTTTAACAACCTCATTCTTCCCAATCTCATCAACTCCCGCTCGAATTCTCAACTTATACAATAATATTTATAAATAAATTTTATCAGTTAAATTAACTTTTATCGATCAGTACTTACAAATTTAATAGAATTACAATTTTATTTCATAAAAGCAATAAAGAAACCGAGTGCGATGCAAAGTGAGAGTGTTAGGAAATTTCCAAACTCCACTCCACTATTTGTCTCTCTTGGGCGAACTTTTAAGCTCGTGTATCTATCATTACTGCCTGATTATGTCTTTCAGCTGAATTGCCCGTAGAAGTATTTAAATTTATGGCTAATCTTGTCCATTGGTTTTATTCTTGATCAAATTCCAAATGGGGTGGTTGATAGCTAAAAGAGTAACTAATTTGGAAATGGTGGTCTAGACTTGTAGACTCCGTGAATTTTTAACTATTTAATTTTTGATGTATGGGACAATAACCAATTAACCATCAATATCTCTTTCGCTAGTTTATTCATTTCAATGCAAATGATGGATGAAAGACAAAAAATAATTATATGCTAATATGAGATCTTGTTCCACAAAATACCATATTTGCATGATTGTTTTTAATTATAATGATATATTTTTAAAATTTGTCATTATAATTTTCTTATTTTATTACTAATTGCATATTTTTAACAAATTTTATGAAAAAATTTATTATTTGAAGTTATAATTTTTAATTAAATATGTAATATTAATATCTGTTAAAAATTTAAAAGTAACTATTTTTGTAAAACGGATAGAGCATAGTATATGTTAATTATTTACGTAAGAAGTTCTACGTGGCATCTTTGAACCAAAAAGAAATATGAAATATACAATAAATGAAATTAAGTCTTGAGTAGCATCTTTGCTGGTTTTTATTAAATTATTAGGGATACAAGCAAGTTAAATTAAGTCAAATAGTGAGTTAACGAATCATATTCGATTACTAGATTTGAATGTGTTGTTTAACTACCCAATTGAATAAGATCGAGAGTAGAGACAGAATGATTTGAACTTGTTCAACTTTTTGTGATTTAATTATATATTTTATAATTTATCTAGAAAAAATAGAGTTGCCACTCAAGTTAGTCATACAATCAACATTATCTATAATTAAATTAAAAGGTAATATAATAAAGCCGGATTCTTTTTTTTATTTTTTATTACGTGCGTTCATTTTTGTGTGTTAATAATTCTATGCCTCGAGAGTAACATCCGCAAATAAAAAAAAGGTAGAGTCTCGGGTGTGTTGGGTTGGGTTTTCGGGGAAGAATGTCGTTTTATGTGGTGTTGTGTAGCGTAGTACCAGTAGTAGTAGTAGTAGTGTGTGGACAAGGACAACCAAGGCCTCATTTTGAATTTGTTTGGTTTTATGTTTATATACTGGCTCGCGCTCTTTATTTGTAGTTTTACTTTTTAATACGTCTTTTTAGATGAACTTTTTTATATATTAAATTTTTTATTTTATTTAATTTTTTTAAAATTAATTTTCATTTAAAATATTTTTTAATTTTTAAAAATTAAATAAAATATTTAACACGTTCAAACATTCACATAAAATAACGTACAAAATAATGGAGAGAGAGTATATTAATATATCCAAAAAAGCCTGTCAACATGCCATTTTGGCACCTCATTGTCGAGGAGCATTTAACTCGTTATTCCAAGGGTGTGCCATCTTTTACTATAAATCCTTAATTAGTAATTTGCGAATTATGTGTACCGGACTAAAAAAAGAGAGAAACGAGGAAAGTGATATTATGCGTGAGTTCTACTAAATTTTTATGTGAAAAGAAGGTTGTGGAAATAAAAAAAAAAATTCATGTGAAAATATCAACTCTAAAAAATGAACAGGAATTTTGCTCCTCTATATACGTGACAATTTAATTTAAATGATGGAGTGCCGATTAATAAGTTAATTTTAATATAATTTATTCTTCAATGGGAAAATGACAGATCAATTAAATAATTCAATTATGATATCAAAATAAATTTCAAGTTATGCATTTTTTTTAAAACTTTCAAGGTTGTTAAAAAAAACATAGAATAATATTTGTGAGTCATTTAGTAATATAAGTAGATAAATTAATAATATTAACATATTAATAACATTAATATATAACATTTGTTAAAATTGTCAATGAGTATATTAGGACGAGAAATTTAATAACACTTCATTAGGTTTATAAACGAACTGAGTCGAGTTAAATAGTGAATAATCAAACTCGACTTGTTAAATTTATCGTATTCAAGTCGAATTGAATATTTAATGAACATTCATCATTTATGTTCAAACTCAAGTCGAGTTCTTATCGAGTTATTTGAATAATTTAATATTTCAAGCACTAACCAAACATATTTTTTAGTATCAAATATTTTGCTGAATATTGAGTCGAGTACAAAAATTAGAAAAATATTTAAAAAATTTATCGAGTTTGTACAAATATTTAGTTGAGTATATTAAATATTCAACTCGACTTGATAACTCAATAATTTAAAAAAAATTGAACTCTACTTAAAAAATTTAAAAAAAATATTTGAACTCTACTTAAAAAGAAAATCAAATCGTATGAAGTCAAGACATTTTTATCAAATTTAATTGAATATCAAATAGCTTAAATGATATGATTTAGATATGTCATCACTAAAATAGAAATACTTTTTATTTAAATCACTCCAATGCCGTTTTTGTTCCCTCATTATCACACTTCTCCACCTTACCCAATAATTATACCGCTAATATTGTTCACACCGTAAAAAATTTAAGTATTTGGGATTTAAATTTTCAACGAGCTTATAGCAGCATATAGTTCCTATAACATTGTTAAATTTTTTAAATAATTTTCAATAAAAATCAGTTCAATTTATTACAATTTTGAAAATACTCTTACCTCATTAGATTTGATTAGAATAACATATACATACTAATTTATTTGTGAACATTGACTGGAGTACATTTTTATTCTATTCGACGCTGGCAGTGCTATAGTATTTTCTTTCTTTAAAAATTTTGTGTAACCTGAAAAGAAAAAAAAAATTAATCTGTTAGGAACCTTATACATACAAATTAATACTTAGAAGATTAGCACTAAATAATACAGAGTATATATATTATTCAAATTAATGAACATAGAAGTACGTTATATTGGTAGGGCCAATTTTGGTAGGCGTAGTTGGATGTCGATGTAAGCAAATCGGAGTGGGTATCAATCCGCTTGATGGTTGCAACTAATTATACTAAACCTTGTCGTCGAATGCAGCTCAATTATATATTTATATTTATCAAACATATCAATTTTTTCAAAGTAAAAATAATATTTTAGAACAAAAAATATTGCCAAAAAGTTTATTACTGAAAAGAAAATTATTGCTAAAATTTCATTTATTGATTTTGTTCTTGCTTCAGTCAGTCCTTGCATTTTTTTTAACCTAAATGAGGTCCTTGAGATTGAGGAGAAAGAAAACATACCAATATGATAATCCATGTCAAATGTGAAAGTTACTTTAATCTTTATTTTTTTCTTTTTAAGGAATGGATCATTTTGCTTTTCATAAAAATTTGAATGTGAAGTGTTTAATGCATGGGAAACACTTGGAACTACTTGCATTATTCAAGTAACTGAAAGTCAAAAAACTCCCAACTTATCGTCTTTATGCTTTTAGTGTTTTGGAAACCAATGTTAACGTTCTTTTCAGCTCAATTACAGAAAATAAAAATAATATAGGAGTATAGCAAATGACCACTAGCTATAATTTTAGTATTTTAACGAGTGCCTTCGACCAATATACAAAGAATTCTATAAAATATTTACATGATTACCAGACGAATATTTACATGATTATTATTCAATTACGATCCAATTTATTTCTGATTAAATCTTAAAAATTATAGATTATGATATTATAATTTAGACTATTAAAATTTATAATTTTTAAAGTTTTGAAACAAACATTATTTTAGTTTAACCGGTTTTTTCCGATTCGACCGATTTTCTCCTGAACCGTTAGTTTTGATCAAACAAACAGGATCCATAGCCGATTCACGGTTAAATCGGTTGAACCGACTAGTTTGATTCAATTTTGATAACATTGATTATTATGCCCACGACTACGGTACATTCTAACGTTTTTTTTTATTATTTTTATTTTAAAGAGTGGCACTTTCTACTGTATTAATTAGTTTATAAGGATGGTATACAAATGTGAGGACAAAAGATTCATTTAAATACAACTAAAAAATGACGGAAGATTGGATGCATTAGACAATAGAATGAACAATAGCATATTAGCATATACTCCATCCTAGTACAATACAATGGTATAAGGTCTAAAGAAGGAGGACCACAATACGCAAATAATGAAGTTGACCGCTGATCTAACTAAATCAACCGTATAATTTCTAAAGTATATTTTAATTAAATAAATATAGCTAATAATAGTAAGGCAAGGAAACGTACTGGTAAAGTTAATGGTGATACAAGTGTTCCACTTCTTTCTTTTGGGAAATAAAAAACATGCTGATCAAGTCTCAAGTACATTGATGATTGAGATTGAAGTGTTAACGATTTAAATTTTAAATTCGACTTATTTTACCAAAGGGTGTTAAGTTGATATTCTCCCTTTCACTAATTTCATCGTCATCTCATTTTATAGTTACCATTATTGTAGACTTGTATTGTACATATTCAGTTTTTAATAGATATTAATATTATATACTTAATTAAAAATTATATATTTAAATAATAAAATATTTCATAAAATTCATTATAAGAGTTTAACTAATGATATAATAAGATGATTGCAATTATGAATTCTTGAAAGATATAGTCTTATATCTAAAAAAAAATAAAAATACAAATATGACTCTTTTGTAATCATTTCTAACGGTACAATGGAATTTATTACATTTAATAATAAAAATCTATTTCCTTATTATATTTGTGACTCGATTTTCGGTTATAATTACACTATACATGTGCAACTAATTGTTGCAACTAATTGTAACGAAGATTATATGATTATAACATTCCACACACAATATATGCTTAAATGCGAAGCATCCACGAGTGAAAAGAATTCCAAGACATGGCAGATGAACGCCCGTGACTATATTTTGTTCCCTTCACTATCTTTTTCATTGCTGCCATATGAAGTTAACATGATTGACCACATATCTCTCCCGTGACTTACTTTTTGTTGAACGCCTTCCCATGCATTTTTCGTATAACCTTTTTGCATGTTCAATTTTCAATTCTATGTACGTGTTTACGTAGGAAGGGCCAAAATTCGCTAAAATTTCTGTATTTTAAAATAATTCTATAAAAGTATATTTTTTTTCGTAAGTTATTATTTGGAAGTTACTATTTTTTAGTATTATTTTCGATGTACTGTGTAAATTATTATTTATAAATTACTATATTTACAAAAATACACTTATAACGAATAAAGTTTTATAAAATTTTGAATTTCACAATAGACCGGTCGATAATTATCTTATTTATGTATGCATATGGCCTTTTTTGGCCCATATGAACATATGTGTATTAACTATTAAGTTAACTAAAGTTAGGCGGTATTTTATTTTTTTTGACACTTTCAGTTTTTTTGGGTTAAAGTTGACTTATTTTTAACTTAAGTTTTAAATTATTTTATAGATAAGTAAATAGAGCACACGTGTGCAAATTTTATTTTATGAAATTTAAAATTTAGTAGAGAGTAAATTAAATATAAACCCGCCAATGAAAAATTGTTCTCTTTCTTGACCTATAAACCTATAATAAATTAAATATAAGCCCGCCAATGAAACATCATCAATTATATATATATATATATAAATGAAAATAAAAAGTGTCAAAGAAATTTGATATATACATGGACCAACAAAAACCAAAACCTGCATGCTACCAATACATATTCGGCTCCTCCAGAATTCTTAAGAAACTCCACTTTATAGATTTCCTTTAAACTCAATCATTTATCTATATTTAATGGATGAGATCTAATAATTAATTTAAAATTTTCTTTAAATACTTAATATCAAACAGTAAATATCAAAACATTTACTATTTACTATCTAAATTTACTATTTGAAACATAAATAAATACAAATTTGTCCATACATAAATATAATATTTACTAAATAAAATAAGAAATTTGACTATCAAAATATATCTCTTTAATATTTTATTTTATTTAATATGTATCTCAGTTTAATTTAATACTATAAACTATATCTCTTTAATTATTGTGTTCGACAAGTTAAAATAAATAAAATGACAATAAACAGAAGTCGTATAAATATGAAAACCTTGAGACAAATTACATATAGTACAACAAAATGGACAATAATATCAAGAATTTATTGTAACCACATAAATTTACAACCTCTGAAACATTACTACTATAATAATATTGACGCTTTCCTGCATAATTGTGCATCACCTATTTTATCTTTCAAGTTTGTGACGAAAAAGCTAAAGAGAGATGTTATGTTATGTGAGGAAAGAAACACTACCGGTTAATGTATTTCTTGTTTTGTCAAATTATTCTTATTGTATTTAGTAAATATGTATATTTATGTAATCGTAAATATATGTTTTGAGTAGTAAATATTTATATTAGATAGTAAATAGTAAATGTTTGGATATTTACTGTGTGATATTAAACTTTTAAGAAAATTTAAAATTAATTATAACATCTCAACCACTAAATATAAATGAATGATGAGATTTAAAAAAATTCACCAAGTTCTCCAAGAACTCTAGAGGAGCCCTATCCGAAAATTATAAGTTCTACTATACAACTTATCTTTTGTAATTGTACAATATAATTAAGTTTAATTTTAAGTGAGAAAGATGGGTGCTTTAACTCTCGATCATGCACCATTAACGGTCCTTTTTAAATGCTATATAGATAGGTCAATCCAGAGATTCAGGAGTGAGCCCAATAATTACAAAATAAACTCACTTGCCTTCGTCGTTCATATTGTTATTTTTTATTTACAAAAATTGTTTTTAAGTGATTGTTTGTTTTTGGAATATAAGTGATTGTTTGTTTATGATTAGTTACAAACTACTCCGTATTCTTTTAGCCAAGGAAGGTTTAAACCCAAATAAACTCTTTAAAATATGCAACCTCCCTCTTCTTTGGTTGATTACATACCAAATATTAAAATTTGTTTGTTTATACATACATATATATATATATATATATATATATATATATATATATATATATTAAGGCTAGTAAATACATTATTCAGAAAGAAAAAACAATCTCTCTTTGTCCATAATTTCACATGATATGTATATCTAAACTGTTCTAAATCGGTTTAAATAACAATTTTGATCGACTATAAGAATCAATAGACAAACTTTGGTTTGGTTGGGGGGCAGGGCCGGATCTAATATCTGTAGAGTCAATAGGTGCAGTTTGAGTAATCTTTCTCCACACGTTTATGAGTTTTAGAAATTTTGTTTTAAAAAAAAATCACTCTGATATTGTTTTTCCCCTTATCCGTTAGAAAAACATAAATATTTCAAATGACAAATGCCGCCCTACATTTTTAAAGTGGAGTAACAACTTTTTGTCCAAATTAATATGAAATAACTAATCCGACAAACAAAAAACGATTTGGACAGAATTCAATTAATTAAGAAAGAAATGAGGCTGTCAATGGGAAAAAAAATAAATTGTTCTATCAACTATTTCATAAGAAAAACTTGCAACTGTACATAAAAACAAAAAAAAAAATTGATGAACTCTATTAAATAATCAAGTTCTCAAAAGATGCAATAGTATCTCCTTTTTAAATAAGAGATACGCTTTGATTTTTATATTCAAATAATAATATATTAAATTATAAATTAATAGCAATTTAGTTGATGTAGTTATTGTAATCTTATAATTTATGATACATATTTGATCACAACATAATTTACATTTAAAATTTTAGTAAATTACGTTAATTTTAAAGTTAATATATGGTCGTTGGATTTAAAAAGGTCGACTACAATTCTGAAGTTGAGGGCGTAATGCATGAAGTTAAGCACCTAACGAATTAAGCGTTTCTTTATCATAAACTTATACCCACACCAAAGCTCCCGCCTAAAGAACTAACTACATGGAGCGATCCACAAAGTCTTGAGCATTTTGAACTCTTTACTACCTGTACTTTAGACGATACTGGTTTCAAGATCTTGCTGTTGCAGCATTCATGGTTCTGCTGGTCTGATTTTGAATAAAATTACTGCCGAACAATATGCAGTTACTTTCTAATCCATCTACTACAGCCGTAACGCATGCCGTAGAAATTGCCCCTTTTTTTCTGTTTACAAAGTGGGACTGTAGCCCCAATGCAATCATCTCATAGTCCAATTTTAACTAATGCAAAAACCGCCAGATAAAATTGATCAAATTATGATTCCCATTTGTTTAGGGTTAAATTTTAAAATTTTAAAATTTTAATTTTTTTTTTTTTTTTTTTTGTAAATTTTGATGGGAGGAGAGAAGAAGTTACGAACTCCATTTGAAAAAACAATTTTCCAGCAAATTGCAATGGAGGAATCGAGAAGTTAAGAACTCCATCGTTAGAACTTTCTTCAAAGTACGCAGCGTACAACAATCTTGGAATCTGATCAGCAAACACTTAAACAACACTCTTCTGTGCTTTTGTGTTCTTTCAAATATTAAAAAACATACTGCAGCATATAATGAACGGGAGGATGAGGCATATACAAAAAGAACGCACATAAACATAGTATTACAAATATGGTATATATAAGGTACTTTACAACCAATTTCTATCAATTATACGGCCTTTTTCCTCGACAGTATAACTTCGATCCAACTTTCATCCCACTGTATTTTGCTGTATGAGCAAATGCTGGAATCAAAAGTCGCACTTCAAATTTGTATAAGTTGCCACATATTAGTTGACAGCTTTTGTTAATTTACGATAAATCTTTATCTCTGAGCTCCTGCATCATTCATCTCAGACAAATTCTGTATTTTGTTTTCTGCTTTGTCTCAAATATAACTATGTGATTTGTTCTTCTTTAAATCGTAGGAGTCCTATTTGCCGTTGATCGTTATTCGGGAATCCCATTCTTCTAACTAAAGCATGCTTGTCAGCTACGACATTCTGAGGCTTTGGGCGCAGCCCAGCACCAGCACCATTAGATGTGTTGTGACTGCTTTGTTTAGCTGTGGGTACATCATGATTATGCTTTCCTTCGTATGTTGTTATGACAGCTTTAGGGTCACTAGCAGCTCTCTCCACATGCTTGCGGACATTGCAACCTGGGCTGGTACACTTGTAATAGCTCCTGCAATAACACCAATAACAAGAGTATCACAAAAAAAAAAGAGTAAAACAAGATGTCAAGTTGTTAATTCATCTTCTGAATTTGCACAACTTAACAAAGGAAGCAGCTTCTGGAGTATATGCAGTGCAAAGGTTGCATCGGCAGATCATGAGAAATAGAATATAATTGCCTAATGCAACATATTCAAGTATCTCGGGATTCCTCAGTCATGATAGGTGCATTGCTATTCAGAAAGCTGGAGTTGCTACAATCACCTAGTAATGACTCCATTACTTGTAAAGATTTTAGTGAAAAATCTATAGTGGTTAAAGTTCGCCAAGTAATCAAACGATTAATAAATGATCTGATGCCTTCAACATAACCAGTCCTGCCATAACTAACAGGTATTAAAAAGCATGGGGCACAAAGTGGTAGTAACATTAGAATTAATAAATGCATGCATGTGTATTGTATGCGTGTATGATTACTCACATACATACATGCATATATACACACATTGATTTTATTCGCTCTTGTTTTTCTTTTACGCTATTCATCACGTAGTACTGTGTAGGGTTTGTTATTCTAGCCTTTGGTTTGAAACAAAGTAAAAACAAATGCATTAATTGCCAGAGATTTGGTATCAGCCATAATCCTAGAGCTTAATCTATCGTGTTCTATGACATGGTGCCACATTATTAGATTTTAATTATGAAATCCCAGGACAAGTGATTTAACCAGGGATTCAAAAAACAATAACTTCTGATAAACAATAACAGATTCACAGTGACAAACAGAGTACAAAGAAAATTACTACCTTGGATAAGGATTTCCCTTAACAACTTTCTGACCATACTTGCGCCACTTAAAGCCATCGTCTAAAAGATCAACTTCACTTGTTGTCTGGACAACAATCCTAGGTTCTGTAACTGTTTGATGTGAAGAAACGGGCTCTAAAACCCTTACCTCTGTATTCCTGCAAATTTACATAATAGCATATGAAAATCGATAAAGTACAAATACCTCCATATGAATCATCTGTAGGCAGAATAACTTTACCTTCTCTTTGCTTCACGTTCATCTTCATTCCTTTCACCTATTCTAGTTTCAGCATCATCCGCCTCCTCACTGTCACTTGATCCTGATAAAGCTAGGCTTGATTCTTGATCCTTCATGGATAATATAGAAGCTGGCCCTCCATCATTCAATTTGTTCAAGCTTCCAGTCTGACCCTTCAAACCTAGTTCAGAGTTTCCCTTTAAATTTGAAGTTTCATTTCCACGCTTACTGGATTCAGGTGGCTGATGGTTGTGCTGGCCTTTATAGATAATTTCAGTTACTTGGCCATCAAAAGAGCGCTCAACCTTCTTCTTGACTGGGCAACTTGGATGAGTGCACTTGTAGTAACTTCGAGGGTATTCACTGCCCTTCACCTGCTTCTGCCCATATTTCCG
Organism: Centella asiatica; assembly: GCA_014636745.2. NCBI lineage: Eukaryota > Viridiplantae > Streptophyta > Magnoliopsida > Apiales > Apiaceae > Centella > Centella asiatica. The sequence continues at coordinate 34,996,584 of CM025780.1, read as the reverse complement.
CCAATTGTAGCCATCGTCAGCAGGCTTGTCGATTGTGAAGGAAGAAGGTTGGGATCTCTGATCAGAATGAGATAAATCTGATGATTCCTTCAAAAGATTACGATCAGGCACAGAAGAAAGCCTTTGCTGTGGAAATGATGCTGCTGATAAAGATGGGTAGTCAACTTGAATGTAACTTTGGTTATGTGATTGTGCAGCCTGAGCTGTAACTTGCGCTAGAGCCTGCTGGTGTGACATTCCTAAAGCGCCCTATCAATCTCACAAATCAACCCGTCACTCGTTGAAAGAAAATGAACTTCGTAGTTAACATAAGGAGTATATATATTCTTTTCTCAATATTCAGGGATATAGTGCAATGTAAATATCCTAAATAAACGTTTTGTGTATGGTATAAAACATCTTTACCATAAAACGAGCACAGACGAATGAACAACTTTGGGCATAAAAGACTTGGCAGGACTGCCCTTATCATAAGAGACAATATGCATAGGCAGGACTGCCCACACCACAAGGGTCAATATGCTTAGATCTATGCAAGTAACCTCCATTTTGATCCTAGAATTGGAAGGACTGCCCATCCCACCAGGCCAACATGCAAAGAAATCTATACAAGTTAGCGTAACCTCCCTTTCTAAGTACAGGTTTTATCACCCTAAAACTTTAGCCTTTAACATACATGTTCAGTCGAAGGCCTAACATGGGTTTTAAGCTCGCAGTACAGGACATCCATCAAAGAAACCTGATATCACATTTTATTGAAAAATTCCTACTTAGAAACATGATTGAGCCAGTCAATCCCTTATTCGTGAAGTAAGTCCACAAGTGAAATGACTCTCAAAGTTGCAATAATTTACTCCCCCAATTTCAAGATTAAAAATACATAATGAATTTTTTTAAGTCAATTTGCGGGATAATAAAACTCATGCTATAGATCTCTCCAGGTTTTTGGTGTTAATCGCTAATACAACTAATCTAATATATTCCACTAGTTTTTCTTGATTGTAGAATAAATTTCATTTATATTAACTCTGAATTGATTTCACCTGACTTTAAAAAATCAAAATGTATCTCTAATCTTGGTCGGAACCTCACTGAGATGCTAAGGATGAATAAGAATCTCTAATGTTATTATGGCATAACGGGGAGCTATATCAAAGAGTTGGGAACAAATTATAGAACTCAGATTCTTATGCATACTAGTAATTGGAGAGAGTAGATAGCAGTAGATGCTTAAAAAGGTAAATTCAACATATACGCAGTATATAGTGCGATGATACCGGGTCGGTTTCTCCCTCGCTTTCGAATAAAGCATTCCGTAGTCCAAGTATTCATGTAATACTCCTGTTATCTTGCAAATTAACGAAGTCTCACTAAATTTATGATCGGTTCGGAGAATGTGCGTGAATTTGGCCGCAGATTTATTCCTCAAAAAATGTCAAAATATTTCCTAAAGAACTCAAATTCTCAACCTTCACCTCCCCTATATTCCCTTACAAACTTCCCGAAAATACAAAATCAACGACCCCGAACATATCAAAACCTACAGCTAACATTGATTAAACAAGAAGTATATAGGTGTTCCATTTGTTTCACCTTAAAATTTTCTAAAATTTTTTAGATTTTAGTAGCGTAAATTACAAGGTAACAATCTTTGAATCAAAATTTAAGTAGAAACGAACAGTACTATAGTCGGACTTTTAAAGCCAAAATTTATGAAAATGAAAGGTCAAATACCTGACCAGCAGAGAAAAAACCCGGCGAATCGAGCAAGCTTGCCGGACTCAAACCAGGAGGTATAGTAAACATCTGTGGCTGAGTTACCATCAAACCGGACGGCCGGTTCATTCTGAACCGGAAATCAACATCCGTACCACCGCCACCGCCGGTCGACTCTACATCCTCTGAAGAATCCTCTGCCGCCAAGGCAGCCGGAAATCCGGGCTTATATCCCGCAACAGCTTCCGGAGACATGGCACCGGCGAGTAGCTGCGAGAAGGAGCGACAATCACCGTCCGGATCATTCTCACTGAAGAAGCTCGAAACTAAAGTCATCGGGCCTGGACTCACGCCTGCCGCGCCGGTGAATAAATTTTCCATGCCGGAACGAGGAGGAAGAGTAATCTGAGGTCGCCGGACATTCTCCGACGAAGTTGATCCTTCATTTTCCGCCATTAATTCCGACGACAGTAAATTGAGGAGCTTGTTGTAGTTAATTTGTGATTACATGCAAAGTTTTAGAGATCGAACACAAAAAAATTAATTTTTCTGTACGAATTTTTGGTTTCTAACTTTGAAGCTTTTTGGTAGTTTGGAGGATCTGGAATTCAGTAAAAAGCTTTAAGAAAAAAGTCCACGGAGTAGATACGAAAAGCGACAGAGCCGAGGTTTTTTAATGTGCCAACTTTTTATTTTATTTATTTATAGAAAAACGATTCAGACTGATTAACTGTTTTTTTTGCCGTACGAAAAATATTCTGTTAATTTGGAGCTGAAAATATTTCACTCTAATCTTTTGCTTAGTGTAAAACTTTTCAATTCAAAAGCGAAAATCAAATTGAGCGATATTTATATAGATGTCGATCACCGCGGTAGAAAGGTAATATGATTATTTTTAATTTTGTATATTTGACTAATAATTACATGTGTTTTTTATTAAATTTATTATGAATACTCAATTAAAGATCATCAAAAAAATTGTAATGACAAACTTTAAAAATTATGACATTATAATAAAAAAAAATTATGCAAATGTTACTTTCTTTTTTTTAACAAATTTTATTATCAAATGTTGCTTTTCTTTTAAACAGAGAAGTATAAATTTTAAATTTTATAAGTTAAATATGATAGTAATATTGCAAGATAATTATTATGAATGTATGTACATAAATTATTAAATTGTAATTTTTTTATAAAAATACGAGTAATATTAGTTTTGAGATAGTATTAGTTAAGTGCAAATTTATTTTCACATACTTATAGCAATATTTATACACCGTCACATACATTAATAAATATATACTAAATGATGTATCCCACACATGACTATTAAGCAGTAAAAACTTTCTTTAGCATTCATTTTCATTCTAAATATTGCATTCTTTTTAATGTCATTTTGACGCATTGATACAAGTAGTTTTAAATATAAAATATGAGAAAAGTGTCATACAAAATTAGAACGAGATATAACATTTCATTTACAAAATAATCTAGGCAAAATGAATGGAAATAATTTTAGGATGATTTGTATATCTATAAAAGATCGGAATTATATGGTTTACAAATAACAAAATTTCTAAATTAATAAACAAACAGAAAAGTATTTCATTTTCTAATTTAAAGTTGTTTCTTCAAACTACTAAACAAACAGCAAAGTATTCCAATTTTTAATTTAAAAGTCTTCTTTCAAGCTGGACAATTTAGAACTCTGTAATGTACTCTCAAGTTTTACTTAGTGCAACAAAGATTATTGATTTTATTTAATCCATTTATTATTGATTTTATCAGACAAAACAGGATTGCATTCCTTGAAGTAAATGTGTCCACATTCTTTTACAAGATCAACTATGTTCTAACCACCAAAAAAAAAAAATACTTCATATGATATCAATAAGAAGTTAACATATTAAATTAAATAATTTAAATTAGAGATGTAATTCATAACAAATATTCCATAAATATTTAACATATACAGTATTATTATATTCAATGTTACAACAGGTCGCATTCATTTTTTACAGTATATTTATGTTTCTTTTCTTGCTTCTATGCCTATGGTTCTTGTCCTGCTTACAAGTGGCCACGACGTGCAGATATAATTCCATTTGTTGCCCCCATGTCACCGCTATATTAAGTAATATAGGGCTTCTTTGTTTAATTGTTTTTATTATTCATGACATCGACACGTCTAAAAAATTACAACCACCATATACTTTGCAGATTAAATCATCGCTAGGACACGCGGCACTCTCATATATTTATATATTTCTATATTGTAATTGCTGAGCTGTGATATTTTGGTGTCATAACGTAAAAATCAAAAAGTGAGGATAATATTAAGTATATCGACAAATTATATAAATATAATATATGAATATACGTGATAAATTTTAGGTTATGGACTCTCGATCAAATAATTCCTTATCAAATTTAATTATCTCAGTTTATGCACATTTTTGTATAAAAATAATATCTCTCACATTATCCCGATATATAAATGTTAGATTTATTACATTTTACTTTATAGGTTACCATCTCAATGCTAAACTTTTTGGTCTCAAATTTAATTATCACCAAATTCAGTTTCTTTTAGGTAAGATCCTTTTTTTCTCAAAAGGTTTTGTTCAGGTTTGTAAAAGTATTATGTTGAACTGAGCTCAAGTTGAGACAATTTGAATTTGTTTGTTAATTAAGTTGGGCCGAATCAAATATATTTTATTTAATGAATAAAAGTATTATGTTTGAAATTTAGTTATTTAAACAATCTATCAACGCTATAAACAAATTGAGCTTAAACTTAAATTTTCAAATTTGATCAGAGTCTAAACACGATAAAAAATTATTCAAAATTTTTTGTTTATTTAAACAAACTGAATTGAACCGAATAAATGAATAACTCGGTTCATTTCTAAGGCTACAACTCTAGTTTTTCTATTTTTAATTCAAAATATATTAGTTAATTTATATTATAATAAAGGGTTCGGTGAAATTTTCTACTTGGTATTTTTAGTTAATGTTGTACTCCTTCTGTTCCAAAATTAGGGGAATAATTCTCTTTTTATGTAGTATTAAATTTAAAATTTAAAATTTATTTATTACATGAATTTGTACAAATATTAAAATATGAGCATTTGTATTAAAAAATAATCTTTATATATTTCAAGTTACCCTTTTTTAAAAATTATAAATAGTGAAACTTGACTTCAATTTTGAATTATACTCCACGTTCCAATAATAAGATATACATTTCAGTTTACTCAAAATAAGTTTATTGAGTTCTATAATTCAAATTAAACTAAACTTTTTCTTTTAATAATTTCGAAGTGCAATATAATGAAGTACACGATAAATACTTCAAAATGCAAACTCTTATAAATTGATATTTTTACGAATTCCTGTCACTATGAAACCTTAATATTTTAAAATAGTATTATATTAAAAGATAAATGTTTTTCTAATTAAGTGAAGTGAGTATAATTTTACAAATTTCTTTGTGTGAATTACGATGTAGGTCTAATTTTAAAATGAATAAAAGTAAATGTTAAATATGTAATAGATTTATAGTAATGTCCTTTGAAGTGAGGCTTTCGGAAAAACCATGTACCTTGTCAAAACTTTATACTCCTTATGATAATAACACAAGATTAGGTTATTACATAAGACAAAAAGTATAATGTTTGTTTTCGGACATTCACATTCTCAAAAAATAAGAGTATTAAAAGTATTTTTTTATGGGAGGTCGTGGTTCACTATTTCGCTTGTATATGCTGTCGTCAAGCAACTTGCCAGTTTTTTATATGCAACTTCGAAATCTCTCTATCTCTCTCTTTATATATATATATATATAAAGCATCGGTGGTGCGATGTTTTTCTCCTCTTATTAGATGCCTAAAAATAATATAAATATTTTATTTTAATTTCTTATAAAATAAAAACAGATTTAATGTTAAGAAAATCTATATTTCCATGTCACTAGTATTATTCATAAAATTAAAATATTTTTTTTCTAGTTTTATTTTGATTACATACAGTATAAACAACTTAAATTACATTAAAAAAAATCTTAATATATATAATATACAAATCTGACATAATAAAATTTTCTTAATATAGTACTAAATTACTTTTAAGTTAAGAAAATAATAAGTTTGTTAAGTAATTTTAAAAAATTTAATCGTTTCTTATTGCTCAACATTTATTAAATTATATCCCCATTAATAAATACATAGTATTTATAATGTATAATTTTATATATTAAATAAATATAGACTTATTGTTAATGAAAACAGTATCTCTCTAACGCAACTTTATTTTTACGATTTCGTACTAATAAGAATGCAAGTTTTAGGAAAAGTGAGTATTTTTTTTTTTAAGTTAAAAATATGTGGGTATTTTGTTTTTAACCTTTTAATGGGAACTATGTTTTATATTTTGAATTGTAGAAACTTGATAAACTCTTCAATTCTTTTATATTTTATTTTTTGATATAGTTAAAATTATGTAAAATAAATTATATTAAATGTTATTCAGTTCATTAGAAAAATGAATAATGAAGAAGAAGTAAGAACACAAATTCTTAATGTGACCTAAAAAATATGACAAATAATGTATTTAGTAATAAATTGTAATAACATACAAGATATATACATCAAAATCATTAAATCGAAGATTTTAGAGTAATAATTAATGAAAAGTCATTTTCTAATTTTATTTATCCAGGAAGAAATGTAGTAGAACGATTTAAGATTTCAACATTTATTTCATAATATTTATTAATTCATCGTGTTTTACCTTATAACAAGACCAATTATATAAAAAATAAAAGTTATTACGATTTAAATTTAAAAAGCACGCATGACACTTGTTCAAGAAAAATAATAATTTGTATGTGTAGCACAGGATTAATCCATAGTTTACTTTAATATGCGCAGGCCGTGCAATATATGCTAAGGTAACCTGGCTGATACGCAACACAACTATCAAAACCATTCCACACACACACAGAAGTAGAAGATGCAATGATCTACTAATTAAGCAATAATTCAACGGTAACAAAAAGAAACGGCAATACTCCAAAATTTTAGTGACTTAATTGATCAAAACAGATAAATTTCCCAAAAGTAATTATTTTCCTTTCGAAATTCAAATAAAATAATCTGAATTTTAGCTATTTTCCGTGTATGAATCAAAGCTGCATATTGTGTTAAAGTTAATTTACAATAACGAACAATCATGTCAATTAATTTTCTTTTTGTTACATAACGATATGTCATTTACTTTAGTCAATTCTTCCATGCTCATATTCCCCTACTTTCCATCTTCTCAAAAGTAAATGAAAATCGTTTAGTCCACGTTCTATCTATTACCTATTCCTATATAGTATCACAGAGGATGCGTATTTTCTTTGACAGTAATTTAATTTTCAAATTATATAAATTCTCTAACTATAACAACTAAGAAATTTTATCAATTTCCGATTATTGTAATGAAATGTTAATAAGTAACTATTCCCATAAATATAAAATTTAAAAAATATCATGGACATCAATTAAAAGTAAAATATGTTAGAAATTATAGTATTTGATGATAGTGTATAATATTTAAAATTGTGCTAGAAACTGCTGATGTGTTATACAAACATCAGTTGATTTTGTCAAAGTATTATCCTCTAACAGTATAAATTGTTCATCAATTGATAATAGACAGATCAGTGAATTTATCCACAGACCAATGAATTTATCATTTGACAATGTAAAATGTACATCAGTGAATAATCAGATTATAAATCTTAAAACAAACAATCAAATGATGATTCTATTCCTCAATGGATAAATTATTCATCTGATGATATTTCGCATCAGAGATAATATAGCTACCGGAGGATGTTCTGCAGAAACATGATAATCGAATGATAAAATTCTTATTAAATAATTAAATAATTACTCATTAAATAAATTATATTTAGAAAAAAAAAATATCAAATTTTTAATATATTAATATAAAACTTTCACAACAATATGACTACTAATTCCGTATTTAACATGATAAAAATTATTTAAAAATTAAAGATAATACTCAATAATTTCAATCCGGAGCCGGGATGCTCTTATATCATAAGATTGCTGATAATATAAGGACAACATTCATGGTACAAACGACCCATACTTCAAGAGTATCTTAATGACTCCTGTTATAATTCAATAACATATTACATTATCAAAAATAATATTAGTATCATTATTTGAATTTATGATGTTGAGGATTTTTTTTAATCCGTATTTGGTATTCCCAAATCATTTTTGTATTTTTTTTGTAGAAACTTGTTATATTGATGTTCCTTATTTTTTAAGTATATTAATATTTTATGTTTTTCAAAATATCCTTATTAGTCTTTCAAACACATTTATTACAATATAGTTGTAAATATTTTAAAGGTAATTAGTTAGTATCGTAATATTAATTGGAAAAGAAATTAATAATAATTCTTTATGTATAAAAACCTTAAACATTAATTTAAGTTTAACGTAATAAACTCTTCTTTTTTTAAACATGTAAGAATGAAATTAGGCATGACAATGGGGCGGATATGGGACGGGAGAACTGTTTTCAAATCCTACTCGCTAAACTTACATAGTCTCCCAAACTCATCCCGTTAACGATTTTACCAAACCCGCCCTGTTACCTAAAATTATTATTTTTATTTAATTAATTAATTAATTTTTTTATATTATTCTCTTACAAAATCTTTTAAAATCATTATAAAATATGTTTTATATATAAACGGGTCGAAATTGGAGTTAAATGGGATGAGATGATAAATTCCATACCCTGCCCTAATCCTATAAAATTTCCATTAAAGTCAGAGTTGAGCGAAAAATTAGCGAGCCGACTAAAATTGCCTTCTCTAAATGAAATCATTGAGGAGGAAGAATCATGGCTTAAACCGTTAGCGGCCTAACAGCCAGACCTAAAATATACTTTAATAAGGAGTAATGTCAGTCTCGGCCCAATAAAAAAAATAGTCCGGCCCAAGAAAAAATGTGTTTCACAATAAAAGGTGTAGGGTTTTTCTTTGTATGTAAAATTGTAAAGCAACACGTCTTATCGAGAGCGAAGCTCAGCCGTAAGCAAAACGGTGGTAGCTCCTAACCCTTCATCTAGATTCTTAACCAACCTTTTGCAGCAATTTTATGTGTGAGTATTCCTAATAAGCTTCTACTCATGTGATTATAAATTTGTGTTAGTATTTGATTTAGTTAATTTCAAGGTCTTTTGTGTGTGTGTGTGTTTTTCTGGTGTTTAAGGGTTAGGCAAATGTCTATATATTTTGGATTTTATTGATGATTGAAGAGTTTTTGAAGCTCAGATTTAGATTTTAAAGCATAAATTTTCACTTGTTTCTTCTCGGGAATATTTGTTAGTTTTGACTTTTGATAGCATAAGCATAAAGTAAAGATGTAGGTTTGCTACTTATAATTAAAGGTGAGAAGAGGTCAAGTTTACCATTAAATTTTAATCTGATCGAAATTAGTTAGAAATTGATAAGAATAAACTCAATCAGAAATGAACTAAAAATTGGAGCAAAACCTACAAGAATATGAGAAGAAAATGAGAAAAAACTGGGAGGAAAAAATGAGTTTGGAGTAAGATTTTTCATTTTCAGCGGTTAAAAACCAGAAATTAATTCTCAAACTACCACCGTATTGTTTATGCCTCTAATTTTCCTCCAGACGCCGAACACAAAATTTTGTTATTTCCTTGGGTGTAACTAGCTGGTCTTTTGTTTATTTTATTGCTCGTTACACATTTGCTTACCGTTGCTCATTTTTCTTAGTTGAGTAATGGAGGGAGAAGGGATCTTTGAGAAAGAGGGGCCAATATTCAGAGATATCAGGCGATATTACTGTGACTATTGTGGTATCTGTCGATCTAAGAAGGCCCTCATCTCCTCTCATATTTTTTCTCACCATAAGGTATGAATTTCTTTCTTGATCTATACTAAATCTAGCTTTGTTTGTCCAGATACACGCGAATAAAACATTATCATGTTTATAATTCTTTAATGTGCATTTTCTTTTTCTTACACACATTTTTCAATTTCATGCTGATATATTACTATTAATATTGGATTCAAAATCTAAAGAATAAGAAAAAGCTTATATATTCTCTATGTGCAAATCTGAATGAAGGTTACTAGTTTGTGAGGTTATATAAACAGACAGTTCTCATGTTAATTGTAATTGTGTTAATTAGGATGAAGTTGATAAGAAAAGTGCTGATGATAATATGGGAAAAGCGGGGGTAAAGCAAAATGTTTGTGAAGAATGTGGTCAGAGTTTCCAAAAGCCTGCTCATTTGAAGCAACACACGCAAAGCCATTCACTTCAGGTAAATCTTGGAACCTTGCTCTTATGTCATGTTCTATCATGTACTGATTGTTTCCGGAAAAAGGGTAACTAATTTCTTTGTAGAAATGCTATTTACCTCTGGATCCAATACAAATTGATTGATATATCTTAATAAACTTATCATAGGCATATATTGTAGGTAAATATCATTTTACAATGTATGTTTACGTGCTTCAATTGTAATTTTAATGATGCAATATAAAGTTTGAGGCTAACACCACTTGCTTGGAGTCTGGAAATGTCTATTATGATTAAAGTACCAGGTTCCGGAATGGACTTGCTTGTTATGTTTATTTGTGCTGTTTACAAAATCAGTTAAGGGAATACAATCTTGCAGGCTTTTAAGTTACCATAAGTAACTCAATTAATTAGAAATATGGATGTTATCACGTGAAGCATTGGATCCCACATAAAGAACTCCAAAATGCGAGAGGCATCAATATCTACCTTGAATGGATTAGTATCAGGTAGGGGGACCTCCTGAGAAGCTCCTTCAAGTGGGCCTCAGTCACGCACTGTTCAGTTTGAGGTTTGGATATCTTTTTGATTTTATCTGTGTTGTGTTTAAGAATGGAAGTGAAAGCTCCTATTAGTTATGTTTTGAGATCCTGCTTGCAGAGGCCATTTACCTGCCCAATAGATGATTGCCACTCCAGTTACCGAAGGAAGGACCACTTAAATCGACATCTTGTGCAGCACCAGGGAAAACTTTTTGAATGTCCTGTAATGGGTTGCAACAGCAAGTTTGCTTTTCAAGGTAATATGAAGAGGCATGTGAAGGAATTTCACGACGGAGATTCTGCTTCCAGTGATACATATGCTCAAAAGCAATATGTCTGTCCAGAATCTGGCTGTGGGAAGGTTTTCAAATATGCTTCAAAGTTGAGAAAACATGAATACTCCCATGGTAATTTGTTTGTTGCAAAATTATATATCTTATAGTAATATTTCAGCTGAAATTTTCACTGATTTTGAAGTTAAATGCTACACTTCTTTTGGCGCTATGATGTATTATTCTTTTGGAATGTTCTGACGGAACCTGTTCTATTGCAGTTAAGTTGGATGCAGTGGAAGTATACTGTGCAGAACCTGGGTGTATGAAATGTTTTACCAATAAGGAATGTCTAAACGCTCATCTTCAGACCTGCCACAGGCATATTACTTGTGAAATCTGTGGAAAGGAGCAGCTAAAAAAGAACATCAAGCGGCACCTTATCACACATGAAGTACAGGTTCCACCAGAGAGGATAAAGTGCAGCTTTGAGGGTTGTAATAGCACATTCTCAAACGTAAGAAACTGCTTATTCTGTTTATCAGTCCCTTTATTGCTTTGTATGTTGAGCATCTAAAGCAGCGAACAAATTTAGCATTTAGTTCGTTAATATGAACCAGTTCAACAGAAGTCCGTAGTGGGTTCTATATTTTATGGTTGTAAAGGAGGGGTTAGGTACAATGCATTGCTTATTTATGAGTATCATTGTGGTTTGGGACCTTGTTCACATTTTAATTGTAAATGTGTACAGAAATCAAATCTTCGCCAACACATGAAAGCTGTTCACTTTGGACAAAAACCTTTTGCGTGTAGCATTCCTGGGTGTGGCATGAGATTTCCGTTCAAGCATGTGAGAGATAACCATGAGAAATCTGGATGTCATCTCTATACTCATGTAAGTTGATGTTGCAGAGAACATTTTTTGTGCAAATGTTTGATGAATTGTATATTGACTGCTGGATGATAAAATGTGTTTATTCTCTGTTTTGGGTAGGGTGATTTTGTGGAGACCGATGAACAGTTTCAATCGAGGCCAAGGGGTGGTCGTAAAAGGATGTTCCCAACTATAGACACTCTTACAAGGAAGAGGGTAGTTCCACCATCAAGTGAATTGGAATCTGTATATAATCATGGGCCTGATTACATGTCATGGTTGCTTTCGTCAGAGACTGAAGATCACCTCTGATTCTTGCACTTAGTATATCAGTGTATGTTATAGATTATTATAATGTGATTATTCTTCCACTATTTTTGAGTCCTTGCCAGAAAAATTGTGCAGTTTATGCTAATTCGAATTTGAAGATTTACAGGCTACGGAGTGTATTGTGGGCATGTTGGTTATATTATCCCCACAAGTTTTGTATCCTGTAATCTTTACGCGCGAAGTTCAAATATAAGTGTACTAGTTTTTGGTTTTCTCTCAAGTATAAATGTATATTTAAGATCTTTTGATTCCGTATTTACTTTCCTGTCATAAGTAAATTTCAAAATTGCTGCAGTTGCTTAATTTTTACTTTGGATTTTGACTAAATTTATGCCCGACATCTCTTTTCAACCTCCGCAGCTACTCAGCCACAACCTCCATCCCGTCCCCTCGACCCTAACCAAACACCCCCGGCCCTCCGCCCTAAAAATTGATGAATTTTTCTTTTGGAACGTGTACCGTAAAGCTATTAAGTGTGCTGATAGAATATGATATTGCGCAGACATTACAAAGTCTAAAAAATGTTCAAACCTTTACGTCAAGCGGAACTTTCATAAGTAATATTGACGCATTGTTCTCTTTATTTCACAATTATTTTAGTTACAATATTCTTAAGATTAACAAGTTAGGAACGAATAATTATAATAACAGAATTATTTGAACTAAATATAAATGTTTGTAAAGTAAAAAAGAAAAAATAATAATTAATTACTTAATAAGAACAAAGAAGGAAGAAAAGAAGGAAGAGAGTTTTCTTCTTAATTAATTATGGAATGCAGATCATGCATCCTCTCTGTTTCGAAATTAAAATTAAAAATACTTATTCATATTTTGTTGTTCTGATTAAAGATATAATTATATTTTTAAATTATATAAAATCGCGATCGTAAAGTTCCTTAATATCATTTCATTTTTTCGCCGCTCTTAACTACCGAGAGGCTGAGAGAGTACAAACGAGGGATGCTTTTGTTAGTTTTATTTAATTCCTTGAAGTGTGGGTTTGCAAAGAAAGGCTATGTGCGATGTGTGATTTGTCTATGAACTAAATTTTAACCAATTGAGTTCTCATTTAAGTTTCTGAATTCCAAATTTATAAATTTTATTATTTTTAGAATTTATGCATTGAATAAAATTATACTAAACTAAACCTATAATAATCGTTTTTCAAAGGTAATTTGGATTAAAATAGTAAATACTCTCGGTAGAAAAAGCGTATATCATTACTAGCAAAAGACGCTCTTGCAACCAGCTAAAGATCGCGAGAGCTGAAAATGGAGCAGCAGCAGCAGCATCAAAGCACAAGTATCAACAACCTATCTAAACCGATTCGCTGCATCGTCAAGCTCGGTCAGTCAATATCATTTCCTTCCATTATTTAAATGTTTTCTTCGACTCCATTTCAGATTAAGCTCAGTTAACTCAATTAATCTCTATTACGATTTAATGGAGTTGGCAGATGGAATTCGAACTAGTTTATGATTTGCAATTGTTTTTGATTGGATAATGTTGATGCTTAAGGCTAGTGTTGCTTTTGAGTTAATTATGTTCAAATTAGCGAAGTGTTGATCAATGTTTGTAGTTCAGGAGGTGCGGCAATCACTTGCAAAAATGAATTAGAGAAGATAAATGAAGAGAATCTTGCAGTTGTCTCGTCGCAGCTGCGGCTTGCAATGATGTCGGGATCTTCGGTTATTGGGATGGATTGGAGCAAACGCCCTGGGGCTTCGGACACTGCTTCCGTTGCTGAAGACTTTGGCAATCAACTAGCTGTGGATTCCTCCAATTTTGTTGTTGTTCATGGAGCTGGTAAGTTTGTAGTATTTCAGTGTTTCCTTCCTTGATCTTTGTATAAGGAAAGAGATATATGGAATATATCTCTATGTATGTTTGTGTGTACTGTGTATGTGTTGTTCGGAGAATGATCCATAAGAGGTGGTCCCTGCGGCCTGCGGTTACTATTCCAGCTATCGATCTTACACAGCCTATCTGTGGTCAAACGGCTAGGATAAAAAAATTTCAAGTGCCTTCTGTTCTAACTCTGGGTGGAAGCGAGAAACTATGAAGCTTTCTCTCTTCCGCCGAGTTAGAGCAGAAGCACTTAAACAGTAACCATTCAATATCGAGATAGACGATACGGATCAAGTTGATGGAATATGATTCATAGCCTCCAATCCCTATGTATCATCTGCCATATCTTTTGGTTCTCCCGTAAGATATCAAGCTATGTTGTGAAGATATAAGTGGAAAATTAGCTGGATTTATGTAATCTAACCATGTAAGGGTCTCAGTGTTCAGTACTATGTTTTTAGTCATCAGTAGCAGATGCAATTTACAGACCATTTGTCATTGCTGGTATCAGGTTCTTTTGGGCATTTTCAAGCTAGCAAGTCTGGTGTTCATAAAGGAGGCTTACATCAACCTCTTGTGAAGGCTGGTTTTGTTGCTACACGTATATCTGTAAGATTTTTGAGTTCTTATATTTTTCCATGTTCAATATTTCTCTATTATTAGAGTTTGAAGTTCCCTTTTTTCATCTTTTACATATTACAACAAAATTAGAGTATTCTTCTCTTCACATACTAATTATCTTTATTTGTTTCTTTTCCCTTAACATCAGGTTACATCCCTCAATCTTGAAATTGTTAGAGCACTAGCAAGAGGTGCGAATCTATTTCTTGCAAGTGTTATTATTTGCAGAATGTTATCTGGCTGTGCTGCCGTATGTGTGTACATCTCTCGTCTTTTTTGTAGTTGAGTTGGTCCTTGAAAGGTGCTAAATGGGCCTCGAATGTGTTGTCTTACTAGTTCTGATGCTTCTAATTAATATTGAATACTCACCATCTTCGGTATCTTTCTGTTAACCCAATGTCTCTTGCAGTACTTGTGACATTCTGTCATATACTACCCCACTATGTCATCCTGCAAGGTGATTGGCTCTTTTTGTAGTTTGAGTCTATAGGTGTTCTTTTATATTTATTTTGTAACACGCCATCCAGATCTGCTATAATATAAGGCTTAACTCTACTGCAGTAATACTGATGGTACCGATGATGATGATCTTATAGGTGGGCAAGATAGCCCAAGCAGTTGTTTGAAAATTTGAATAGTCTTAATAGTCGTCATGTCATGTAGACCGCTATGCATAGTGGGGATTTTCTTATTCTTTTTACCCTGGGATGGGAGAAGAAAATAAAGTCAGTTCAGTGACTTGCAGAACCAAACATGTATAATCCCGTAGCTTCTGTTCACTTCATAAGACATCTGCAGGATGCACCTTTTCCGTTGAGCGAATCTGATCCCTTATATGGGGGTTAGTCAGGAGTTACAGTCTCAGTGATAGATCAAGCCTCACAGGAAGCTTTATCTTTTAGCAACTAGCAGTTATGGCCCATAACCCATTATCTTGTAGCTACCAATGGTAGGCTTCTCTCCTTTCCACACCTGCAAGTTTATCTTTTAGCAACTAGCAGTTCGACCCAACTGCAAGTTTGAGGTTAGGCTCCTCTACTTTCCACACCATACTACTAACTTTTAGAAAATTTGAAACGGAGAGTCGGAGACACTAAATCACAGTATAATTTTATTCTTCTAGTTATACTAACCTCCTCAGTTGTATTAAGGTGTCTGTAATATTCTTTTATTTAAATATATTGCCCAAAATTTAGTTGCTTATCTGGTTAATATTTCAAATTCTTGTTTAATTCAAAATTTTGAACTTTGACTTTGCTTCGCCGTATTCTTCAAGCTATCAGTTCTTTCTTACACTCTTATACAGCTGAGAGTTATTATAATTAGTTTGAAAGGTTAAGAACCATGTATAGAATTCTTGGTGTCATTTCTTTATCACTAAAAGACCAAAGGTACACTTCTGAACAAATGTCACCTTGAACAATATTCTTCTCTTATTGCAGAAGGAATTCCTTCTATTGGAATGTCCCCATTTTCATGTGGATGGTCAACTTCTGAGAGAAAGGTTAGAAACATCTAGAACATTTATAGATCCATATACTGTATATGCATTTTTTTCTTACTTTGGCTTGTTCGTTATTACAACTTACATAGAGCTTCTTAAGGAAAAAGTTATTTCATAATGACAGATAGCTTCAGCTGATTTGGCTATGATAGCAAAGGCCATTGACTCTGGTTTCATACCTGTAAGTTTTGAATCTAAAAAATAAGTTGAAAGATTGTCTGATCACTAGTGTTTCCAAAAATTTTCACTTGAATATATCTCTGGTATGCAATGTGATTATCAGGTCTCCTTTTTGCTCAGGAGTTAATTTGTACTTAATTTATTTTCTGTTTATGGTTTAAATTCAAAATAAGCTAATTCAACTTTAATCTGCAAGGGGTTGTTCATTTCTTCACAAGCGAGCAACCGTTTCTCTGTTCAATCCCTAAATCAAAGATTCAGTATTATAAATCATTTTATGCATGCTTGAAGAACCCATTTGATAAATACCTGTATTTCTTATAATGGTGAGAATTCTGTGTTGTAACCTGGGGATAAATCCTGACAATTTCAAAATTAAATAAAAGAAGATAAGTACTACCCCCACCCACACCCCAAAAAAAAAAAAAAGAAAAAAGAAAAATGATTATTTACCATTATTTTATATTTTATGGACACTAGGAATGTGTAAGATCAACATGGTAATTTTGTAAATTTCACCAAACCCTTTTAATTCATTCTTATTGCACTATAGCTTGAAGCTTCTAGTTTTGGACGCATTATGTTATACCCGACTCCATTTCATTTTAGTACAAGAAATCTGAAGATATAGCTCATATCTAGCAGTCACTTGATTTGAAGCTCATACGGGTACAATGCTAAGACCCGCCCCGTATTGTTGTATTTGTGTCCATATAACTCACTTTATTGAGCTTAGTATGTGATTCCATTGAGCCTCTGTACTAGGTTGATGAGTGGAAGTTAATTGTTAAAAACTGGTGAAAGAATTATGAAATTTTCGTTTTATCACTTACCAGAAAAGATTTCATTTCATCAAAAAAATAAAATAAAAACCTCATCTGTATGTCCAGAGGATGCTTCTGTGTTAGTTTTTTCTTACTTGTGATATATAACCAAGTATTGTCATCTGATTATTTGGGAGTCAGGTGTAAATGTGTATATCAACCAGTTCCCAATAAATTGTACCTAATTATTTGTTTTTACTTTCATTCTTAGTTTGCTTTGTAGTCCCCATTGCACCTAAAAATACAGCGGAAATGCTTATAATTCCTATGATATTGCAAATCTAGGTTCTGCATGGAGATGCTGTACTTGATACATCATTGGTTTGACTTCTCTCTCACAAGCCTCAGTTTCTTGGTTATCGGTAACTGGCCTTGAAACTTAGTTAATTTTGTCAGGGCTGCACTATATTGAGTGGAGATGTCATCATACGTCACCTGGCAGCTGAGCTAAATCCTGAATTTGTTGTTTTTCTTGTATCCTATGCCTACTAGAAGATGTTCTTTCGCTACCACTTTCCTATTTTTTCTCTCAACTGTTTCTTACTTTGGCATGCATGGAAATTAACAGATGGGAGACATAATTTTGGTAGTGCCATTGCACTCTGCAAGGTTCTTATATAGAATTGTATTAAGCTTATATATAAATAGGTACCACCTACTTAAATTCTTTACTTCTTATTGCTAGTCAATTTGCTGATGCAACTTTCCTTCAAGATAGTCAGAGATGGTCCATTCTGCTTTCTTTCTTTTCCCACCTGGTCTGGAAAATAATTGTTAAAAGCATACAATTAAATAAGAAACTGCTCATTTTAGAAGCTACAACTTTCTTTTGCATTGTGACTGTGTTGAAGTTCAGTATGATGGCCCTAACATCCCTCAACTTGTTTATTTGATACTAAAATATGGTGAATATTCCTATTGCATTTTTTCCCTTTACAAAAAAGACTGCTCCACTTGGTTATCTGAAGTGAAATTAAGTAGATATTGTGAAGAAAAAGCATAGGAAAGCGAATAAATCTAAACGAATTGTTGTGCAACTTTCATATAGGTAAAATGTTGACTTTTATGTAGAATATTAGGTGTTTTTTATAGAACCCCTACGGACAAGGGAGGCTAGAAGCAGGTTAGCCTATCTCACCATATTGTATTTATTGATGCACATCCCAAAATCAGACCCAACATTCTCAATAGGTGTTCATACTTAAATTGAACAAGTAGCCTCCCATACTACTTTTAACATGTTCTCACATTTTGATGTGTATGATTTAGTAATACATAGACATGTGAAGCAGTTTTTCCTTTATTATTCCTTCTTATCGTTATTCAATTTGTCCATCTTTTTTTTATTTTTCATTGGATGCATCAACCGCCAGCACCTTCTAGATTGGGACAACAGCGTTTTAATGTTGATATACATGTGAAAAAGCTCTTATGCATGTTCTCCTAAATAACATTGACCAAAGACAGATGTTTTGGGGGTATATGATCGTCCACCATCAGAACCTGATGCTGTACTCCTTCGGGAGATTGGTAAGCTTCCATTTAATACCAAAGTTAGATGCACTGATGACACCATGAAGATTCAGCTTTGTATTATGTATTTGGTTTGTGAACATTTGGTCCAACCATAACAGCTGTGAGTGAAGATGGGAGCTGGTCAGTTTTAAAGCCAGCTTTACCAGATGTGAATAAACAAGGTCAGCACAGAACTCTAGTACTTCACAATATACCTTTCAGTTTCAAATTGTTCCCAATCTTCATTGTATATGAAATGCCACCACGATTTGTTTGAAGCATCATATGTATTTCTTTTCTTGTTGTTTCTTTTTTTCTTGAGCTTGTATAAAACATAGAGCTTGAAGCAATAGGCCAATAGTCGTGGTGTGCTATTTTTAATTCATATGCTCTGTTTGCTCAATTAAAACCATATGACTAGCCTTTTTACTATAGTAAGTGCTCTGAGAACATATAATAGGAGATGATCACCACAATACTATAACTTTTCATACCATCGAAGGAAACTACCCACAGTTTGTTTAAAGTACATTATATCTTCATGCCATGCCCTATTTCAAGATTGCACTGTTTGCACTTCGAGTAATAGCTACATAAAGGGATAGTGATCTAATAATTTCTTGTATTTGAGCCTATTGTAATATTTTCTATAAATTAATATGAAATTCAAGCTTATTATTACTTTAAGTATGCCAATATTTTTACAAATTATAAGTCTCCAAGATTTCCAATGGAAAAAGGAAAACATATTATTATAATCTATTTGAGTATCTAAAGCAATCCCAAATTATTATAATCTAATTTGCCTTGTAGTTTTAAGTTTGTGTACTCAAGTTGGGTCACATATTATTGACTGATTTGAGTGTTGCTCATATTTTTAAAATTCAAGCCTGAACCATTTGACTCGTTTTTTAGCTCTAAGGCACAGTTTAGCTTTTAAGAAGCACATCTTTTTTCCTTTACTTTTCTTTCATGCATGTTGAACTTAACTACTCACCTCCCCCTCTTCTTGAGATGTATGGTGGAACATATAGGTGGCACTCATAAAATTTCAAAGAACAATTTCTAATAACAGTATTATTAGCAGTTGAGATAACTGTAGCAGCTCATGACACAACGGGAGGGATGTTAACAAAAATATCAGAAGCTGCAATGATTGCAAGACTTGGAATCGACGTCTACATTGTCAAGGTGGTGTACTTTGGCTGCTTATTGGTGTTTATAGAAGTTATTTCCATTTGATGTTCTCATGAATGATGCCATGGTTATTGCAGGCAGCTACAGGTCATTCATTAACTGCCCTAAGTGGTACGTTGAAAGATGACATGCCCGACGACTGGCTTGGAACGGTTATTCGGTTTGTCAAATGAAAGAAGTAATTGAGCAGAAAATTGGCTTTCCATTGTTTGTGACTTTGATCCTTGATTTTTTATCCGTTTTATTGTAGCGGCCGAGTCTTGTGGGGTTGGGGGTTCTTGTTTTAACATTATTTTGTATTCAGATTGTCAAATGCCAGTTAGGTGGGGGGTGGGGGTGCACTCTGGTGTCATTCTGCTTTTATCAGAACAGCTGAAAACTCATGAAACGGAGACTTTTGTTTTGAAAATAGATATATTGTGCAAGACATCAGCCTCATGTTTGTGTCATCACGATTGAGCAGATCTATCCTGTGTTTGCTTGCCCCTACTGTTAAAACATTTTTGTAACACTGCCTCGCAGAAGCACCCGGCATCAGACATAGGCTGTAAACCCGCAGGTTCAAACCTCTGAAGGCTTTTGTGTTTCTTACAGTTTCAGACCTCATTAACTACAACTCCCCACCCACCCACACACACACACACAAAAAGAACAAACAAACAAAACTCATTAACCCTTGAAGTTCGGAAATGTTCTTCAAGCTCGTCGGAGTTTAAGTCGGGTTTTCTTTATAGTGGCTTGAAAGTAATTGGCACAAGTAGTAATGTACTTGTTTGTTACAATATTTCTTACTTTGGTTGATATACACACCTATTACATTATGTTTCTAAGTTTCAGGCCGAAAAGAAAAGAATAGAAAACTTAAAATTATTCTTAAATGCAGTTACCGAGTTTATAACAAAATGTTACTAAGTTCTAAAGAAAAGAAAACATTTGACAACTAAAATCATGTCTTAATATCCATGCAAGCACTTCTAAAAAGCTAAGAGCTAAAATTGAAATAAAAAAAGGAATATGGCGTTTCTTTTCCAGCTGAATCTTTCCAAAATGGGTGAGAAAAGATGGACAAGAAAGTGCCCCTTTTCTCTAATCAAATCCATTCCTTTCTATATCTACAAAACTTGGTAACAATAGAAGACATTTCTTTTCATTCCTGTTCTTTTCTACCTTAAAAAAAATCTTAGAAACACGGTTAATGCTTGTCATCAATATATTTGCAATGCTAGAAAACGATTCGCGTGCTAATCCTAAAAATCTCACAGTTGATGATTCGAAGCTAGTATGACGTGCCTCTATACGAGGCACCACAAGCATGTCCCAACTAAAAGAGGAACGCAAGGAGAAAGGACCTAACTCCTCTAGGTCACATGCCCGGTTCCACAAAAGAGAGGCATTCAATATTATGTATTTATTTGCACAATTTTATAATTTAAATTTCATATAAATTCATTTAATTTTGATTAATAAGTTAAAACCATTTGAAAAATGATAGATAATACAAATTACCAATTTAAATTTCGATAAGTTTATATCACAATCGGATAGCTTCATTCACACCAGAACAAGGAAAGGTGTATCAATAAAACTGAGGTGATATATATTGATAGATTCATATGGGCGAGGAAGGGATTGTTACGTCACAAAATGGTAGTTTCTGTAAGAATGATGCCACAAAACAGTGTATGTTGCGCCAGCACATTAATACCCCCATTGCCAATAAAAGAAGACAAGACATTCAAACAGTGATCAAACGGACCAAAAATATAGATAAAGCAAGCCTAATACTGGGCGAGGTAATTTAGCATCTCTAGATATTTGATGGCTAATGACCACCATGAATCTGGTTGTAAAGTTCATGAAAATGGTTCCCACTTGTGATGAACTACATAAATCCATCCTGTTTAAAACCATAAGTGCACAAACTCAGGTAATTCTACTTGGGGCCAATATCCTTGAGGGCACAGATCTGCTCCTCTCCCATGGCACACATGACAGACACCACCAGGTCCTTACCCTCGGCAAATCCTTCCTTGATCTGTTTCAGTTCTCATGTTAGCATATATACCCCACAAATAATAATCCGAAGGAGACCACATATAATGGAAAAATGAATGATAAACATGTCATAAAACACATATGGCAGTCATAAACGCAACTCCACTAAAAAGGGAAAGTTGATACAGGATGCTTTTTTGGTGAGTGCAGGAATACGCCTATCTTGTTCTTGCCTTTTGATTCATGTCCGATTATGCCAAATAAAATCATATTACAGTATCAAATGGGCCAACCCATTTGGAACACTACTACACTAGATCTCATGATCAATGTCGGACCTTATGGTATCATTTCTAGTTTTCTACCAATATAATAAGGTAATATTACACTTCTGATAGACTGAATGCAGTAAAAGAGTGAAACACAGTTGGAAGTAAGACCATGACATGCCATAATGCAAAGAGAGTAAGAACAAGAAAAATAATATCCACAAACCTGCGAGAGCAGAGTCTCATCAGTTGGAAGCTTAAGATCATCCTTAGTACCACCACTGTCTGTCAGTAGGCTCACCTAAAACAATTTGGAAAGCAACAAAGGCTAAATTCGCCAAAGCAAACAAGAGAATAAATAAAATTAAAAATAATGAAAAATATACATACAAAGCCATCCTCAGATATATCAATAAGCTGGTAGTCAAGACGGTTGACATGAGGGACCTGTAATTCAAGGACATGTCTCATGTTTAGGATGGAAGGACGAACAACTGTACCTGTGGTACAACACCAAAAACCAAATGTGTGCACGTGCGCACATCCACGCACACACAAAAAACACTTAAAGAAGTAGACAATATACATCACAGTTGTGAGAAGAGGGAACAATATCTTCAAGTTTTTTCCCATTGAAGATGTCAATTGCAACAAAGTGACATTTAGCATGACCGTGCTTCCCAGTCTTGGAAGTTGAGACCTCAACAACCTGTATTGATCACATAAGGTAGACAAAACCAGAAAGCATCTTTTAACCACACAAGTATTAACAACAGCAATGAATAATAACAACCAAGCAAAGGTAAAGCAATAATAAAATAGCATTTTAGCTCTGGTGCGACATTATCATACATATAAACTGAATATTCATATTAGCTACACTTATTGCTCTGGGAGCTAACTTTTCTGCTTTAGCAATATCGACACATTTAAACACCTTAGATGAACTCTAACAATAACAGCAGCCTAGCCTCAGAATACAGTAGATCAGATGCTAAACATTTTGCATGACACGAGGAAAAGAGCATGGTGGTCATTGGTTCATTGCTAGATATCACTAGTGACCAAAAGAATCTTCTAGAAATAGCATCAAATATTGGCTTAGGAAACATGACATAAATGCAAGTTTCGTGGAACATTGCGCTAATCAGATCAACAATTTTCAGGTGAAAGATCTGCATATATCAGTTGAAAAAGTATGCTAACATAGATATAAAAGGAAAGAAATTCTCAATCGAAAGCTAAAGCATAAAATATAGTAAATACCTAAATTTAGATAAGGTCAAAATCTTAAAAACCAATGAGTGGCTTAATGATAATTGAAAAATCACAATCTCCAGACACCAACGAGATCATAATTAACTTGAAAACACGTGTATAGCAGATCTGAAAAAACAGGCAAATGAAATTTGCAAACACAAGTATGCTAGATTTGCAAGCACAGGTACAACAGATTTACTAAAAACAGTGGCAGCGAGGAGTAATAATCTATTTATCTAAGTTCAACCAACAAAACCATTAGCACCATCAAATTAAAAGTGTATGCGGATAGAAATGATAGATATATGCAACTCTATATACATAACAGATAACTTTGGGATTTAAAATCAATGAAAAAACAACAGATCTAAGATTCATATAACATTGAAAAGATTGAAAGACCTTGCAAGCGCGTCCTTTGATGACGATGTATCCGTTCTTACGGATGGTACCGGCCTGCTGAGGGAAGGTCTTGGAAGCTCCAGCGTCAGCTTTTGACTCGAACTGGTGCTCTTCGTCCGACATCTCTGCCACAAATCTAGAGAGAGAAAGAGAGCGAGTTTTCTAGAGAGAGAAGGAGCTTCTGAATAAAAATGATGCGCCGATTGAATTGAGAAGGATGTGATAAGAGATAGAGACGAATATATATGTCTATAATATAAATAGTTAATAAGTTTTATTGTTTTTAGTGAAATGGTGAATGAATTATAAAATGTCACACACTACTATAAATGAGAAGTATAAATGAGAAGTGCTGGTGTTTTTCAGAAGTAGAGGGTTTTGGTGAAACTTTGCCTGTACCCTAAATTGATAAACGTTTTGGTTTTGTGATTCGTTTTCAGCCGTTGGATTTAACGGAATATTAATTTCTGTATTTATTTTTTACATGTTAGAAGAGGTGTCAATGAGAAAAAGTAGAATATTCCTTTAAAGGCTACTTTTCTAGGTTCGCGTTATGAGGACGCTACCTTTTTCATTTGCCGTCTCTGGTCTGAAATTTTTCCAAAAATAAATAATAGGAAAGTGAAATATGTATATTCATTATAATTTATATTTTTTTTTATAAAGATTAAAATTTATATACCGAATTAAAGGCCCGTGATGTCTAATTCCTATGTTCACAGAAAATATCATTTGTGAGAGATTCTAATCTTACAAACTTAATTTAACTTATTTTTTACGATATAAAAATGCCATAGTTCTGAATTTACCAATTCAGTTTTTTATATAGGACAAGTGCTATGATTTTTAGATTATTATTGGAGTTGTTCCAAATACAATAGACTGTAAATTCTACAAGAACAATTAAATTTGATAGTGTTATATATCCATGAATGCTTTTTCTTTTGTTTAAGTAATATGTGTTTACAAGAAGAGACAGTTTCCGAATTGATGCGATTTATCAATATTCATTTTCATTTTAGTTAATAAATTTAAACTATATATTACAAATTAGGAAACAATTTATCATTTTCAGTATGGAGTATTATCAAATGACTATGGCTCTGTTCAAGAATAACCTTTTACTTTTAGATTATAATCTACTTTTAACGTAAAATTTAACTTTTGAAAAAGTAAGAAAAACTTATTTATTTTTTTTTGGATTGTAAATCAATATAGAAATCTTATTGCTTGTCCATAAAAATAAACTTGGGTTAAAAGTTAATAAAAAGTAGCTCCCAAACAGGCACTATATGTTGTATCTTCTGTATGTATATGTGTTGGGCACGCAGAGACAATATGTGACTGCATAACAAAAATTCCATTTTTGTGTTATACTCCGTATCATTTTAGACAAAAGATTATATATACTTCGTTCGTTCAAAAAAATTGCATTTTAAAAAGCTATCTAATATTCTCTTTGCTTAAAATATATGATTAAAATTTAACTTTTATTTGATTGATTTTAATTATAAAAAAATTAACATTCTAAAATTATTAAAATATTAACAAAGTAAACTCTTTATTATATAAAAGTTTTGTAAAATTATTGCTACAATTTGAATTTATAATTTTACAACCTAATAAAAACAAAATAAAATACATTCCCTCCATTCCACAAAAAAAATGTTATATTTTAGTTAAAATATTATAATTTTCTTCTTATTTATTTAAGAGTACTTAAAACAAATTTTACAATAAAAAAATTATTTTTAAATATATAATTTTAATTAAATATACAATATTAATATTTATTAAAAATTCAAATAACTTTGATGCCAAACGAAAGAAGTATCCGATTCTAATTTTGTAGATCGGACGAAGTATCGAATTCCAATTTCCAGTTGTTTCATATATGAAACTGAAAAGACGAAGGAAAATTATTTTAGAGATAGTGCGTACCAAATTCTACATTTCAGTCTGATTGACCCGCATCCATACCTTCTTATCAAAACAAGAAATTAGCAAAGTTCAAATTTCAAATATCATCCCAAAACTTTTCAAAATAATATCCAACATAAAGAAATCACATATGATATGTCAAGTAAAAAAAACCCAAAACTTAAATAGTACTACACCAAAAATTTTATACTACTAGCTTCGTTTTCCCCTGGACCATATTTGTCTGGCTTCTTTATCGAGAACTTCCGATAGAACTTTTCATGACAAAACCGACCGCAATACATGTACTAGATGAAGAAGAAAAAGTAAACTCGAATTAATAGAAATTTCACATTGCACGCTGATCAAACATAAATACAGGTTCAGTAAATTCTACGGGCAGGTTATTATTACAATCAAAAAAGAGATCTATGACCCTAACTCCAACTTGGTACGTACAATAAAAGCCACCCGAAGAAACCAGGTGCGGATTCATTAGATGTGGCACACTTGTCTTTTGATTTCTAAATGCCTCCATCACCAAAATAGTTCAGTATGTCATCGCCATAATAGTTCCATAATGTCCAAAATTTTCATTGTCCTAGTCGTACAATTGTGTTCCTCTTAGTATCCAAGATTAGGATGAATATGATGTACAAAAGGCAGGGCCGACTCAAAGTCTAAATATAACAAGATCAGTAAGTTTAGGCAAGTATCAACTGTCTTATGAGGCTGAGTTATATTACAACACTTTCCAAAGTACATGATGATGCTGGAAATGCTGCAAAGATGTGCTGCCCCTGCTAGGAATCAGTTTTAAACGATCCATGGCCAAGCCAACATCAGTCTAAACGGCTTTAACAAATCGTTAGATGGTGCAGAGGTACAAGTTGATGTGTATACCTACCTCTTGTTGAACAATAGATGTTCACTAATATCCTATTTGGATCCTCCCGCAGCATATGATTTATTGTACCACCCATTAATGTCATGTATGAATATTTGAGGAGGTTCTTCTCTGTAGCAAGCAAAGCACATAATCAAAGTCACAACCTAGTGATATGACTTAGAAAACAAGGTCAATGACATCTTATCTTAATAGTTTATTTTACCGTTACTCAGAGCATATGGATGGAATAGGATGAGATGACAAGTTATTAGCATATGGAAGATTTGAAAGGATGAAGTTAGATATGCATAAATTTATGAAAGCCATCAATCCACTAGATTAACTCTGTTGGTGTTGAAATCAATAATCATTGCTAAATATTGGATTCAGAGATGCTAATACTACATTATTACCTATATCAGCAGTTACAAAATGCTTTTAGCAGGTGCAGGTAGGTACCGGGTAAAAATAACATAGAGGGGATGAACTCTTTAAAACTTTTTGTTTAGTAATGACGTACTATGAGAATTAAAGAAACCATGTATTTCTTTAGCTGTGTGAAATGAAACTAGCAATACAAAAAGATGAAGTAGGGTTTCTTGGGGTATGATTCTTCAATTGTCCAACGCAACAAGGAAGCATATAGCAATTCAATCAATGCGCTAGGGCCTAGGGGGCACTTCTTGTCAGCACTTCATAGATGTTGATTGTAGATTTGGTTGATCAGTATAAGCAAACTCAAAAATAAAGCTTTGGTAGTTACACTGACTAATTGAGATTGGCTTCGATGACTGAAAATAGTGCATCAATGGAACATGTTTACAATTATAGTGCATCAATAAACAATTGTTCCAACTTAAAGTTTATTGAGCTTGGCTCACTGCTGCGATAAATGAATAGTATATTTCAGAGCAACGTGAATAATTACTTCCGTTTTAAGTGCAAGGCATATTCCCAGACTATCTCTCCATCCCATTTTAAGATATGGTCTGACTAAAATAATTAATTGTTTGAGTTATACTTGCCCGCTAAATAAATCAAAACCCCATGACATTGCAAACCATAGAAGCCTTCGTGCTGTAAAAATTTCTAGAACTTAGTATTATGTGTAGCAACAACAAATTATTGAAGGGGAAGATTGGAGAACAGTAGGAAAGAGATGATATACTAACATTTCATTTGCTTCTTGATATGTGTAGCTTGACGCAACAGCCAAAAGATTTCCCGCATGATTATATGATAATGAGGCAACACCGTTGGAGTATCTTGGAAACTGAAAGCACCAGAAGGTTAAACTTCATTGTGGTTGGAACTTGGAAGTGTTAACACGCGATGTGAAAGAGACTCTTCAATCAAACAACAAATTTGAAATGGAGCCCTTTTTACATGATAATGACACTTGGTGAATGGTTGTAAAGGAAAAAAAGGGAGAAAGAAAAAGGCAATAGCACCTGAGAACTAAAGTTATTCAGACGGTAATAAAAGACCTCCAAACAAGTTAAGGATAACATCAAACTGCAAAATGGTCGAAGGAATATGAATCTGCCTTTGGTATTTCTTAAAACAGCATTGAATTAAGGAATTCAGGACAAAAATTTCACTGAAAATTATCTATCAAGCATAAGCCACCAAAAATAAATGAAACAGAGGTTCAACAAAATTATGGGTACTGATCTGCTCTGTTTTGGAGGAAATCAAGTTGAATGTTAACTGATTTGGGAATTCTGTATCACAAAAAATTAGACTTAGCACATACAAAATCATATTAAACAAAATAAAGATAGAACTTACCTCGAATAGTCTTTTCTTGCTTTGAGCATCCCACATTATCATGTAGCCCTCATTATCACCCGTGACAAAAGAACCATCAATCCTAACCAAAAGTTAATTGAAAATAACGATGTAACCCTTTGTAAGAAACACAACATCAATTTTGTAGCAAAGAAATACATACGATGGATTAAATGCAATATCATTCACTGATGCAGAATAAGTCCTTCCATTCTTTGCTTTTGGATGACATCGGAAAACATATCTGCAAGACATTGTAAACATCAAAGCATTAATTGATGTAGGACAGATATGGTGGAAGTAACAAAACTCAAAAGCACATATTCTGATTTTCTAACCTACACAACCACCTCTTCACAAAGAAGAGGTCGGGGAACATTGAGGCTGCATAAAAGCATTAAGATTGCAAGGTAGTGGAAATCAGTGTGAGTTTCTGGGCAATTGCCTACCATTAAACACAACAGGCATCATTCTTAAAATCAACAATATTAATTGAGCATTCAGTTTCTTAATTATTATGAGATTGCGTTAATTGATATAGCAATAGAAGAAATCGTTATGTTTGGATAAGTAAATAAATATGGAAACTAAATATCCTAATCCTAACGGAATAAAATATTCTAGATTAACTGCAAATTAAGATGTCATTAATTTTCACTTACCTTGCAAGGTTTTTTATTAGCCTGCAGGCTAATAAAAAGCCCTGCAAGGTAGTTGATGGGTGTGTGAGTGTGTGCGTGAATATCTAGGCAGTGGCTTCCTATGTAACCAAAAAAAAAATCCACTTACCTTTATCTATAAATAATAATGACATATTTAATAAATTAGCAATCTACTTTTCTTGTTATCCTCATTGTTCCCCTTACATAAGTAGGAAGTAGAACTACACTACAAATATAACACAGAGCATGCATACAGAATATTTTGTTAATTTTCAATCTTCTGGCAGCATTATGAAAAGTTCATAACATAGAGGGATAAAAGGGTAGTTGCTAGAACATATTTCAATTCAGAATATCTGGAATTTCTAAGACTCCAAATATTTATATCCGGAAATATATGACCTAGTTGAGCCATTGTGTTCAAGCTACAATACATAATTAGAATAACAGTGAAATATTTCTTATTTCGTTTTGCCAATTGGCGTAACAGCATACATATATGTTATAGCTATTTAGAAAAATAAATATGCATTAAAAGGATGAATATTCATCTCAAAGGGGATGCATTATTAATGCTAGCTTTGGCATATCAGCATTACTCTTCTCATGTACACCATTCTAGATGTATAATGTTTCGGGTGTGATGGAAAACTGCTTCTTCTCCTTAGACTTTTTTCTTTTAATCAACTTTTTGGTTTTCTTTAGCCAATTTGACTTGCATAACAAAATTAGGTGTTTAACAGTTCAATGCAAAAAATGTTTGAATTCCAGCCAAATCAGTCAATTTATATACTTTTAACTAGAACTATTCAAACTGACCCATCAGAATTTGAACTGGATGGAGAGAAGTATTTCACTGCCACACGTCCGTCAATTGATCCAACAACAAATCCTGCTTGAACAGATATATCACATTGAAGATTAACATATAATAAAAAGTTATTGACTGAAAAAACAAATTCCAGAATAACCCTTTCATACAAATTTTATTTATAGTTGGAGTTATGCAAATAACAGAACAATTAAAAAAAAAAAAGAAAGAGTAAGATCAACTTAAATAAATATGATAAAATTTCAATTACAAGTGCTGAAGTGCATGAGGCAAAAATAGGGAAGAGTCCTCTTGATGGAAGGGTAAAGTATGGACAATTAAAGGATAATCGCGTATAATATGTGGATTCTATGTCATATAAGAACAGCTAAATACTTCAAGGCAATACTCTGTACTGCTAATACACAAGTAGATGGACTAAAACATTAAAGTTACAACAACGATCAGAATAGAATTGTGACAGTACCTTCAGATTTAACACTTGGGCGGACACATGTAATCAGATTGTCCAAACATGATTCTTTGGTATAGATTGAGTCAAAGTTGCGCAAGTCATACATACAAACTGAGGAACCAATGGCAACCATCAAAATAAACCCAGAAAGAGACATAGATCCCACCTCCACAGCAAGAGCTTTTGAGTATTCAAGAGGCTTTGATGAGCGTGCATCCCAACATTTGATCTTCTTATCCCAACCAGCAGTGACTACTTGACCTTTACAGCAGATTATGATAAATGTTGCTATCAATTTAGGGGTCCATAGAACTATAGACGTGACCAAACATTTTCATGCATTTCACACACAATGTGGTGTTGTCAGAAATATGAGGTGCCACAACGTGCTGATCAATAGCATGTAACTGTACCATTTTCATGTGTAAAAGCATATCGGTTTTATAAGTTAATGGACAACACATAAGGTGCATATATTAAAACTACAAGGCTACTAGTATGTTGGTACGAACGGCTTACATGTTTCATCAGAGAATTCAACACAGGTTGCCATGTTGTCGTGATGTCCAATTGTGTCATCAATTCCTGAATTGAGATCATGCCTAAAAGTTTTGCAGCAAAACCATGTGTCAATAAAGCTAAGTTAAAGTACAAAAACAACACAAAATGATAAAACGGAGTTACAGAGAACATAAGAATTATGATGCTTCTGTTAACATTCAATCAGAATTAAGGATGAAGAGAAACGAAAACTGCACCCTATAAGGAAAGAGAGAATAAACAAATTAATCCGGGAACCAAACCAAGTAGCCTACATTGTGCAGCTACATAATTCAAAGTTCAAAACAAAATTTAACATGCACCATATATAACTTATAGCCAGTTATAAACATAATATCCTTAATCTTTCGGCAATCCATTTGTAAAAATATCTAAACAGCCAACAGATGTAGAGTATGTAACAGACATCAGACGATAGCCATCAGGAATAAGTGAGTAACCGTGAGGAACAAAAGATCAAGTGGTTGTTAGCAAGAATTCTACAGGAGAGGTTTAATAGTTTCCTTCATATTCCTTTGTGGATGAAAATTACGCAATCTAATGGTTATGTCTTTCAGAGTAATGTTTTTATTACTATTTATTTATGCAACCTCTGGTGGCCTCGAGGGAAATGACAATAGTTACTTATTATCAGAAACAAGAATAAAAACAAAATAAATAAATAACTAACGGCTGATTACATAATTATATATATTAACACTTGACTCAAAATTTTAAAGTAATTACCATTGGATAGACACAAAAAGTACTGGAATATTTCATCTCCCTGGAACATATCAGCTACAAGTCATAAACTACCATCACATGTTAACTTTCCTCTAGGCTTTTTAATAAATTTTCAATACTTAGATAACACAACCCAAGTTGACTTATTCATATATCTTCCATTTAGGATAGATTTGTAGCATCCAAAATCCATATTATAAGTATCTTCAAGTATACCAGGGATTACAAGATGATTTAGGATAAAGATAGAGAACATTCAATACCATAAGCATCGATGTAATAGTTCAGCCAATTGGCTTACCGATGCTTGTTAAATTAAAATGATAAGAAATGGTCATCATGTTGCCAAGAAAACACTTCCGTGGAGAATGTTATGCACTCCTTCAAACTTCCCATTTCAAAGATAAATATACCAATTATAAATCATTGAGATACCATAATTTACTTTCAAAATGTTTTATATTTAGATGGCAAGGTAGGAAAATCGTAATGTTTGCCTCCTAAAATTCTTATAATAGACTTAATGTTAGCCAGTATAAGAGATGTGCTTTTGAAGCAGCATTTTGCTCAGTTATGAGCATGTGGATAAAGCAAAATAACACAATTCAAACATGCTGAATTCTTACATTCACCATAAACACTTCACCTGCAGTACAGTTATATGATATGATTGGAAATAATTTGCTAATGTGCATAATCCAGCAGAACACAAATAAGTTCGGTAGTGTATATATAGTAAGGAATCAAACAGAACAACAATACGATTGGTAAAGTATACTGTATAGAACAAACCTTCTGATAGAACAATCAGAACCTACAGTTAAAGCAACAGACTCGTTTTGGAAACAGCAATCCAGAAGTGCAGCTTCAGTCCGAGCTTCTGCCCTGAGCTTCGAGCTCTCTACATCATAGAACCTAAGCTTCTGAACATAGAATTTGTTCTTCAACAACATGTGTGTAAATTAAGAGCACAGATACATGAAACACAAACTTACCGAGTCCCAAGAGGAGATGAGGAGATTGTTGCAGTGCGGTGCGAATCGAATTCGAGATATGGCGTCTCCAATTGATTCTTCGAACACTAAACTAGTCCCATTCATTCTTGAAAAGCATCAAAAACAAAACCCTAATTCGTGATTCAAATGAAATTTGAAGTTCGAGACAGTTCGAAGGAGAAGCAAGATGGAGCGAAATGGGAAGATTGAAGCAGATGGCTTTTGGGTTTTTTAAACCTTAAAAATTTCCCGCTCAGTTCATATATTAGCGCCAGCGGAATCAGTCTTTTCTGCTTATGGTAATTCACTATTTTAGTATTTTGTCATCTCACTCCATTGGGTCCATTGACTCCATTCCCTATATAAAAATTTTGTAATTATATAAATAGAAGAAAATAAAATATTTAACGGTCAAAATCATTGACATTAAATATCATTAATTCAAGGGAGAAAAACTGATACTCACGTACTAAAGAAGTCTTTTGTTTGAACCTGTAAAGCATACTCTATTCTAATTGAATAGTTGTTCTCTCGTTTCTTTCTTTTTTTGGGTTACACCTTTCCTTTTCTTTTTAAATTAATTAATATTGGCGTTATTTGTTGGCTGTGACAACCTTTTTATCTTATCTCATTTCATACATTAGTACGTTGTTTTAAGTAATCATCGGTTGCTCCAATTGAGGCCCTTTATACGAGTTTTTTCGCAATTTCTTCACTTAAAAGTTAAATCGTAAGTTTTCAACTAAGTTAAAAAGTATTCAAAAATAAATCATAATCAACTTATAAGTAGAAAAATAAGTTGGAAAGAAACATTTAAAAGTGATCAGTAAGGGAAATAAAAAAAAATAGTCGTCCCAAACAGGCATTGAATCAACAATATTCGAAGTTGCTAAATTTTAAATCACATTCTGTAAATAATTGTCTAAAAGGACCAAAATGAAGCATAAATAGGCCAGAAGTTTTCTCGAAATCTCAAGAAACATTTTGGGATGGACATTATCACCCTTTTAACTTTCATTTAAAAAAATATAAATATACCATTTACGGCATACTCAATGCTGTTGTTGAGGTAAAGTGGTAAACTAAACATAAATACTCAAATTAAAGTTGTAATTCCAAAACCTAAACATGATAATCGAAATACGAGGAATCACTTGTAAAAAATCGAAAAAGAAAAAAAAAACCATTTGTCATGTCAGAAGTGTGGAATGCCAACTGCCAAGCATTAGCCTTGCAGAGAAATTATAACTTAAGCAGCAGTTGTGCATCTCATAAGATATTGGAAGACCAAACCTAATGATTATTACTTCCATTTCGGGTAAGAACACTGATTTCTCACATACATTAAATAGAGATGCTATCACTGTCAAGGAAGAACCTCTCCTAACATGCAGAACTTCTTCCACTCATTGGGCTCAGCCTTTAAGAATATTTCACATTTTGAAATCATTATATTTTTCATCTGGAACATAAAAATCAAACTTGACATCAACAGAACCAGAATTTTCACCATTGTCTTTGTATTCAACATTTGTGATCATTCCAAACTCATCCTCATCTTGAAATTCAGGTCTTACACGCCGGACGGGAACTGTGACAGAATATATGGTCCCAAGAGCTACATCAGTAGAAACACTCAGCTGAACTTTATCTTGTGCTTCTATCTCCACAAAATCAGATAAAGCACTCACGATATTGCTCACTATCTTCTGCTTTGCCTCATCGCTAACTGCACAACGATCAGAGAAGAGAATCATTTGCAATCGCTGTTTAGCAATATTTGCATTAGACGTTCTTTTAGTTGTCGGTGATGGGAAGATTATTTTCCAAGCCAAGTTCAAGCGTTCAAAGAAACTCATAGTTATGGCGTTGAGGAAGAAACTCTCAGCTTCTTCACTAATGGAACCTGATGACAACGTATATTCACCAGCACTGCCAAGAGGTCTTTTAGAATGGCAACGGATACTATGAGCACCAACTGCAGAATGAGACCACTTGGTTGTGACCCCGGAAGCACTTGATCCTCCATCTATGAAACTACTAAAATCTACCTGTATTGCAGCATTAAATACTCTTAGAGAAACATGTAATGCAGTAACGGTGTAACAACCAGATATGACTTCGTAACATAGACAATTTGGTTACGATAACCCATTCAACAAGTCTAGCTTGTAATCTGTAGAACAAAAAAGCAGCAAAGTACCACCACATGTATCTGATTCTTTTGAGAGTTGTGAGATAAGCATTCCAATTCACCTGACATAACAAGATAAATGCTTTGATGGTTATTCTTGTTTCAGGGATGA
This sequence comes from Centella asiatica, assembly GCA_014636745.2. Taxonomy (NCBI): domain Eukaryota; kingdom Viridiplantae; phylum Streptophyta; class Magnoliopsida; order Apiales; family Apiaceae; genus Centella; species Centella asiatica. Next base: position 34,961,733 of record CM025780.1, on the reverse strand, counting down.
TGGAGATCTCCATTTTGTAACTTTCTATCCATATCTTTTGGAGAACTTTTTTTGATGTTATAGCACTCATTCATGGAATTATCTCTGTAAGTTTACAGAACTGCTCGAAACGCTAGAAGGAATGGACTCTTATTCAACAGTTATATGAGAGACGGACAACTAGAAATAAAGTCTTTTGTTTTTCTGCTCCCATCCTGGCCAAATCCCCTCTAATGAGTGACAAAAATTATCCGGAGGAGAAATTTAAAGTGTCCCTAAGAGAGTGTGTGTGTGTGTGTGTGTTTATATATATATTAGCAATTTCATTTTGGGATTTGCATCTATTAGCTGCTTACTCTTTACTCCATCTCAATATGTTCAACCTACTAGATTATGACCAAGAGTCTTATGTTCATCGAATTTTCATAATTTTCTTGTCCGTTCATCCTTAATTGGGAATTCTGGAGTTAGTTATTCCAGTGGATAAAGGGATGGCTGACGATGTACTTGTTACAGCACTGTCTTTATTTAGTTTGCATTTCAAATATTCAACTTTTCCAACTGCTTGTAAATTTGATGACCATAAGTATTTTCTGTCCTAATTATTTATTAAAGTAACTTTTTGTGCATGCAAATCCCAAAATGAAATTTCTAATATATATATAAACATATATATATATATGAATTATTAATTGAAAAGTAATCACACACTATGCTGTTTGTCCAATTAACCTGTCTTCCTGATAAATTGTCCTCTTGTTGCAGCAGAAGAATTTTACCAACATAAACTTGACCATCATTTAAAAGAAACTAGTTGTTTCGGAAATTGAAAACATGCATCTTATTACTCTTCTTGTCTTTCAAAATTCTACAAATTGAACCAAGTGGCTGACACTCTATCTGATCTTTCTAACTATCAAATGATTACAAACTTCTACAAGAAAGCGTGTAAAGGGACTTAGTACGTACTAAGTTCTACATCAGTAAATCTACAAATGTATTAAAAGCCTACAGTTGAAATGAAAACAATAACAGGCCAAGCTCCCAAGAGTGTCCTTCCAAGCAATGCCAAACCGGGTAGACACGCAAACCCAGAAGCAGAAAAGCATCAATAAAACGACAAAGACATATAACCAAAATCAACTTATGAACAAGCAGCACATAAACTCCATCAAAAACTTAAAACTTAAATCGTGATACAGTACATAATTATCAATAATCTGAACTCGCGAAATCCAAAAACCCGAAAACATTTCCACCCAGAAACTCAGAATCATCGTATTAACCGACTAATCTGATAAATACCCGATTCAATTAAGAATAAAGTTGCAAAACTAAATTTTCAGAAAATGTGGAGGAGTGTACCTTTGAAATAGGCAAGGAGTTCCGAATGGAGCTAGAAGGATAGGGGCCTAATGCTGCAGAGACCCTCAAATCTCCAGAAATCGCCATTTTTAATTTCAGGTATTAGGGTTTCGACAACTTGCACTTTTTAGTGTTTGATACTTTCAGGTGCTCAAACAACAGCAAAACCAGAGGGGTGAGAACTAGTACGCTCAACACGACGTCGTTATGCAATATTTCGGCACAGAACTTAAGAGTCAGATGACGCTATAAACATCAAACATGGCCTTTTAATATGTTTAAGGTGAAACAATGAAACGATGAATGAACAAGTTGGGCAAGTTAACGATTCGGTAATATTCTTTGACTTCGTATTTGTTTCTAGATCTGGGTTTCCAAATTTGTACACTAATAAAAACAATGTAATACAGTTAAAAAATATTTAGAATTACATTTTATTGTTATAGTGAAATGATAATATAATAAATTTTAAAATCAATATAATCAATAAAAGTTTGTGTTATAAATTCAAAAGTCTTTGTTATATATAACTAAATTGACGTTAAATTTTAAATTTAACATATGCAAGTTAAAAAATATTTTTAATTTGAACGAATGATAGTAACACTTTAAGGGCACATTTGTTTGGTGACATATTAGATAATCAAATAATACAATATGATCGATGATCAACAATGTTGAAATGACAAGTAATAAATTTTGGTAATAAGATATCAAAATTATTTATTTCATGTAATATTATAAATGATAATATTGGACAAATATATTTAGTTCATTTTAGTATTTGAGTAGTTATGTTGTACATTTTACCAATTGCCCTTAATTATAACAAATGAAATATATTATTATTATGATTGTATTATATATATACACACACATGTATTATTAAAGTAATAATAATATTTTATTTTTTATATAATATATTTTATTGTATATTACTATCACATATATAGTGATATATATTGTATTATATATACTATGCATAACATATATATATAATTATGTATATGCATGCTACTATCCTATATATATAACTTGTATATATACACATTATACATATATATAATATTATAATATTTAATAATTATTATTATTGTATACACTGAAAATTATATAAAAATATATAATTATATATTATATATAATAATAGCGAAAATAATAATAATTTATTAAATATTATAATATGTATAAATATATATTATATTGTTTACCATATATTGTAACACAATGTGTAATATATATTACAATATTAATTATATATATATTGATAATATAATTATATGTATATTGTGAGAAACCGAAAATTTAAATAAAATATATGAATATTAAATTCATTATTTATTAAGTTTTTGTTCATTTTCAATAACCGATAAATTTTACGATTTAGTTTACGCACAAATCACGCTAATCGATACGCGCACGTCCAATAGTGACAAATCGTAACGAACGTGATATTCTCATATTTGCGAGACGTTAATCATGACAAGAATTTCATAACATATTTCTATCTCACCTATGCGGATATACTTTTCGGTTTATGCATTAAATCAATGTATAACCATTTAAAATTGTAATTAGTGAATAAATAATTTAATTTAAACACTAATTAATTCAAATTTCAACATTTTCTCAACGTGGCAAAACAAAGAGGTGTTTTACAATCCAAGAAAAAAAAATTCAATCCAAGTAAAATTTTCAAAAATTAATCCAATGACCAAAAATGATTTACAAGTTATATAAATACATCTTATTGACTAAACACTAACCTCAATTTCAGTCAAATATTTTCAGCAAAGTCACTAAACAAAAATTTAAATTCGGATCTTGAGCATTTATTGAAATTTTGGACATTTATTCCATTAAAACTTTAAAGAAGTATACACGTTGCTCTGTTATTTTTGCATTTATTATTATTTCTGTTTGTGTCATTGTGTAGATAATATTTTTCAGTATCATTTTCATATATAGCACATGTCTATAGCATTAATGGTTTGTGAGTTATTAATTTTTAAAGTTTGAACAAAAAATAAATAAAAATTCAAGAAATACTTAAAACCCGTATGAACCCTAATTTTTCGGCTAGATTCTTAGGTAGTTGTTCAAATTGATTATACAAACCTGTTTCTGCGATTGAGTGCTTCGTTTTGCCTCAAACAATTTGAAAAATGGAGTACTTCGGGTCTTCTTGTTCAACTGAAATATTTAAAATACCTGAATGATTTTCTTGATTTTTTTCCTGCGATTGAGTTGTTAAAACTTGAAATAGATTGCATGATGAGTTTATGGGTGTTCAATCTTTCAAATCCATGCTTGAATCGTCAAAAATGGTCAACGGATAAGGTTTTGATGCTCGGTCGCAAGCTTCGCCGTTGTTAAGGGCGAGCTCGCCGATGGCGAGCTTCAAGCTCTTGCTATGGCTGCTTTTAGGCAATGACATAAAGGCTAGGGGTACATTAGTCTATGTAGTTGTCACGACAATGGTTTCGCCACCAAGAGTCGTGTCTGTGTGGGGGATTGGCAGCCCAGTGACCGTGGCAACCAAACGGTGTCAACGACGCTAGGGTTTTTGTTTTGCAGATGAAGAAGAATAAAATTATGGGTTAGGTCGAACCGACCGAATTCCGACCTGCCCGTGGCCCGCGACCCGACACTGTTTGACTCGGTACATGACTCGGTTTGACCTGTCCGACCAACTGTTAATCCGGATTTGGCCCAATCCATTTTTTTTTTAAAATAGTCAATAAATGGTTTTCAAATAATTATTTTCACATGTAAATTAACTTTTACATTATTAAAATTTTATGATTTAAATTTTGAAATTTATTTATGATCTTAGAGTCTCTTAATTACCACAATTAAGTGACGAGTCATTAATTCATAAATAATTATTATTTAATTTAAACAATTAAATAATAATTAATGAATAAACTCTAAAAATTTATTAAATGATTAAATAAATTATTTAAGCTAAGAATAATTGAGGAAAAATCTTGATTAATTAAATTAAGAAATCAAGACCAATTATTATTTAATTAAAATAATTAATGAATAAATTTTACATGATTATTAAATGATCAATAAATCATTTAATTTAAAAGTAATTAAGAAATAAATTACTTAATTGATCAAAAATTATTATTTAATTAAAGCAATTAAATAATAATTTAAGAATAAATGTTTAATAATTGATAAAAGATCTGTAAATCTTTTATAATTAAGATTTAATTAAGAAATGATTATTGTTTGATTAAAACAATTAAATAATAATTAAGGAATAATTTTTTTAATAAATGTTAAATGATGAATAAAATCTTTTAAGCAAATAAAATTGATTAATTAATTAACCTAAGGCCTTTAATAATTTAATTTAAATTATCGAGAGCCTACGAAAGACGTATTATCAAGTCCATAAATCTATCGGACTCCGATTTGGTTTCAACCGAATCCCAATTCAACGAATGATTACTCAATTAGTCAATCACGGACTTTAGTATTTCACGAACACTCCGCATGTGCATCCTAATGTGTAATTAAGTTGAGATTTATCATGTTATTGCATGTACATGTTTTATATAATTATTTATACGCGAGTGTTAAATTTCACTAAGGACTCAAGGCAAGTATATACTTACTCTACTTTTATTTCAATTAATACATATGATCATTCTTTCGATATACGTAATGTATTCAAGATTTTAGCATGTCAATATTCATGATTTAATTTGTTCAAAGTTAAGTAACATACGATCCCTTGATCCAATGTACGTGAAAAATGTTGTATTTGAATCAAATGTTCTTTGTGCGGTGGGGTAACTAAAGGTTAGTGAGATACATCTGTCTGGCATCTCGGGCCTAAGATTTATAGGGAATGAGAACCGAGACATTGGTAACCGGACACTCGCAGACAAAAGGTTCGCAGATAAAAGGTTTCTGCATCGACTACTTATGTCATTATGATGAAATCAGACGGTGGTCAGGCTGGCCAACTGATAAACTGTTTGATATGAGTTCCTAAGGGCACGTACGCCAAACGAACATGGTTATAAGGCACACGTGAATTTATTCTTTATCCTTTTAAGTAAAAGGTCAAACCCCTCGTTATCACTCGGGAACCTTAGAATCCATCTTTCCAAGATATTAAGAGGTGTTAACATTATTTCCGTCAAACCTCATAAACACTTACACTCAATAAATTATCCCTCTTTCAAAATTTACCCAATACTTGTTTATATACTTGCGAGCGTAATCGCTCACGGTACTATTATTAAATGTTTTTACAGGTCATGGTGAGAAAGACGAATCGTCTGATAAAGGCAAGACGAGAATGAACGTTTCTTGATCGCCCTCTTATAGATGACATTCAGGGGGAGGGTGAAGCACGAGGATATTATAGAAATGTTTAGATTGTAAGGTTTGTGTGGGTTCCACATAGACTTCCGCTGTTAAACACTCATTTATTTTGGATAATGTAATAGAGATTTATAATTATTTCTCTTAATTTAATGATATGTATGCTTGGATGCTATTACTGTTATTTTGTCAATTATTAACGGTACCCGAAATCCAGTATGAGATTTTTTGGGCCGTCACATATATAGTATATTCTATTAAAATGTGAATGGTGCAAAGTAATTAAATATATGTCTTTGGTCATCTAAATTATATATATATATATATCAATATTGATAATATAATTATATGTATATAGTATATTGGTAACAAATTAATTAAATATATGTATATAGTATATTGGTAACGTGATAACACTCCAAAAAACGACTTAAGATATTATTAAAATATTACCAATTTACTCATTATTCATTAAATAGTCATCTAAGATAATAAAGTAAAACAAACACATTCATTTCATATAATACTCATAAATTACTAATAATATGAGATAATCACAAACAAACATATCGGTAGACTATTCAAGTTGATGCAAAAATGAATATCACAATTATACGATTTTTGATTAAAAATCTGTGAAGTAAAGCGTATGTGTAGTGTAGTGTATATACAAAGAGTGTGTATTGAAATGATATATATATATATATAATTCAAGAATGAACGCTTAATATATACTATATTTGATTCTTTTATCTTTTAACGGTATGACACCCAAACACATAATTAAGTTGAATTAATAATATTCGTAGTAAATATTATTTTGTTATTAATATAACTTTGAGTGTGTAAAAAGTTAAAATGTGTCTATCAAAAAAAATAAAATATACTTGACTTAAAAAGAATTACAATTTTAGATATCTTTTAAGAAATGTCCGAACAATTTTTTGAAGACAGTAAAAGCAAACTCAAATTTACATTTTTTTATAAATAAAAAAATCCATAAATATCCATTTGATCCCAATGCGGGGGGCAAAAGAAGAAAAAAGAAAATCGAGAACTTGACGGGACTGCTCAATTACAAAACAGAAGAGAAGTCACTGAACTACCGACCAGAAGTGAAGACGGAGCCTCCCGTTTGCATGTCCGCTCTCCACCGGATCCTAGTAAAGCCATTTCATAGGATTTCTTCTTCAATTCCGACACCAAACGTAAGATAAACTCAAACATTTCTAGTTCTGGTTTGCAAATTTCCAATTTTCTTAATTTCCTCGGTGTAGTGCCGTTACGAAGCACCTCAATTCGTTAAAATTAGCTAAGCATGTTCCGTCATTCTACTGTATCATGGATTTATGGTTATTTTCTTACCGATCTATTGCTGGTTACTCCACAGGGATTGCTCTGCATGTTTCTGTTACTGTGGATTTCTTTATTGAAATTTGAAGAAATAAAAAATTGCCCTTCTAATTTGTTGAGATTTTATGATAAGATGAAGTCAATTGACAAACTAACAAGAATTTAACAATTATAAAGGAAAGAAAGATGTTTAATTTTGTTCTTTGCTGTTCCGGTTGCAATTTGTAACAGATGTGCAAGACTAATTAAGATTTTGAACTGCAGCTTTTCCATTATTTTTGATATAATTACTACATGGAAGTAATGATGCTATTGAAGATTCCAGCTGGTTTACGTCATATATTGTTGGTGGTTAGCTTAATTTTGTAGTATTACCATTTTGATGACTGAAGCGATCTGTTTCCAAATTCAATGGTGTCTTACTAAATTTATGTGTTAACTAAGAATAATTTTTGATGAGATAGGTCACCTAGACATTTAGCGTCATAACATGGATGATGAGATGATTACCTTGGACAACGTAATGTCAGTTGAGCTTGCAATCAAAAGGGAGCTTGAGTATCGAACAAAGATGGAGGCATCAAACTTGCAAAATCGAGTACACTTGAAACCGTTGGTGCCATTACAGGTAAGTTTCATTATGATGATTCTATCAGGCATATAATCAATACTGAAGCTTAAGAACTATGTAAATTATCGTTTTGGGGTTTGAAATTTATTTTAGTAGGTCTATGTAAATTATATTTTATGGGAGTTATGTTTAAATATGTTGTCGTTCAATTTCAGATCCTACATATATATGCATTACTTCTTTCAGAAGGCTACAAGAAATGATGTATTGTGTATTATATAAGATTATTATCTCTTTATGGACTATAATGTCCTATGTTATCTCATATTCTTCTACAATTGAGTATCTTGGATTAGAAGGGATGAATTAAGAGTGACACATCATATTCAGATATTACTTAGTTTGGCATATTCAATGTTTGGCTTAATTTTCTAATTGTTTAACTAACTGGATTTGCATAACCACAATTTATAGAACTACTTGGGCTATGGTTGGACCTAGAAAAATGGGTAATGATAAAGACTTTTTGCCCATTTAATGGGTAATAAACTAATAATATTATCCATGAATCCATTGAAATACCCATTTGTCACCTCTGGTTATAGTCAATGGGACTACATTAATTAATTTAAGATTATTCCTAACCCAACTTGCATTAATACTTGAATGTTTCTGCGACATGACTGATTTAGTTTCATAAAATTCCAGTATCATATTTAATTGGATTAATTCTGGGTTGACAAATTTCTATAATGATGTTAAGCTATTTTATTTTTTTGTTTGTTTCTGTTGTTTGAGTTGATTGTGGCAGCAATGCGAAAACAGATGCTTAAAAAGCATTCTTAATAAAGCATGCCACATTAAATTACTGATTCACTGTCATTCATTTCCACTGAAGTAGATAACAATCTCAAGTATGTTTATACTTTATAAAAGTAAGAAGGAAAAAAGGAAGAAACCTTTTGAACTACAGATCATAATTTCTGAGAGCAGTGTCTCTTGAAGCATTGAAGAAGACTATTTTAACTATAAAAAAAAAGTACTCCCTTAGTTCCACAAAAAGAATTACATTTGAAAATGAGATTTGTTCCATACAAACAGTTAAAGTTGCGTGATTTTATTATTATTGTGCTATATTTTCTAAAATTTGTCATTACAATATTTTTATCTTATCATTAGTTGAACATTTATAACAAATTTCATGAAAAAAAACTTATTATTTGGACATCTAATTCTCGTTCAAATATACAACATTAATATCTGTCATAATTTAAATATAACTCTTTTTGTGGCATGAAGGTAGTATTAATTCTACACATACCTGGTATGCAAGAATAAATAAACTTGAACCCTTAACATGATAGGTAGTTATTGTATTTCTGATTGGTAGCAGTAGATGATCAGGAACTTTTGCTTTTTTTTTTCTCTATAATTAGCGTGCTTCTGATTCATGAACAAAGCGTCAATTTGAAGGTGATTGTTAAATGAAACTGTTGTGGAACAACAATTGTTTTCTTGAATTACTGTCATCCCCTTCAAACGGCCGCCCTTTCATTGTGCAATCACAGGCGTACGGCTCTTTAAATTTCACACTTTTCTGTTGGTTTTATGTTCATCCTGTGGCCTTTCTTTTGTAATTGTCTCTATGTAGAGAAAATTTGATTAATCACAAATTTGAAGATTTATTTCTATATTCTCCTAGATAAATGGGATGAAACTTCATCCCTTGGATATTGCAATTATGTTTCCAATTCGCATATCTCATACAACCATTCGTGTCATAGGGACCTCCTCAAATTCAAGCAGGATTAAAGAGAAAAGAGCCAGCTAGTAACTCCCAAGTCTTTCCTGAACGTCATGCTTCTTCAAGTTGCCAATCTTTCCAAAAACACCCTGCTGTGCTTGTCTGCAATGCATGCAAGTTGGCCTTTGCTACAGTGTTTCATCTCAGACAGCATTGTGAAAGTCCAAGACACCATGAAAAATTGCTTGAGTTTAAGAGAAAGAAGGTGGCTATAAGTAATCCACTATCATGTGACCTGTGTAAATCTCCAGGTTCAAGCATGATTGTAATAGAGGGACATCTTAATGGGCTAAAGCATGCTGAATCCCTTAAAGCTTTTGAGAATGCAAAATTGGCAAGGGCTGGACAAGCTTGGCTGCAAACAACAAACCCGACATTCTCAAATAGTAGGTCGGTGTTGTAAATTTGAGGGAGGGTACACAATATGGAGAATAGCAGGTTAAGACTTCCGTGTTGCTGCTACTCAAGTAAGTGTTTCTGTCACTTGTTTTGTATGAATTAAGCTTGCGTTGCATTGACTTTATGTCAATTTTGTGGCATGCAAAATATGTGAAAATGGATAAGAAGAGGATATATATTTATCTAATTTCAAAATTATATATAACTGACACACACATGTCTACATGATAAATGTTAAATGTTTTTCAATAATTTTTTGCCACAGGCATTGTGTGTGCGTGTTTAACTATTTGTATAAATTTAAAATTGTAAGCTGTTGAAAATTGTTGGTGGCAATAAGTGTGATTCTGGCGTGCAAGAATATTGAGAATGAATCTTGAAAATGTTTAATATACTTTTAGTGGGTTCTGTTGATATAACTTTAGATGGATACAGAGACTTTCTGTTTGTTTCCCGGTGCCAATTTATGAACCAATTGAATAGCTACTTGTAGGAACCTGAAAAAACTTGAAATGGTCGTGACCACTCGTGCAGTAATTGAGCTTATTTTTACAACTTATTATTATTATCTGACACTGTAATGTTGATTACAGTCTGATATGAGGAGTGTGAGAGGGACGCAGGCATATTTAACGGACGTAAGCGAAATCTTGAGAAGTTCTTGTTAAAGAATGTAGGATGAAAACTAGTTCGAGATATTGTTTCTGATCGAGGTATGTGACTCCATGAAAACTATAAGCAAAAGCAAGGCTTTTCCTCCTTGAATGGCAGATGAAAGTACTATGTAAGATACCAAATAATGCAATCTGTTTAACAAATTGAAATATTTTCCAGAATTCTTTCTGCTTCTGATCTGCTGTTGTTAAATAGAAATCGATTTATGGCTTTTTGGGTTCCGAGATTTTACAACTACTCCCTCCATTCCTTAATAGTTGTCACTTAGAAATATGTTATGGTCAAGTTGACTATATTTTGACCTTAAAATGACATATATTTACAATTAAAAAATTATAAAATTTAAATTTTACTGTAGATTGAATAAATTTTATTGTGATTATAATTGTGTTACATATATATTTATAAAAACATAAATATTTTAACTCAAAAATTAGTCAACTTGACCAGAAAATGTCAGTTAAATAGCAGCGGACGGAGTAGCTTCTTGCCGGGGTAGTTGTGGTGGGCATATGATGTTGAAATGTGTTGGTAGGTGACGGACATAAGGAGGTCCCGTGTTGGAAATGTGTGTCCCGAAAGTAGAAATAAACTCAGATCGTCTATATTACTCTCTTAAATCTAATTTCCAAATCAGGTGATTCATATTTCATCTTATATTATTTTTTGTTAAGTCATTTTATGAAAATTCTATAATTCGAAAATCGAAAAGTGAACAACTGGCAACTTTGGTAGGCATATTCACGCAATCAATAACCATCATTCAGATGAAGATAAAGGGAGGGGGCAAAAAGAGAAGAACCACTTTTTTTTATATGGTGAAGGTAGCATGTACTGTGAGTATACAATATACAACTACATTGAGAAAAGGAATTATAAAACAAACAAGCAAAAATTTAAATAAAAAAAGAAGAAACAAAAGTGTCGATGAAATGAAGTTGAAACAGTACTCGTATCCAAAGGCAACCTAAATGATATAGAAATGAAGTTAGCCAGTTGGTCACCTGGTTGGAGGGTTGGTATTGTTGGTAAAGCGGCGACGGTTCTTGTGTTAAAAGTTTGAGTATTCCGATCTATGCTGTTACATATGGTGTTATGGTAACACTACTCAATACATAGACATAAAAAATTAAAATAAAATTTATAAATTATTACCCACCATTCATTTATCCAAATGGCACAATCTGATGTTACTCCCTCCTGTTCACCTAAGTTATCTATATATTAAATATTTTATTTAATATTAAAAAATAATAATAAAAAAATATTTGATATGAGATTAATATAAATAAAAAATATAACATATAAAAAATATCACTTAAATAAAAACAACAGTTATTATAAAAATGTAACACTAATTATAGATTCGATTTCGTTTATGTGTCGTCACACGCATGAACATATATAATCGTTACTCGTTGTTTTCAGTATGTCAGGTGATGTGATCTAGTTAGGCCCTCATTCTAGTTCTGGATTGGAATTGTGGTGATGTTCGAAATTTAAGTTTTTCTTGTTTTGTGGACATCTGCCAATCCAGCCCATAAGGTATAGTCAGCCCAATGCATTGGCATTCAGTGTAAGTTGATATCTACTACTTTTATATATATGAATCACTAGCATTTTTGGAAAAAATTTAATTATCCATACAAATTAACATTTCAAATATAAAGGGGCATGTAAATTTTTTTACCTTTATTTTGTGTAGATATGGTTTCTTGATATTATGTAAAGCTGATATACGGAGTATTTTTCAAGGTTAAATGTAATCCGAAATTAGTAAAATAATAATCGATGTGTTTATCATTAGAATGCATTCTTTTACTCACTCTCTTGTACTCTATGTTTATAATGCAAAATTCTAACCCGTAGAAAAGGAAACGGGGGCAGTGATAATAGCGTTTCTTCTTCTTTTTTTTTTTTTAAATTTAACTCATAATGCTTCTTTTTCACATATAATAGTAATAAAAGCGAGTTTTTTTTAAAAATTTTTTTTGGCTACACTGGGGCCTTAACCGCCCAAAGGAAAAAAAAACAAAAACTACTTTATAGTAAAATTTCCATCGTCATTTTTAACATGGATGTCTGGATGACAGATTTCACTTAAACTTTCACATTTCAGATCAAAAGTAAGCACTACGTATTATTTTCACTTCTTAAACACAGATTATTGGCAACATTTAAAATCCATTTTCACCCAAATTAATACTTGCAAATTGACCGCTAAACAAGCTAATCATGTAATTATGCTTACGGTCATGGGTTGAGAGCACTTTTTGAAACCTTAATAAAGGGACAGATTTGGAAACTGATGGAAAGCAAAATTGCTTCTGCTTTTCTGGGAAAATTGAGCGTGGAGCAATGAGTATGTAAAAGGCTAGTATTCCTCGGGAAACGTGACAAGATTAACATGAGGAAGCCATGATTGACAGATTTTGCTTAATTCAGGACCACAACTGAACCTAGTGGCAATTTCGTCACACCATTTGAAAGGACCTCTTTTGTAATTTTCTCAAATTTTGAGGGCATAGGGGCAACCCCGGACACTAGATTCGTGAACAATATCGGGATTTGAGGTGATGAAAAAGGTGAAAAGCCAAACTTTCCGGTTCCACGATATCTGCGTACGGACATTCCGAAAATCTATATGCGTTCTATTCCCTTCATTTTATAATAACTCTAATTTTGACGCTTTGTGCATAAATTTAATAAATGAGTTCTTTTATATGGCAAATCATTTATTATTTTTTCTAACAATGTTGTAGAATTTAGGAAAGTGTTTTCGTAAATATATAGTGTATATGTTAATTTATAAAACTTGATTAATATAGTATATAATATTATAATTTTTCTATTATTTATTATACAAAAAAACTAAAAAAATGATACTCTCCTTAATTTTGGATAAGATACCTCTTGGAAAAATAAAATAGGACTCTGATCCATTCGTGATAAGATTTCTATTTTATAAATTATGCTGACTATATAGGTGTTAAGATTTGAAATTACAAAATATTCCGCATGTGTTATAAGTTATTTTGTTCTAAAGTTAGAAAAACTGATTAGAATACATTTTCGAAATCATCGGATACAATTTGTTTTACGTGCAATGTCAACATCTCAGAGGTTGTATATGGACATAATTCTCAAATAATTTATAGTATTCAATTTTGTCAATAATTAAATAAATTTATCAAATTAACTATACAATTGAATAAGTATATAATGGAATATTAAATTTTAACTACTACATCCAATTCAAAACAATTCTTATTTAGAGAATATGTATATTATCTGATCATTTAAATTAATAATTTGATAATCTCTTTCCCCGGTTATAACTATAAGTGAACTTCCGTTTATTTGTAATGTGATATTCTATTCTTATATTGTACTCCTTTTATTCTAAAAAAAATTGTTTCAAAAATTTGAATTTATTTGTAGAATGGAGGGAGTAATTTTTAATTATTTATGATATTTTTTTTCGCTATCCATTTTGATCGTATCCCAATGTCATAAATCAAGCGACTATAAAACCAACACAAAATACCCGAGTACTTCACTCTGCAATAAAAAACGCAATGCATATTTCTTTTAAGAGGATCCGTTTCATAAATAATTGCTTTGTTAACAAATTAATCTGCGCCATATTTATATTTATTGCATCTTTACAAATTACAATACAATCTCTCCCAAGTATCTCGCATACATCCTAAAGAATGTTCTCATCCAAAATCTTTAAACAAATGGTTATATATTTATATTTATATTGATTTTGTAGAAAAAAGAAACCGAAGTCTGTCGGGAAGGGATTAATAATTTGAGCTGAAGCGGAATTATTAATTTACTTGCAACTTATAACTTCGCGACATTTTGACACCACACAAATAAAAACTAGTTTATCTGTTTAAAAATCAACGTTACATTTTAATTTCAAATTTAGTCTTTTAATTCTCATGTAAAATTGTTATATGAATATTTAATTTTGATTAGTATATATTACGGTATTTGTTAACGATCCAATACTACAAGTTGTACATTTTGTTAGTTTAGAGTTTCCAACATAATTACATATACTTGACTTTGAAATTTTCTCGAGTTAACCACAAAAGTACTAACATATAACTCGAATTTTAGAAACCACGGGATAGTTGTTTGATCTAGAATACATATATATATATAGTTTTCTTTCTGTTCTAAAATTAAATGTATATTTTAACTTTTTGACTTAAATGTCAATATATTAAAATTTAAAATTAATATAATTTATGAAATGTTGAAATATAAAATTATGTTGTGATGAAATATATTTGTCATAAACTATAAAATTATATAATTGTATCAAGTAATATCAATTCCATTGGTATTAATTTAAATTTTAATACACCAACGGATGGAAATATTTATTCTCAAGACTTCATAGTCTGGACTTTGCCCTTGTACAGTGATCTAAAAATAGGTGATATTCAGATTGGCTATCATTTTCATCGGCAAAATTCTATACTTTTTCTCTCATTAGTGAGACATTTAAATTTATTATTATTATTATTTGTTTTGGAATTGGATATATATTTTAATTTTTAAGTCAAACAACGACATATAAAATTTTTAAAATAATATTAATTTAATTAATTTTAGTTGATACATTATTATATTTTTGTAGTTTATAACAAAAATATATAAACACAGTATAATTTGCATTCACAATTTTAATGGATAATATTAATTTAAAGTTCAATATATTATCGTTTGTTTTAAAAAATTAAAAATTTATCTCCAAATTTAAAATAGAAAGAATATGCTGACATAAAACAAAAATGAAGTGGTACTCCGCATGACCCATTTAATTAAAAAAAATTTGCTCAAAACCTACGCTTGCCCGGATTCTTACAATTTGTGGATCAAATTGTTCACATTCTCTAACTTTAAATTTCCTTTTTGTTTTTGGGCAGGGGTGGGGGATTAATTTTAACGCACTTTCTTAGGCTTTGCTTACCCTTATCAAAGAGAGTTCTAACTTTCACTTTAGTAGATTTTTTTTTCGGGGCTACTTTAGTAGATTCTTAATATTGCTTTTATTATATTTTTTATGACACAAAACCACAAAAGTGAAAATTCACTATTACATTTTACACCATTTTTTTTTTAAAAAACGTACTATCTTATCTTAAAATACGGTAATGTTGACATTATTGACAAACGTAGAATAATTGACTATGAACTATGTCCATGTAAAGACTCATTATGCATGAATGTATACTAATATATGCATTTCATGATGACTTACTTGACGTTTTTATGCTAAGTTTCGATTACAAAAAGGAATTTAAAATTAAAACAATTTAAAGAAATATGGACATCGACGGGAGAAAGCCATGAAAGCTAGTATAAAAAAAATAATCACAAATGATGTATATTCCCAACTAACAACTTCTTATTCATGTTTACACACTAATTAATTATTTTATAATTATTTTATTATTAATTTACATGATTCGAAACTCAAAATTTTTTGTTTTTCTGTAAGATTTGAAACTCATGTATCTTTATTTTTTAGAAAATATAGTCGATAATCAGTGATGTCAACGTTCAATTAAGTCTCTGACAATTTTAACTCTCATATTATATTCAAATAATTCAACTGCAATTTTAATGAGTGATGAACAGAAGTTTCCGAAATGGAAGCAAAAGATGTTTGAGATTTTTGTAGGTTTTCTAATGAATAATGAATGACCATTAAGATAGAGAGCTCATGAGTGATGCATGAAAAGTAGATAATGTTTTAAGTAGTCGGTCCACAGTTTTACATTTAAATGGAGTAAAGAAGGTATAATATGTATACTATTCCCAACTTCTTTACTCCTTTTGTACTGCGCATGTTCTCTTTCAGTGGTCCTCCATGTCTCTTACCTCCAATTAAATTAAATGAAAATGAAGAAAATTGCAGTGAGCCCTCAAAATAACAATTTATTGCACTTATTTTTTCTCGGCATAAAGGGAAATAAAAATGGTATGATGATCAGGGGGTTAACAAATAAAAATATCGTTACAACAAAGTTTGTCTCAATTAATTAAAATATATCGTTAGAATTTTGGGTTAACAAACAAATAATATATGTGGTTATTTATTATTTTAATTTAGAATTGATATGTCATCAACACAACAGTAAAAGGTATATATTGAAAACAATATTTTAAATCCACAAAACTGTATATACCCTTTCCAAATCATTTAAATTTATTTATATGAAAAAAAATACAAAATTAATTAAAGAAGGAAGTGGGGTAAGGAGTGTGGGGAGGAGGTCTTCCGGTGATGACAATAATAGTGACAATAAATGGCCAGCAATTAAAATTTGCAGATCCGATTTTGTAGTCCACATGGACTGGACTATATTTGAAGGAAATGGAAAATAATTTGGGAAAAAATCAAGCCATTAAATTAACAACCAGTTGTACTATTTTTATTCCAAAATTAAAAATATACAAAAAAAAAAATAACGTAGTGTCATTTTGAAAACGTATGATTTTATTTGTAATATGAATTTATAAGCATATGAACATATAAAAGTTCATAATTAAGAGTAATTTTCACATTTCATGATATATATATATATATATATATATATATATATATATATAAAATTTAAAATTTAATCATAAAATTTTACAAACTTGTATTGTGTAAATTAAAATGTAAATTACAGAACGGACAGCAGAGGGAGCAATTATGTTCTCACAACGAGGAAATGGTATGCTATGCTTTGAGTTTATTCGCATAGTTCTACGTAGTTTACGATATACCATATTTATTATACATTAGTATACTATATGTTGACATTAATTGTAACATTATCAAAATAAAAATGTCTACTGAAAACATTATTAATGATCAAGAAATAACTTTGTAAGCATGTCGCTATGTATGTATTCATTGCAGTATTTGATGGGTTGGTATTTACGAAACCTAGAATTACAATAGTGAAAATTTTGTCTGATACTAATCGGAGTTATATACCCCATAAAAATTTCAAAATGAAGTTAAAAGCAAAACAAAGATTAAAACGTGCCTTAATTTATTTTTGGAAAGGTCTATGAGTAATTAACCACGTCTCTCTTAATTATTGATGCCATAATTGGGCTCTTAAATACTTTTGAACGCACCCACCTGAATGCTTTGAATTTGAAAGTAAATACTTCCTCTGATTCACTTCGTTTTAGGAGATTTTGCTAACGTTAAAGAGTACATTGTTTGGTTAACCGCTGATTAAATGTAATTTTAAATTATAATATTATTCTTAAAATAATTAGTTAAAGTGTCATTTTTTTAATTAGTTTGCATATGTTTCATAAAATGGCCATTACTCTATCCCGTTAACAATAATAGTCATTTTAGTGGAATTCATGGATATTAATTATGGAGTATATTTGGTAGCTAAATTGATGATTAAATACAATTTTAAATTACAATATTATCATTACAATAATTAGTCAAATAATAACTTTTTTCAATCAGTATACACGTTCTCCATGAAACAGTAAATAATGGTAATATAATAAACTTATTCATTAATTTACCTAAATTATTATAATGTGTCAATTAAAATGAAATTTTAATAAATCTCTAAAATAACCGTTATTGTGATTTCGAGAGAGTAATGTAGTAAATTCTTTCATTTATTTACATATATTATTGTAATATGTTAATTAAAATAAAATTGTAACAAATGTTTAAAACGACTATTATTATAAATTGGATGGAGTAATAAGGAGCACTAGTGACCTCATAAGTAAAGAAATATTACGTTACCACAGGATAAAATCTTAATACCTCAATCTTGCTAAAATTCGGTTTTTACAAAAAGGTACCCTCCCTCATTTCAGTTTTCTTTCTAGAAGAAAAGCACGATAAAAATGCGAAATTGCTACCAAAATAGTGTTGGAGAAAAGAAGAAAAGACATGATCAAATGTAAATATTTCAACAATAATGGTGATCAAATGTAAATATTTCAACAATAATGGTGATCAAAAAACAAAAATATGTCAAATATTATGTGGTTAAAGCTTACATACATATTACTATAACAATCAGGGAAGATACGTATAATCCGATTGATCTATCTTTCATTATTACGAAATTAATAGGTACTTCCCTAAAAATTCACATACAAATTTTTTTAACCGAAATATTTCGATTATTTAGTTGTTTCTGTTATTAATTGAATTTTATTTTGGTTTTCAGTTTTTTATACGATTATTGTATTTGAACAATTTGGTTAACCAAATTTTATTATTACATATCATAGGTTTTTTTTGTTTACATACATATTTTTCATTTTCTATTGTCTAAGTATAAATTTAAAAAAAATCTCATGATATCGTTTTTCAAACTCCAAATTATTTCTACGGAGTATATTATATTTCATAAAACTATTAGTTTATTAAATGATAATAAATTTATAAATTTTATAGAAATATAAGGTACTATGAATAACCTTTCATTTTAGATTAATAAATTATCCTTGTAACTATATACGTATGGTATAATTTTTAGTTCATTCCTTAGATTCTTTTAGTACTTTAAAACTATTTAGTATTTCAACTTTTAATTTCAATATAAAATAAAAGTGTATAACAAACTAAAGTTTTTTCAAAAAATACTCCTTGAATCATTTATAGGAAACTATTAAAATAAAATGTACAAGTAGAAATGGTATATTGGTTATATATAGGTGCTTAACTTAAAATTAAAAAAATAAAAGTATAAAATATTTGATGAAATTTATTATTTTTATAAATATTAAAAAAGAAATTCAGTTTTAACCGAAATAACCAAATTATATTTTGGTTTTAGGTTATTCAATGAATTTGGTTTCTTATACGGTTATTAATATTGTGGATATTTTGATTTTTGGTTTAATCAAATTATACATTTTGGTTTGGTTTTAATCGAATAAACATTCTTACACTTATATAACTATCGACTATCTTATAAAAAATTTTATTAGTTATGAGACGAACCACCGAGCCAAATTAATTACCGTGTTACTCAAATTTGAGTTACCCAAGATTAAGTTAGTTTATATTACAACGTAGGACTTTTAAATAAAAAACAATTCTTAATTTTGATCTCAATTTTCAGTTGCTCATTTTGCACGCTATTGGTATTGAAAAAATATTTGATTTATTTTTTATTGTTTTAAATAAGTAAACTCTTTAAGTCTTATAAAATTACTGATTAAGTATCACCATTTTCCATGATAATCTTTGTTTGTATATAAAATGTCAAACAAAAATATTAACCAAAATTTTTTAATTAGGTGTTTAAATTAATTATATCACCGTTATAACTTGGTTCAACATACGATAAAATTGATTCTCAACCAGTTAAGAAAAGTCAAGCTAAAATTACTTATTACTTATTCAATTAAAATTTAATTTGTAATCAATTACAATTCTTATGTAATAAATCAATTTATGTAGAGTTCTAAATTCTTAACTTTTTATTGTAAAAAATTTGTATTAAGATATGTATGAAAATATATAATTATGAGAAATCATGTAAAAAAAACCTTATTAAACATACATTCAAATAATCTAAAAAGTACTTATAAAAAAATATTAAAAAAATACAAATTAAATTGATAAGTCAAATATTATTAATAGTTATAATAATTTAAAATATACAAATTAGTTTAACTTTTATAATTATGAAAAATAGAACCCGTATTTGACACAGGCAATAAAACTAATTATATATAATTATCAATGTTATCAAAATTGGGCTGGACCGGTTGTTTCGACCGATTTATTAACCATGAGTTAGGTCGGTTTGATTAAAATTAACGGTTCTGGAGAAAATCATGAAAAAAAACTGGTCTAATCGGGAAAGACCGGTTGAACCAGTTAGAATCGAACTTTGTCTTTTTTTTTTTTTGTTAAGTGAGTTTTCTCTTTTTGTTTCTTAAAACTGTGTTTTTTGTAATTTTGTGAACTGATGAACCGGTTTATTAATGAATTTTTAGAACATTTGATGAAATTATTTTGATTATTAAATATTTAAAATTTATATTTAATAAATTTATAATAATATTTAAAAAATAATAATCTAATTAAATCACCAATTAAAACTGATTAATTCAATTAAACCATAAATTAATAGTTTTACAGGTTAAATGTCACGGACACACGGTTACGATAACTTTGATTATTATCTACAATCTCGTAATAGAGAATTTTCCCAACTGCGGTATGATCTAGCGACGGAAGCAATAGCATCTCACAATTTGACAGCTGACCCCACCACCAAATCAAATAAAATGTGGTGTTGATGTGCTGCAAGTGCCACGTGTAACAATACTATACGTGCTCTACACATAAACTACACAATAGCACCACTACACCTAAATACTCGATTCACAAAAATAGTCTTCTCCTGCAATTGACAGAAGAGAATCATATCAACTATTATCCAATCAAAAACACAGAAGCATGGCCCACACCCATTCTTGTAATTACAGCTATATTAAAGGGTACTTTATATATGAGAATATAACCCTAAACCTCAAGAAACCCTTCATTAACCCCACAAAGACAAACATGGCCCCCACCTTTTGTCTGATATATAGAGTTTAAATAATAAAAGAATAAGTTTATTTACACAATTAAATTCAAATTTAGGATTGTTCGTTTTCTCTTTTTTTCTATTAAAAATTATTTTTTAAATTAAAATCAGTATTTTGATGTTTTTTTTCCTACTTATTTATTAACAATTTTTAATTTTAATTCAAAAGTTAAAAAGTAAGTTTTTGTTACTTTTTGAATTTTGGCTCAAACTTTCACTAAAGTTAAATAATGTTTTCAACTAAACATTTTTTAGCTTATAATTTTTGTTACACTTTATTTTAAGCAACAAATTAAATTTATACTGAACAAGCGCTTGTTCTTAAGAATGATGAAAACGCAACTTATTAAGGATTATTTTTTCCTAAATTAACGTTTTAAATTTGTTCAAATTATATGACATGATGTACGAGTTTTCGTAAAAATGAATGTGAATTTAACTGTATACATAAATATATCATAATTAAAAAAAAACTTTTTTACTACTTTAAAAGCAAAATGCTAAGGTAATTAATTAGTAGTGTTCACTATATTCGTTTTCAGACTAACAACTAGGTTAAAAGATTTGACAAGTTTGTTGTGGTTGTTGTTAAGGAGTAATTGTTGGCGTGTCTATGGTGTTTTGGTGTGTGTTTTTGGGATCGACAGATATTCTTTTATAATTTTAAAAGGAATATCAATACTAACAGAATATAAGATCTAAATTTTATCTGAATATATGACATTGGAACTTATTATAGAATTATAATTACGACGATTGGATTATTACGTTGATTCAGAAAAAGACGAGTCAATAATTTATTTATGGTGATTATTTATTACGGAGTATAACATTAAAGACAAATTTTGAAATATAATTATACCTTTACCAAATAAATGCATGTTTCTCACCTCTTAATGACAAGGGGATTATGATTAAAATTATTTTATAATTAGTTAATGTCAATTGAGTATCAAATTAATTTATGACTGCATTTTAGCGCATCAATTTCAACACTTTTTCATAGATTAAAAAATATATCAAAATTCGAATTAATTATTTTATTTATCTTTTACATATTAACTGATTCGAATCTAATTTCTTTTTGTACCTAAGTACCAAGAGTTCTGTATTTAATTTCAATTTATATCAAAGATCTTCAACAAAAATACGATTTATTTTGTTGTTACAATATGTAAGTACGAAAAATTCTATTATAATTTCCAAATTGTAAGATCTTTAAGAAAAGCAAGAGAGGTGAAGCGAATCTAGAAATTGCTCATTTCATTTTCGTTACCTCAAAAACCCATTCAATAATGTTAGTAATTTAGGAAATGAAAATCTCATATCACTCACAAAAGAAGAGGAAGAAGAGAAGTGAAGAAAAAGCAGAGAATAAAAAGAGACCAGATGTTGACAAATTTCGTGTCACTGTTATTAGAAGAAGCTCGTTTGTTTGTGTGAAGATTGATTTCTTTTCTGGGATCTCTCTCTCTCTTTCTCTCCCAACATATAAAAAATAAAATAAAATAAAATCTCTTCTTTCTCTATCTAAAAACTTCGCACCTTTCTTTCAGAGACTGGCCCAGCAGATCGAAATCTACTTATTTTCTTCCATCTGACCACGATCTAAGCTTCTTCAATGGTGTTCTCAATCTACCCACTTCATTCCTTATTTGTTTTTATTAACAATTACTACTTGGGTCTTTTCTCTTTTTTGTCTCTAGTCTAAATTTTTATCCTTCTGGGTCAATTGGGTCTTCGATGTACTGTTTAATGATTCATTTCTCGGCCGATTCTTGAGTATATCTGGATTAATGATGTGGGTCTAAGGTAAATTTTATATTCTCTTTGTATATGATCATATTTATGGGTTTTCAATTCATGTTTCTGGTGTTGTTCTATAGGATTATGTTTTTAGTTTATTTAATTACCTGGAACAGTTGGGTTTATACATTTGCTTGTTATCTGGTATCTCACTTTACTAAGTTACTGTATATTTTATTAAGGTTGGATTTCAATATTTGATGATTGATAAGTATACTGTGTTAGTTACCATTTTTAGTGAGATTCTTCTGGTTTGACGCTATGAAATTCAAATAATTATGACTTTCCTTCCTGATTATAAAATTATCTAAAGTTCCTGTATGTCAAGTCTATCCAATACCGTGGTGTTCATATTTGAAGGGTTTATTGCTTAATTTTGACCCTGCTGTTTAGATTTTCTCGTATCAAATTTTATTCGGGAATCAGTTGATTATTTGCAGTTGTTAATCCACCTCAATTTGATTTTCGAGTGCCTGACGTCAAATTGAATTTATTGAAGGGCATACTCTTTGTATATAAAAGGAATCAGTTAGACTTGTTATTAAATTAATTTATCTTACAAATAAGCATTATTCTGTTTAGACTAGATTTTTTAAAAGGGCACCATGGACAATCAATTTAGATGCCTATTCAGGTTCGCAAACATTTTTGACCCAGACATTGTGCTACATATAAATGCTGTTAGTATTTGTCACCATTCGTATGATGTTTCAGCTTGTCGTTTTACAATTTATGCAAATGTCTGTAATAATTAGCTGAGCTGTCTAGTTAGCAACTATGTATACTAGTACTAGGGAATTCATGTTTCTAGATAGAGCTGATTTAGGTAAAGCAGTCGTTTCCACTACTCAATGTTTGGATCTATACATAGAATTATACGTGCTTGAACTGCATTGCGTTGAATTCTTGCAACAAGGTTATCTACTTTTATGACAAAATATTTGGATTTACCAATAAACAGTTTTAGGGTTTTCTGGTTTTACGATATTAGATCAATTCAATTTCTGGTTACTTTCCAAGTGCTATATATGTCAGATGCCGAAACTTCAGGTTTCATGTCTACTAACTAATGTTTAACATCCTTACAAAGAGAACCTTTGTTTTGAGTTCAGTGTTATATATCCCTGGGGCAAGTGAAATTTAATAGTAGTAGCAAACGTATTATGAATAGACACTCAAGCATTGAGCCCTCTTTCTGGTCCATTGGTTTTGCAAGCTGCTTTATAAGATGCTTAACATGTCTACTAATCTCTCTCTCTCTCTCTCTCTCTCTCTCTCTCTCTCTCGCTCCAAACTCCTATCTTCTTCATTTTTGTGCTATACTTTGGCCTTCTATATGTTACTTTCAACAAAGAAAATTAGTATCGGCAATTGAATTGCAGTGCAGATTAAATCTCCAAACAGTATTTTGCCTGCAATAGAAGAAACATTTGATTTGGCTAATAATAGTCAGTTATGGCCTTTAAAATTAAAATGTAATTGTCAATGGTATGGTTACTTTGTGTAAAGGATTAGAAAAATAATAAATAAAGTAGACAAAGAAAGGAAAATTTTGCTTTGGGGGGTTGGAAAAATGTCATGTGTTCCGGCTTATAGTGTCTTTATTATATCAACAGGAATGGGAACCGAAGTGCACTGCAAAAATCAAGTGCCTGGATATTACTCCGTAAGAGATATGAACGAAGATTCAAATAGTAGTAGCCGAACTCTATTTTATGGAGACAAGTTATTAAATTGGCAATACTGTAATGGCATCATGCTGCGGACTGTTTCAGATAAAAATCCAGGATATGAGAAGGATGTGCTGAAACATAAAATGCTTGAGCATGAAGCTATATTCAAGAATCAGGTACATTTATTGTTGTATGACAGTTGTCTTCCATATTTTCACAATTTGTTTACGTGCATCGGGCAGATCCACTGTTTATGAAGTTGTTCTTATTTGGCATTAGTCAAATGAAAGCAAATCTTGTCTTTGCTTCAGTGGTCCCCATTTATACTTTGGGTGCATTACATAGCTTTGTGTTGTTATTCAGGTGTATGAGCTCCATCGCCTGTACAGAGTACAGAGGGACATGATGGAAGAAGTCAAAAGGAAGGAACTTTATAAACATCGGATATCAATTGAGACATCATCATCATCAAGTCTCATACCATCTCAAATGCCATCTGATGAAGGTAGGAATTGGCACCTCCCTAGCTTTCCCGTGGCTAATTCTGATTGTGTCAGACCATCTATGTTGGGATCTGAAGTCAATGACTCTCCTTTGAGTTGTACAAAAAGAAACAGCAGTCAAGCTGGCTGGGTTCCGTATCAAAACAAATGTAGTTCAGAGGATTGTGGGTTCTCAGATTCTAGACCCTCAAAGGTTAGGAAAAAGTTGTTAGATCTTCAACTCCCAGCTGATGAATACATTGACACAGATGAGGAAGAGTTCCAGGATACAAAGATACCAGCTGCTTCAAGTATTCCTCAAAATGGAAATCATACATCCGAGAATAATATAAAAATGGTTTTTCCTGGTGGGATGACTAATTACCATAAAGTTTCTTCATCTGCTTCATATTTGAAGAGCTCTCATGGATTAGCTGATCTGAATGAACCAATCCAGGTTGAGGAGGGCACATCCCCAAAATCTGTTGATTTTCCTCGTTATTCTGCATATAAACTTAAGTCACAGTTTGTAGATGTATCCCCAGAATTTTCACAGAACTCCCAGCATGGGAGTAGTAACGGGAAGTTGAATTATCTACCTGAAGTAAATAAAGGAATCAGGAGAGGGTGGTTATCTTATATGTATGAATCAGGTAAACTGTCTTTGCTTCTTTTATTTTCCCTCAAACATTTATTCCAGCTTTGATTTATATATATTGGTGTATATTTCCAGATGTTGGATGACCTCCCTGATCTCGGTTTCTCAAGACTTTGTGTTCAACTTTTGGCTTGTACATAAATCTTCATGATGAAATAGTTAGGGTGCTTGTTTTCTGTGTGCCATGATTGTAAACAAATTGAATATATGAAGAAGCGTCATATTACTATTTATTATATAAGTTGAAAGAATTGGGCATATGTAAAATCCGTATATTCTATGAGTTATATTGATTAACAAGAAAAAATTTGCACTAGCAAAGACTATATAGCTACCTTATTACTTTACGGACTTTCTTTCAACATTGAAGAAAGTAGTAGCTATTACTGATTAGCTTCTTGCACTCACATTTTTACCAAACATGATCATTTCCTTCATTTCTGGTTACTTATTGTGTTATATGTGAATGGTTACACCCTTTACAGGGAATAGTGGAAAGGAAGCAAATTCTTTTTCTAAAATTCACCAGCCAGAGCAGTTGCCTATCACTTCACAACCAACGCCAGTTATGCTCGAGAAGGCTCAACAACATCATGTTAATTTTCCAGCTGATGTTAGGAAGGAAGAGCCATGGACAGAGAGAAGTCACTATGAATTTTCTGCTAAAAGTCCTGTAATTTCCAATTATAACTATCCCGGTTCAGCAGTGGCTTCCCATATATCAAATCCACATCCACTTTTTAATTCCTCCGATGTGAACAATTCTTGGTCTCACGCTGTCACTTCATGGGGGAAAGTAAATGCTAGCTTGACTCAGAAGCTGTCAGTTCCGACACGTCCATCTCTTGTATCTGAAACCTTGAGTAGAAGTTCTCAGCCATCTGCTCAGACTCCTGAGGTTTTCAGTGACAAATGTAATGTTAGCTCTAGGTTAAACCCAGGTTTCAGAAACAATCTTCCTACTTATAATGGATTTTACCATGGGTCATCATCAGGTTCCAAGGAGCTATCGGCCAACTTATCATCAACTGGCTATGATAATCTGAAAAGCAGCAAGATTGATGAAGCATCAAAACACTTCATCAGTCATGCTTCCAGTAACTTCTTAAAGGATACCAATGGGATTGATCTGAAGCCTGGAAAGGAGTTTGACTTAAATGTGGTCCTTCCAAATAATTTGTTTAATGAGGCTCCTCCTCAAGGACTGGATATTTCAGATGGAAAAAGGAAGAGTCAAGGCCAGACATCAGGGTTTCCTTGGCTTAGAGAGAAGGCAGTACGCAAGAATGAGACCTCTGGATACAGGAAAGACTTAAACTCGGCGGCATTGGGTTCCCTTCAGTCTTCTTGTAGTCCATTGCTTAGAAATGGAACCATGAAAGATTCCAATCTTTTGTTTCCTCAGAATATTTCATCTGCTTCAGGTGGTCATAATGTTGGGGCCAAGAGGGAGTCAGACCGTTTGAGCAATGGGAAAATACTTGGGTTTCCCATTTTTGGAAAACTGTATACCTCCAAAAACGAAACTTCATTGACCCCTGACGCTATAAAACATGACGGGAAACATAGAGGAATTGATATCAATGTGGCTTGTGATCTAATAGATTATGAGTCTGACAAGCAGACTGAGGCAGAAGATATTGTGATGGAGAAAAGAACAGATATAAAGTTTGATGGCTTTAGGGACATTGATTTGAACTCTTGTATAAGCGGGGAAGAAGATCTTGTAGCCTCATCTCCTGCAAGCACCAGTGGTAAAGTGAAGAGTGTATTGAATATAGATCTGGAAGTGCCTATTGTAGAGACTGAGGATGTTAATCTCCCTGGAGAAGAACATAATCAACATGCAGCTCTCCTGGAATCACTACACCATAAAACCGAGCATCTAGGAGATGAAGTTAGAAATGCAGCAGAAGCAATAATTGCAATCTATGCATGTGATCAGGACATTCGTACAGATTGTGGCAGTTTTGACCCTTCTGAAACTTCTTCTCCGGAGTCTCTTTTGTGGTTAGCTGAGGTAATTTCTTCTTCAGCGGAAGATCTTGAGAGAGAAGTTAGCGAAGGATTAAGTTGCAGACATGGTGTGGAAATAAAGACCTCCAGGGAATTGGATGATTATGAGGTCATGATATTGCAACTTCCAGAGACTAAAGAAGAAGACTACATGCCCAAATCTTTTGTACCCGAAATCCAAGATGCGGAAGAAATAGGTGCCACTTCATTGCAGACTCGACCCCGAAGGGGCCAGTCAAGGAGAGGGAGGCAGAGAAGGGATTTCCAAAGGGATATCCTTCCAGGCCTTGTTTCTTTGTCAAGGCATGAGGTGACTGAAGATATCCAGACATTTGGAGGTCTGATGAGAGCTACCGGTCATCAATGGAGTGGAGGACTGACAAGAAGGAATGGCACCAGAAGTGGTGCTGCTAGGGGAAGGAGGCGGTGCGTGGTGGACCCCGCCCCTCTTGCAGGGGTTGCTCCAGTTTGCACTCCATTGGTGCAGCAGCTTAACAGTATTGAAGTGGGGCTGGAGGATAGAAGCCTAACTGGGTGGGGAAAGACAACTAGACGCCCTCGACGGCAAAGGTGCGCTGCAGGTAATAATCTTGCTGTTGCATTAACATAATTTATGAGTTCAAGTTTATTAATTCATGAACAAGAATCTTATAGAGGGAATTTAAGTAACTAGGCAGCAGATTTTCATTTTGGTGAGTGAGATTGTTGTTGGCGATGGGGATTTACCTTTGTACATGTGTTTGTGCCCATAATTTGGGTGTATCCCCAATCAATTCTGTCTTTGGGTTTAGAACTCTGTATTTTAATTCAGAAATAATGTTTTTATATCATGTTTCTGTTGGATATATTGCTTCTTGCATGTGTGACTGGATAGTTTCAGTGCCAATTTCTTCTTGTATGTGAGATGAATTTCCCAATTAATCGAAGTATTCAGCTGAGGAAGTCAACCCAAACATTTTAACTACTCATGAAGTAGTCTTACGTGTTGATAATTATCGAACTGTTAAAGTCACTATAAATATAACCACATTAGTTTTTCAAGATTTTCAATCAACAATATTATTACACGTGGCGACCCTTGAAGCGATATTTATTATATATATTAAATATTTATTTAGTTTTGACTTATTACATTCTATTTAATAACAATAAAATTAGTACGTAACAAAAATTTAAGCAAAAATTAAGTACAAAACTTGTAGCGGGTCATCGCGTTTTCAACCAAGCAGAAGGAATACCAGTCGCACGTTACTTACATCGTCTACCATCCACTATTATACCAAAAATGTATGGCCGATAAAATGCGGACTAAAAATTTTGTAATTAATTGTCTAATCCTAGACATTGTATTTAAAATAATACTTCATTTGTCGGTTACATTTTAGTTTTCAACAAATATTAATATTACGTGCTGGATAGATAATTATGTTTAAATAATATAAAAAGATTAAAAGATAATTATATGTTTAAATAATATAAAAAAAATTAAAAGAATAATTATTAAAGTGAAAAGTAACTTATAGTTGAATTTCTTAATAACAAAAATTAAAAGAATAGTCCTTAAAGTGGAATTAATTGATAGTTGAATCTCTTAATTGTGAAAATTAAATGAACAATCCCTAAAGTGGAATTAACTTATAGTTGAGTATATTTTTATATATTTATCTCAAAATACTATAATAACAAGTCACATACATACATATATATATATATATATATATATATCATTTTCAGATGTAACATTTAAAAAAAAAAAGAAAAGATAGGAGTATATTAGTAAATCTCAGAAAAAATCAAAAAGAAAAAAAGAAAAAAAATTCATTATTGGGTGAGTTGATGACATGTCTGATACAATTCCCAAAACATATCTAACATGTCTTGGTAAAGTAGACACGGAAACAGAAAGCATGTCGAGTTTCTCCTGCGAAGGTGGTCACGTTTTAGTATTCCCATACCAAGCGGCCAAGCCCACATGCTTGAAATTGTCGGGTTGACGTCTTGAGCCACCAGCTCGTTCGCCATGGACTTATCACCATTTTGATCGTACCCATCGTTGGGCTTGGCTTGGCTTGATAGATGTTCCGATGGGGGTCTGTTCTGTATGTGTATATTGGAAGTCAGAAGTTTCTTCCTACAACAGTTCAAATGGAAGCCTTGTCCAATGGGCTTGAACCATAAGATTCATATGGATCATGAGACCATCAATGGCCCAGAGGGTTCGAGGAACGGGTCGTCACATGTAGAGGTTACTTAGTCAGAGATTAGAGATAATTCCGGGTCGGTCGATATGAACTCGGAGAGTTGGCCTTGAGAAGATTGCTTGCTGGAATTAAATCCTGATGATATTATGTGCTTATGTCAAAGCTGTATGCTTAAATATATACTCTACATAAATACATATACTCTGGAGTTTCATGCCTACCTTGACTAAGGGGGAATGCTGATATAGATGTTAATTGTAACAATCTTAATTGTAAATTTTAAATACATATGTTAATTGAGTTTGTGGGAAAACGTAGACGTTTGTTGTAACAATCTTGCTCATGAAAGAGATAGCTACTTTGTATAGAAATTCATCATAATTTTCATACAAATTCTGGGTGGGAGTAATTTTATGACGCCATAGTACATAATGCATTAACTCACCGTATCTGCACCCATAATCTTTTATAGATGTTAACGTATTTGTTCTCCACGTAATCAATACATACGAACTGTCAGAGTTCTTTAGGCTCAAAATATCATCAGATCAATTAACTCACATTTCGTTATTTTAAATTATTTAAAGGTGAAGTAATTACAAATTTTATTATTTTCAAACGTATGTTATAATAATCAACAATATTGGCTTTCCAGTATTAAGGATTTTATATATTAATACCTCTCTCTTTGCAAAATAATATTCAATTAGATTCCAGCTGTTTACAAATGATGATTAATATCTTATTATTTAATTACTCGTCCTAAAACCATAACTTAAAATAAAGAGCGACGTTTCCGAGTAGACTATGTTGACGGAAATAAGATGCTCCAATTCCTATATCTGAATCTCCGTTCTAGAAATTAAAAAACCATGCTAAATACTGTGCCAATAGGTCGGCTTCAAACCTCAAATGGGGTGAGAATTGGGTAGCGTAATATTTTGCTGATTAAAAAAATAAAAGAAAATACTGTGCCACAACAAATTGAACCCAACTCTATAATCGTATTGATTATGAGACGAAAGTAGAGAGCTTTAGACCATATACAAACAACTTCGATCTGATTTATTACCCATTCATTGTAATTGAATTACAAAAGGCAGAAATGGAAAAAGAATTACTATTATTATCTCTACGTACAACGAACAGAACTTTACAGATAAATTACTCTTAAAGAGGAACAGTGGCAGCGGTAAATGGTTGGGAGTATATTACAACAAATACAAAGAGAATCACCCTAGAGTCTACAAAGAGTAACGGATGGAGAGATTTCAAAACCTGATGCACTCAATTGCTTGCTCTATACCAGGATGATTATGGTCGCTAATAAGCATATTTTGTTCTGGGGTCCGCAATGAGGCCCTTCTCTCCATTAACTTCTAAATCGTGCCTGTATCAAAAATTTCATCAAGAACTTGGAAATAGTATAAATTTTGTATCCACATTCAGATAATCATCGAAGGAAGGATGTCATGCAATATAAATAGGAAATTTATGTGGTAAAGGTGATTCATATGGTTACCAGTAAATATCAAACTTCCATGAGTATATAGTTCATTAAGAGAAAACATTTATTTATTTATTAAAACTGCCGTAAAAAGAAAAATTTATTAACTATCCAAATAAGAAGCACATATGACTCAACTGGAACACGAAGTCGGGAATCTTTAGCTGCTCTCGTGGAACATATTGGAATAACTGCCGCAGCCTATCAACATATACCACTTTTTTCCACACCTAAAGATAATGTTTCAGAATTTGAATAAGCTTTCAGGGGGAAGTGAGGTCATTCTATTAATTGATTCAAAGACAGTCGTATGCTGCATACCAAACCATCCACAAACACTTGCAGCGCAAAAATTGCAGCTTTCAATCCAAAGGTTGGGTGAAGCATGTATATAGCCTAGAAAGCAAATGATGAATTCAGGATCAACAGGAGACATGTTTAACTAAAGAGAGATTAAGCTTTGCATACGTGAAGGTTATGTTGGTGTTTTCGACCAAGTATTTGCTGTAGTTTCCTCATCCACCCCAGATCTGGTTGCCTATTATATCCAAAAACAGAACTTGAAAAGTGAGCAGAACAAGAACAATTTTTAAATATGCATGACATGCCTTGAAAAGAAGAATAGTACTCATGGTTATTTGTATTCGTAAAGAACGTAAGAGCTGTTACCTTTCTTAAGGAATAATTTATAACTATTGTAATTTTTTGACTAATACACACACACACACACATGTATTTTTGCCAGAAATATAGCAAATCTCTAATGTTGTTAACAGTTATAATAAAAAGTACTCCACCTTATTGCAGCATAGATGTCAACTACTGACTTTAATAGTCCAATTTCACTATTTATAGAACTTCTAATCTTATAAGCTCATGTACTGGGACTATGACCATTAAAAACATCGCTAATCTAGTATAAATTTAAAGTTTTACAATTTTAAAAACCTGAACAGTAAATGCTCAAGTAGTAATCATTTATCCCTATTTCCAGGAAAGAGGGGAGAAGGATAACCATTGGCTGAAAGGAGCAACAGAAATTAGTGGTTTAACTTGTGAGAGGATGTGTTGTTCTGAGCACACTGTAACTGAGAACATTTATATCATGTAAAGGTTTGGAAGACTAATACTAGTTTAAGAATTTGTAACTACAGAACGCCGGTTTGACAAAAAGTGTAATAAATGGTTAGAAAATTAATAGAAAGCAGGTGGTCCAGATGAAGGAACATAACGCAAATAAGCAATAGTTCAAGATAAAGTACTCACGTCTGTAGAGATGCTGCAGAATGGAAGTAAACTATAGAGAAAGGCTTCTGCGTCAGGGGTTCAAACTCCTGAAATTAAATTAAAAAGAATATTCTTAGTTGTAATAGCATAAGAGCACTAACTTGACGGAGAAGCATGCTAACATGCATGACCTGATGGCAAGATTATTCTATAAATACCCACAAGAAAAAAATTCTTGGAATTACACAATCATATTTCGAGTAAATTTTCAGAAGTTAATGAACATCACAGTTAAACAATTTTATTACCTTTACTACATGAAGCACAAATCTTTCCAGATCAAGACATCGTAGAAGGAAATGTGCTCCTACAACCACCATTACTGGCCGACCCTCACTGTCCACCCCACCTTGGTAGCTGAAAGAGAAAGAACGAGCACATATATATCTTGATGTAAATATCAATTAATTAAACATATTTTTCAAAGTAAGAACAGATTTCCAAGGAGATATAAGTTTTCAAAAGAACGAAAAACAAAAAATAGATAGAGCATGTCTAATAGATTTAACAACATAGTGTCTTTAGACTTTAGAGAGACCATTTGCTAGGATATAATAATCAAAAGCTCAGAGTTGCTCACACAATTCTCATTTCTGCAACATCAGAAAGATTAAGAGAATTTGCTTTTGAAAGATATCTCGAGTGGAGTGAATATTCTTCAGCAGCAGATAAGGGAGGTCCACCAATGTCACCGTATCCGAGCGCTTTAGCAAAATTAAACCCATTTTGTGCTTGAGCTGTTTTTTCCCATTGTTCCTTGTGTCTCTGATCTGGATCTTTAATGAGGGACATGAAAGCAGGATCCAGATAAGACTCCCAATATGATGAATTTCTGTCAAGGAAGAAAATATCCTCTATAAAATTAACCGGTATAGAAAAAGATTACATTGAAAAGCATGGAAGAATAGAGTAACATGTGCGCCAAACCACATAAGTGACATATTATACAGAGAAAATTATCAACCAGACACTCAGGGAAATGAATATTTACAAAAAAGATCCCAAAATTCAGCTCTTCCAGAAAATATGCTTAAAAGGCAACATGAGCTATAACTTTGTTTTATGTGTCCACAGACTATGCTGATAATAGTAAATAAAGATTCTGCTTCCTATTGGTCTGATGTAAGATATCGATAAAGAGTAGTCTGAAAGGCTTCCACACCCCCGCACTTCCCACTTCCACCCATCCCCACAAGAAAACAAAAAACAGGAGAGAGAGCCACTCGCTCACACCACTCTGCCTCAATTACCCTGGGCTTCCCTTTCTTTAGGGACTAGTCCTTGCTTTTCTTAAAAACAGAGAGCAACGCCCAAAAAAATGATTTATCAAATCACCAGACACAAGTCATTAAGTTAGATATAAATGAGTTTGAGAGGACTGACCGTCTCACCAATCCAACCTCACTGACAGGAAGATCCATTGGAGTTTGGGAAGATTTAAGAACTGTCTTCTTCACTTCGGGCAAAGGCTTTATTCTGATTTTTCGTTCATCTAATGCTGTCTCACCATTTTCATCCCCAACATCTGCAGGAAGCTTACAAATGGCCACCTCCTCCTCATGTTTGTCACGAGGGAAATAAAGTGGGAGCAATCTGCACTCTCAAAAGATACGAAGCTCATAGAGACAGCAACCATCTAAGAACATTTCACAAATCTTTGACCATCGTTTTATGAGGAAGTGAAATATTCCTCGCCACTTTTAAGAAAATAAAAGGTTCCTGACATACCTCTTATATATTTCTGTGTCAGATGAAGTTTCTGTGCAGAAAACAACAGCTCTTACTTTATCTTTTTGTTTCTCCAGGAAACGCCGAACAGTTCCTGTACAGAAATTAGTGGTTACAAAATAAGAATAAAGGGCGTTACATTTGTGATCAACAGTTTAATTAACTAATTAAGAATCTAATTCTACAAGATTGAAATCAATGATAATCCATGCATCTAGGTAGGCTAAAAAGCCTAACATATATGTACATGTGATGATAATGCAATGGTAAATTAGTTCAGATTCAGGAACAAAGATGATGAGAAATTTAGTTAATTGCATGATAAAAAACTAACTTGTATATGTAAAATTTTGGCTTATAGTTTTATGAAACACTAAAGGGGCTATGAAACAATGTGAGAATAGAAATTCTAAGTCAAACAATTTATTCCCAAAATTCAACATATATAGTGAGTAGACCTTGAATTTTATATGTGATATACATGCACATGTATTATTGTGAGTAGATATAAATATTCAACACATATAGAGAAAAAGGATAAACTTATTGGTATCCCTTTTCATGATGCAAGAATCTCTAATCGATATTGTAGTACTGAACTATATTTTTGGACAGGAAAAAGAAAAGAGCGAGAAAGATTGATTTTGAAAGTTTTCCCCTCCACTTTCTAGATGTCCGATCAGTTAAACTAATGTTAATCATTATTATCTTTTTCCTGTACTTTTAAGATTTACGAGAGTGCAGCCGCCCTTGCCTGACGGCTTGACCTGATTCGAACTGCCCCTGAAAGCAGTCAAGCAGATCATTGAAATAATAATAATAGCATATAAAAATTACTTTTTAATATAGCACAGAGGTATTCTCACTTATTGCCACATGAGTAGCTGGTTCACGTGGATAGCCTTTGGCTTCTGTGTATATACATCCCATCCCAATACTGCAATAAAACATATATACATGTTCAACATATAACTGGTCAGGTTTTAAAACGATTAAGATTTAATAGTACAACGGATTAAGAAAGTAATTACAAGTTGAAGATTGCAACCTAGTGCACTACCTTTGAAGCCCGTTTTCAATGAGAAGTTCAAGGCAAGACCGATAGCAGTGGCTGAGAGCATTCTCCGCAGCAGTATGGTATTTCACAGCATACTTGGGACCAACGGTATGAATAACCCTCCTAGAAAAAAGACAAGAAATGGGACTCCATTCATGTTAAGCCAATATTATGAAAAGAAAAGCACTCAGGAGCATCCTAAGCATAGATAATAAGCAAAGTGCAACTATTAGCACATAAAAACAGCAGGCGGATGAAAATTTAGAATCGCATATCACTTACAAGCTGCTTAATAAAATGTATCATATCTTTAAAGTAACTATAATATTACAAACATCCACAAGTTTGATTTTACAGCCACCAAAAGAAGAAAAAACAGTTGGTGGAGCTAATCCAGACAGA
Source organism: Centella asiatica (assembly GCA_014636745.2). Lineage (NCBI taxonomy): Eukaryota > Viridiplantae > Streptophyta > Magnoliopsida > Apiales > Apiaceae > Centella > Centella asiatica. The sequence goes on along the minus strand of CM025780.1, from coordinate 34,925,798 downwards.
TTTAAAACAACAATAGTTGGTTGTGTAATCTTTAGAAAACTAACACTGTACTAAACAGCAGCTTAGTTCAATGTTATTTAATAATATCAGAGTCTCATAGTTTCAGAGGAGCGAAACATTAACATCACAATGTTATTGAAATCATTATATAGCTGCCAGAATGTCTGATGTCCATTCTCAACGTAAACATAAGACTGCAATTTAAAAATGACAATAAAAAATTGCAAGATAATTGAAACAATCACCAGCTACCACTATACCCACCTTGCAGGAAGATCATAAGCATTAGTAATTTTTGCCATACCAGTGCGACAGCCACCCTGTGGAGATAATAAAATTACAATATCATCTAACGTGAAATATAGATATCAAATACTTTAAAGGAGTATCGATTTTAAAAAATATTTCCATTTTTGCTATCACAATCTTTCAATACTTGTATGAAACTGAATACATATTTGACTTGCAGATAACTTACCAGTGCTGAACATTCTTCAGCAAGACCAGGTCCAGCTGCAACATGCAGGCCAGGACTGCTGTGTGCTTCATCCAAGTTCTGTCACCCATTGTATATCCAATGGACATATTATACAAGATGTTAAGCTATCATTTTACGTCAATGAACAAGCTATATATGTGTAGTGTTGCAGCGAATTGATGCATAAAAGTGTGTTGAGAGGCTCTGAGGAAAGAGAAAATGGCTAAAGAAGGCAGCTAACAGCTGTTAAGATGCACTATTTGGTCTGATGGAATGAAATGTCATGAGAGAGAAAGAATTTTATACTATTTTAGATCACTTATGTGTAAAACTCATTCCTTAATGCACTAATTCCAACAAAAACACAAGCAATTTAAGTTTAACCTCCTACATGGTGTTTGCACATTACAATCCATCAATTCTTCGTTCCCCTTCTCCCCTCATAATTTTTTCATATTTCTCTTTCACTGCTATTTTCTTCTTATCCATTCCCATGACATTCTATTCCATCAAACCAAACGCAATTTTTAAAGAATCCAGCATAGTTCAGAATCTATTTCAGATAAATCAAAATTTTGATTGCACAAAAGTAAATGATGCATAAAACTGGAAACACACAACCAGTTGAACTGTGTAGCAATTGCTGGTCGCATTTTGTGCACTTGATAAAATCTGAAAAGCAACCAACTCCTTGTATACTTTTATTACATGTTGTAAAACAATATATGATGTCAAACTTCATCTCTTCATAAGGGGAAAAAATGATTTGACGCATTGAAAATTGCTTAAACAATGAACCTGCCTAATATATAACCAGGTGAACAATCAAGGCAGAGTGATCGAAACTTTATATTTCCCAGATATTCTCTAAATAGAGAAATTCAAAGTTCAAACATTTTTGCTGAAGAGAGTATGGCAACGGACTGTAAGCCAAAGAATTTAAGTCTAGAGTTTGGATTACATCACAAACAAAATGAAGTCCAAACTCAAGCTGCATCTGTGACCATGCGGTACATTTACAACTCATTTTACTTCTCATCGTTGAACACAAAAATTAGACACAATGTATACATGTGCAGAAGCAACTATCGCAAGGCAGTTGCTTGAATATAACATCATCATCTTTATAACTAGCAAGCTGGCAAAAAGCTCAATAACTTCATCTAGATATATTTTGCTGCTCACCTCATTCGTAGAGTTAACAACAGCATCTAGCTCAAGATTCCAAGGATTGCCTCTCCATAAATATATCTTTGAGTTAATTTCATGATAAATGGGAAACCTTGAAACCATTCCATTTCCGCAAATGCCATCTCCGGACGAAGCAGCTAAAGGGTCTGAAAAATATGAATTTGGATGTTCCAAATCCTCAATTTCATATGATAATCTAATTTCTGGATCATTCCAACGCGGAACTTGATCCAGTGTCACCACAGGATCCCCACCACTGTCTGTTGGTAATCCACCACGAGTAGTGGTAGTTGGCATATGCCGATACATTGTGTTTCTGTTTTCTTCTCCCTATCATATATTCAAGTATTCAACTCCCCATTTATGTCCAAAACAATGCTAACTCCTCCCGTTCCACAACTCATCCAAAAATTGGGAATCGTACAGAATTGAACAGCCCAAACCAAAGTAGCAAACAATATGAGTAGTTACATTCCTGAATAAAGCAAACAATTGAGACCTCAGGCTATCTGTATCAAATTCAACCTCATATATGTATGATCAAGTAAACCAACGTTATCTTATCAAAACTACTAAAACAGTTTGCAAATTACTAATTCAAGCTAAATTTCAGAAAACATATCAATATCTCAGATTAAAGACCAGGACGATGAATATAAACGCACAGATTGGAACATTATAGATTTGATAATTACCTTGATTTGAGAAAGAATTCACTTAATTTGGCGATGATAGAGCGCCGGAAAGATATGCATGTGTATGTGCGTACATGTATATATATCTGTGCTGTGAAGAGGTGGATGAGATTTGCTGCAGATTTGAATAGAAATGAATTGATAACGAGAGTTGAAAAGAAGACGACGACGACGACAGACAATCCTTACTCCGTATAAATGTTGCTGGACCTGATGAGCTCGTGAAAACAAGACTCATTAGGCCAACAATTTATTACTCCATCTGATCCACCAAACAAGTTTTACATGTAAATTTGTTATGATTATTAGTTTTGTATCTTTATTAAAAATTAAATATATAAATAATAAATTTTGTCATTAAATTTATTATTAATTTTTAAATTATGACAAAATTTATAAATTTGTAATTGAATTTTTTTTTAATTTATTACAAATAACAAAGAAAATTTTTAAATATAATTTATTTTTAAATTAAAAAAAAAAATTAGTGTAGCTTTTTTTTTGACTGAGGGTGTATTTTCTTTAATGCACAGTACCATATCGTCTTGTAATTGCGTGCGGTGATTTGTCTGTTCTTTGCTACGGGTTAAGTTTTACGGTATTTTTTTTTCTCACGAATATACGGAGTATTATTTTCGCTTGTTTTTGGTTGAATTTTAAAAATTTTAAAAATTGATAATATAGTTATATTATTAGAATTTATAATTTTTAATATTTAAGTTAAAATAAACATGTTGATATGGATCAAAATAAAGAATTTTAAAATTAATAAATGCTAGTTAAATATTAATGGGCCATCGTAATGACACCTAATAAGCCCGCAAATGACTCTACATTCAATGAATCTAAGATAAGACATAGATAAATAAATGGATAAATATCGATAAAGATCCTTTTTTGAATCTTGATCAGAAAGATGGTAGAAATAGGGGACCATCAAATCATAATCCAAGTAGGACTCTGATAACCCAGATGTATATATATACAGGTCAGACAACACATGACCAAGTACGCTGTGATTTACATACAAAACAAACACGCCCGAGACAAATGTCTCGAGTATTCCACAACTGTTTGACGTATCACATGTTCATAATTATTTTGGACACATGTTAAATCACAAATTTTAAGATATTATTCTTTGTTTTAATATTATCGACACATTTTCATTGTTTGAGTCAAATAATAATATACTGCACTTTAAAATTAATATCTATTTAGTTTATTAAATTATTTTAATGTTATAATTTATCTTTGCTCACAAAATAATTTTCATTTTAAATTTTCATAAATTACACTAATTTTAAATTTTAATATATTATCATTTGATTCAAAATTTTAAAACGTATCTCTATTTTTTAAATGAAAATTTTGCTTACTTTCTTGAATAATTCCTCCTATCTTTTTTTTTTTATATAATTATATACACTACCCCTAATTGAGTTGAGCCATTTTTTAACTTTTTTTTCATTTAAGTTCATTAAGCAAACCGGCTAATAAGAGTTTGAAATTTAAAAACTTATACGCAACAGAAAGCACCGCAAATAATGGGAATAGATGTATGAATTTCCAAATAATAGCTTAGTAAATAATTAACGTAAAAAAAAAGTTAAAATAATAGTAGACGGGGAAGCAGTACTATTTATTTATAGATTACTAGAGTAAACAATCTGAAATATTTCTACTACTCTAAATGAACCGAAATACTGGTTTGTTTGGTTCAATTCGATTTGTTTAAAACCTGACTTGACTCGTTCGTGTTGTTAAATGAGCTGAACTCTAATATAATTTTCTGTTCGTTTAACAATTTAAACTTGATTCGATTAATTTATATTATCCAACTCGTGTTCGGTTCAACTCAATCACTTAAACGAACCGATCTCCAATACAATATTTTATTCATTAAATAATATATGTTTGACTCAACTAATTTAATAAATAAGCTGGACTAGACTTGACTTGAAATCAACTCAATTTGCCTCGTTTACCATTCTAAATATCTATTTTCACTACTAAGATATCCTAATACTTTTTATAAATGATTGATTTTAGTTTACTAGTACCAAGACCTAAGTTTTCGATTTTACTAATTGTTTTGGTGAGAAATTATTTAAATCAAATTTAGTTAAGATGTTCCTTTTTGGCTTCATCCTCAATTTTATCTTTTATTGAAATGACAAATAGGATATTATTTAGTTTTTCTTAATTAAGAAATTAAATTCTAAAAAATTACATGATATGATAACAATATTATAATCCAAGAAAAAATAAAGCATATGATAAAATAAATAATAAAATAGTTCATCTCATTCCAATTAAATTGACTATTATGCATCCTTGACTCCAAATAAGTATAGGCAAACCGGCCCGGCTGCCCATGAGGCAAAAGGTTTTAATTACAGGCTTGACAGGGTTATGTGTGATAAGTGTTGCCTTCAAAAGTTGAAAGTTCATATATATATTTTTTAGAAAATTATTGGTCGGTCATTTTTTATAAGTAATTTTTGTCTAGTTTGAGGTAGTTTTAATTATTCTAATACAGTTTATATTATCATGTTATTATATGATATTCTTATATTACGATCTACATTTAATTTTATTAAAAAAGTTATTACATTGTAAATAGTAACATGATAACATAAATATATAAGGAAAAGAATTGAAAAATAATTATACTGCACTATACTTATTTTCGTACATTAATATCAGCCGGGAATTATCCCTTCTTTTTTTTCCTGAAATACCCAGAGGGCAAACGTTGAACTTCTGGTCCAAACTCAGATTAAGCCACTTAGCCCAGATGACCCTGGCGGCCTGGCCAATCGAAATCAAGTACTGGTTGGAATGAACCGGACATATTTACTCTCAAACTCATTTTCTGACCCAAACTAAACCCATTACTTGTTGGACTGAACCTGCCCAGAAATGCAAACTTGTACTTTGGATGTGACTGTACTTAAACGATGGCCTTTTCACTTACATTTCCTATTTAGAGCAGACAATTACTTAATACGACGCACTTATTAATAAGTAGTTACTTTTGGAAATTGACAGTTCTTCGTGATTTTTTTTTTTTTATATTTTCACATGTAAGTTTATATTGGTATAATTTTTTGTGTACAATTTGATATAAGTAACGCATTAAATATGGAGCCCACATGTGAAAATATAAAAAACACATGTAGCTATAGTGGTTCTCTTATTTTTTACTCAAGCCTTCCAACTTTTCTAATCCACCTAATATTTATTTACTTTTACTAATATAAGTGATCGAATTATGACGGTAGAAAAACAAAATGTAAGTTAGCCTTCCATCTTAGGCCTCTTTCCTTTTTTTTTTTTTGGGAGCGCCTAGACTTCTTACCTTAAGTTTGAATACTGCATTTGTAATAACTAAATTATAAAAAACAAATTGAAAATTCTCTCTCTCTCTCTCTCCCATTTTTTTATTACTCTTGTCATCCCAAAATGATCATGCACTCATCTTAGGAATGGTAGTAGGTTGGGAGCGGAAAATCCCCATTCCCAAATAAAACAAGATCACATCCTTGCCTTGTTTCCGTAAGAAATTGAGAATGAAAGGCTCATATTTATATCACAACTCGAAATTTTGAATTATAAAACAAATTATCCTAACAAAATATACACGTAACAAAATTTAAACCCTTAGTATTTTAAATGTGAACCCTTATAGTTTACTAATTTTCTATATAATTTAGTCACATCAATTTATATATATTCATTTATGTATAAGTTGGTGTCTGTAACACCGCTCATTAGAAAATATTAATACAAATACTATTAAATTTATCTTCATTGGAAAACAAGGAGAAACCGCTTTATTTTTACAATCGTTGCTAGCATCCAAATAGTTAATACTCCCTCTGTTTTATTTTTACATTTGGACCTGTTAACCTATATTAATATTCTATACTTGAGTGAGAATTATATCCATAAATAATAAAAAAAATTATGAAAATTTTTATGAATGTTCAATTAAAGATAAAAATTTAAATATTATAGTAATAAAATTTTAAAAAAATTATATTATAATAAAAAATTAAGTAAATATTACTCTTTTTTTTAAACTAATCTTATTTTTAAATGTTAATTTTTATTTAAGAACAAAGGAAGGGAGTACTACTTTCGGTGCTCATGAAACTGATTTCGTTCTTTTGGTTTTGTAATTTGCTTGGATGGAGTAAAGACAAAGGAGTGATAAGGTGGCTCGAGTGCTACCATTGACATATATCATACATATTATTATCACGACAATTATTATACTCCTATCACACTACGATACTCAAAAGATCTTGGAGGCCATGACATGTCACTAAGTTGTGAGCCACACGTTTATGTCGGCCATAGATATTATCCACTTTTATAAGATAAAGTGTCATTTTGTACTCGGGTTAAGTTAAATTCTAATGTCCGGTCAAATAGTTGGACAATAATTTAATATCTGAAATGAAAATAATTAATTGGTATTCAAATTAAAAAACATTAATATTTTATTAAATTTTGTATATAAGATAATTCTAGTTTAGATATCAAATTGTTAATTTTTTTCATTTTTAAGTATTAATTTGTTATTTTGAATACTTGTACATGTACAAAAAATAAGTTAACAAACTTAAAAAAAGTTGAATATAACCTTAACATTTAACAAAATATTAATTATTATTAGTTTAGATATTAATTTATTAAAAAGTTTACTTCAAATATCAATTTATTACTAAAATACCTGTGCATGTACTAAAATTGAATTATCCGTTTTGTGTTCCATCCCCTCTATTATTAGGATCCACTCACACTACTAACAAAAAGTCACCAGACCCAAAACCGTAAAACACAAAATCCCCTATCTATCCACCTAAATTAATTAATTTATTTGTAGTACACATTTATTAATATATCAGTCCAAAAAAGCCCCTCTCAGAAAATCATATATAAACAGTTCCAATTCCCCTCTTCTTTTCACCTCATACTAAACATTTGAATCAATTCCTTCTTTTGTGATCTAAACTTTTTCTCTGAAAATAGCCATGGACTCCTTTTTTGGCAACAAAGACAAGGGAAGCCGCGACGGTGAGAAGCAGGACGGCGAAGAAAATCCCTCATACTCCGATCTCTTCTCCAGCGGCAAGGTGTTGGCTGGCGCCGCCAAATCCTCCTTCAACAAACAATCCGGCGACGACGTTGACATGTCCAAGGTAGCCGGCGCCGCGACCGACATCCTCAAGGCTGCCGAGAAATACGGAAATTTGGATGATAAGGGATACGGAAAGTACGTGGACCAAGCTGAAGACTATCTCCACAAGTATTCCTCCGACACCGGAGGCGGCAATTCACGTCCGGACAGGACTGATGATAAGTATTCCTCCGACGACACCACCGGCAGAAAATCACGTCAGGACACGTCCGACAACACCGGTGGTTATTCACGTCCGGAAAATACTAAAAAGTATTCGTCTGAGAACACCACCGGCGGCGGCTATTCAAATCCGGACAGGACCGATAAGTACTCCTCGGAGGATACTGGTGGATATTCACGTCAGGAAAGAACTGATAAGTATTCCTCTGACGATACCACCGGTGGATATTCACGTCCGGGAAATACTGATAAGTATTCCTCGGACGACACCACCGGTGGCTATTCAGATCCGGACAGGACCAATAAGTATTCGTCTGACGACACCAGTGGATATTCACGTCCAGATAATACCGAGAAATATTCTTCGGAGGACAACACCGGCGGCTATTCACGTCGGGACACCGGTGATAAGTATTCGGCGGACGACACCACCGGTAGATATTCGGATCAGCAGGACAGGTCTGATAAGTATTCTTCGGGCAACAGGGGAGGCTATGGGGACACCACTGACAAGTATTAATAACCATATGAAGATGGCGGGACAGTTCTGTTATTAATATCTGAAATCCGTACTGTTTTCATTCTTGTGTCTTAAATTTTTTTTTTTTAAATAAAATATGTTTGCGTGCTTAATTTGTGTGTTTTTGTTGTTGATTTCCTTCTTGTAAACGAGATGATGGTATGGTGTGGTAGTAGCAGATCAGCTTTGAGATTGTAAATGTAGATGGTGTGACATCTGTGAGTTCTTAATTTCCTACCGTTGTGATCAAAAAAATTTAATAATAAAGTTTATGTTACATATCGTCTAGCTGCCCTAGCTTTAAATCCATCGAAATTATAACACCCACAAGTACGTAGTGATTAGATTTGTAACACATCTAATAATTTCCGTTTCTTTTTCTTTTGTTGATTAATTAATGATCTTACCCAATCACCTCTATACACATTAGACGTGACTAATAAATTTGAAATAACTATGTACTGGTAGTTTGTAATATTAAATTTTGAATCAATCAATATCCATATAGTTTATATATATTACACATCAATATCTAAAAATATCACGTAAATATATATGTAGAGAGATTGAGGAAAATGGATCTATTAACTAATTTTATACTAGTTTGTAAGCTCGTGTTTAGTACATATATTTTTGTTTTTCTGTGTAATATTAAGAGAGCTATAATTTTTTATTTCTAATATTTTATATATGTATAAGGTAATAGTTTTTTAACTATTAATTAGTTCAAAGTCAAAAATTAAATAACATTTGTTCTAAATATGAAAATAGAAACACAATCAAAATCAAATTTGAAGTTGAGTCAATTAAAATTAAATTTAGCAATAATAGGAATAATAGAAAAAAAGAATAATTAAATTGACCGAGTCAATATCTCTATCCCTGAAACATGATTTGTCAATTATTATATAGTAATAGATTTACAAATTCACAATTTATTTAAAAAATCCGACTGTATAAATTAAAAGAATATCAAAATATAGAAGGATATGTTAAATTTCTCACCTTGTAGTGTATAGTGTGTTTTCCTATAACCATGTAAATAAGATAAAAATTTTGTAAAGAGTTAAGGTATATTAATTTGTAAATGATTATTAAAATTATGTAAATAAATTCAAAAAATTCAAACAACGTACATGCAGTGTTGTTTTTGTATGCTATTTTAGCATATACAATTAAATTATTCTCATATATTTTGAACACCAAATATATCATGAATGAATAGTATTTTAAAATGGAGTTATAATACATTTATTTAAAATGTATTATTTGTTAAATTCAACTGTAAATAAAGCTGTCACATAAAATTCACACACACACACATATATATATATTGTCAATTTGTATAAAATTTTGTGATATCTAAAATGATTATAATTATAATTTTGGAAATTAGCAAATATCAAGCCATCGGTCGGATGCATTCTTGTTTAACACTCTCTCGTATTTTATACTTTTTCTTATACACATAGTTGAATTTATTTAAAACAATATAGAATATAAATTATGAAAGGTATAGTTTAACTATATTTCTTTTCCTCTATACAGGGAAGGAGAGTATAAGTTTGTTGGAGGTTTGGAATATCCGTTTAGACCATCACAGTCTCATTAATTATAAAGTATGGAGGGGGCAACAGAAAACGACTGCCCATTCAGCTTTTAAGGGCTCCGACCGAGTATCCTATCCTACAAGTTCTTTCACTCACTCCTCTTTCATAATGAAACGTTGAAGTTAAATTAACACTTTTTTTTTTCTGGATAATTGAAAACCATGGACCGCATTACTTTTTACAAATACCCCAAAAATAGATTGCCGACAGTCGACACTCCCTTACTCTATTTGTTTCGCCTTGACTATAAAATTTCTATACTCCATCTGTCTCCATTTCTTCTTGTGTAGTTCTACTCTTTTTTTTATTACATTCAAATACGCAAATTAAGAAATGATTTTTGAGTATGTGATTTAGAATTAAAAATAAATAAATATGATTTATCGATTAAAATAAGAAAAAAAATATAAAAAAGAGTGTGTTTGTCTTTTAATAATAAATATGTACTTTTAAATATGATTTTGAGGACAAAATTTAAGTATAATTAGGATATCCTTTCGAGGATTGAGGTAATGCTTTTTTTAGTGTTAAAAATATGTTGAGGATTTTTCAAGTTTAGTAATCTTTTCGCAGGACTTACAAATATTATTGTAAAAAAAAAGATTTGCATTTTAACCAAATCTTTAGGAAAGCAAATAAGATATATGTAGCCAACAATTATAGAATGAGTGGGAGCACCACATTGGCGTAAGTATTGACCATCACAAAATTATACTCTCTAATTCTTTTTAATGATTTAATTTCTATTAAGCACTATTTTTTAATGATTTAAATTCGCATGAAATCAACTCAGCTGATCGCATGAGACCACATAGGCTGGACATATCATTTTTTGATACTATAAATTTGAAAAAGAAAAATTCAGTCCTCGGCTATCGAAATAAATATGACGCGTAATTTACAAAGTTAGAGATGATGTTATCGAAATAAATATCGCTAACAAGTGTGTCCAATGTTAAATTGTTCGGACAACATAATATCCGTTTTGACAATATCTTTGGTTAATTCTTTGGATTTAGTTGGTTCAAATTTAATATTAATTTTTATTAAGTAGAAAGTTTAAGTTTTGTTAATTATCTTTTTAATAGATATTTTGTAAATTTTTAGGTTAGAAATAAGAAAAAGAAAAAATCATCAACTTTAATTAATTTAATGTTAACTTCTGCTATTAAAGATAAATATACCCCGTATAACCAAAAATTAAGTTGTACACGAAAGTTAAATTGATTGATGTCAATTAATACTATCTAAGTGTCAATTGTTTTATATTTATATGAAAACAACTTACAATTAATTTTAAATCTGATCGTTGATCTCACTGATCATTAATTTCCCCCTCTTATGTCACTCGAAAAAACTTACAGTTAAGAAATAAAATTTATTATAGTATTTTACTTTTCATCTTCTCTATGGAGTATAAGTTTAAACAAAATTTTGAGTACTCAAAGTCAAAGCAATCTGTAACTCTTCAAGAAGGATGATTTGTCTCTGTGATGCTGCTTTGTTAGTTTAATAAATTTCAAAATCATAGCTTTTTTTTTATGATCATATTTGTTTCGGCTTAAGTTTTATAAATTCTTGAATCTGACAGTATTATTTGTACTATAAAAATGTAGAACATTTAAAATTTAAGCTGAAACAAACTAAACCGTTCAATGTTATTTGCACTATAAAAATGTAGAACATTTAAAATTTAAGCTGAAACAAACTAAATTTACGTGTTATTATTACATTTTGTGTAATGACAAGAAGATGATAACTTGATAACATTTCTTATGCACAGGACATCAAATTACATGAATGAACATCAATAGTAAATGGTGTTGAATAATTATTTGAGTCATATATTTGCAATATTTACAAACTTCCCTAGTATTATCAGAAGTCTTGGCACCGGTTAATGCAAGAAGCCTAGAAGCAGAGACATGTTGCTGGAGTTGTTCCTGTTGTTCGGATTCTATTGGCCTTTTCTTTCACCCGAGCCTCTTCAGTTCTTCGATTTTCCTCTGCCTTTGCTCTTGCTCCGACTGCAATCTGATCAATCGTGTTTATTTTGGTGCGGTATTGTTCTCTTGCTTTATTTCTTCTCACAACCGATTCTCGCTGCACAAATTTAAGTACATTATCAGCTTTCGAAAGATCAGTATTATCCGAGTTTATAAATTGAAGGGATAATTAAGAATGAATACTAAACCTCAATTTTTTCCAACTTTGCTTTAGCTTTTTCCATTTTCTTAGTTTCCCAGTCATTTATTGTTGCTTTTAGCTTCTCATACCTGAATTTTTAGTGAAGAAAATAACAATAATAAGTTAATAACAGAACATTTCAGCAAATTGTGAAACAGCGGACATATTAAAGAATAATTTGTCAGATTAACACATAAATGTCTCTTGAGTGGATTACATACCGCTCATTGATATTAGCCATTTCATTTTTCTCCCAAGAATTCGCCTTAGTGTTTTCGAAGCCTTGTTTTTCTGAAAGTTGTCTTTGTGGGAATGTGGGCAATTTAGTGGACTGAAGATCAGGTCTTGAGATGGTATTTTCAGGTTGTCTATTGGCAGTGTTATTTGAGGTCTTATCTGCAAAAGTCGGGGCCTTTTTGATTGTTCGGGATGAAACATCAGCCTTCTTCGGCTCTGCATTTTTAGATTCAACAGCAGGAATGTTGTTGAATTGCTTATCTGCAGTAGTAGGAATTCTTTTGACTGATGGAGCTGGAGCAACCACCTTTTCGGGCACATTTACATTCGTAGCTGCACTAGTTGATGCTACCTTATCTGCAGCTTCTGATATGTAAAAGTCAATCATTATTCGTAAATTATGTTGTTTGAAACTGACAAGACTCTCGATCAACATCTTTTACCTGAAAATTTTTTCGACTCTTCACGAGGTTGTGATAACTTGGTGGATTTGTCTTCTGATCTACTCCTGATGTTTGTCAAGGTAGCTGGTCTAAGTCCAGGTCCACCAGTTGCGTTTCTTTGATCTTGGAGGTGCGCGTCTTCAAGTGATCTAATGGCAAATGCAGCTGCTGCAAGAGCAACCGGGTACTCATCATCATTCGAGTAATAGTATTCCTGACTCATTTTGCTGCCGAGCCAGCTTTTCTTCTTATCTGCAAAACAACAGTTTTGACACATAATAACAAGTCATCTTCTTCTTATTTTATCTTTCAGCGAATCCATAGATTTATGTAGTAGGAAAGTAGGTTTATTCTTTTCTGTCAATAAAGGTTGCATAAATTTTCCGTGGTTATTAAAACTGAATTGTGAGAAAGGATAAGAGAAGGAAAAAATGACAAAATTCTGGGTGTACCTCCCTTGAATGATTGAGTTTTCTGGGGAGGTGTTCTTCGGTCTCTGAAACTGTCAGTCTCTCTTATTTCTTCATGTACACCAGAAAATCTCACCCTAACAGAAGCAGTCAAGGCAGGAAATAGATCTAATTTATACGAGACATACTCCGATTAATTAAAATTGATAGATATGGAAAATTATAACTGAAATCTTTTTTATCTGGCATTAACTTGGAACCACGTGTATTTAAAGCACCCTTTACTAAGATTAATGTAATTTCAGGACATTGAAATTCTGACTGCAATGTGCTAATAAGTCTCATGTTATGTATAAATCATGTTTGTGATCATCAAGCTGTAGAGAAGGCTACTGTTATAGTGTTATGTACGGATGAAGCTACAGAAAAGATAAAAAACAAACTCAATTGCCTCATGGTTTATCGTGTTCGTCTATACGCATGCATGTGTAAATCATTAAAAGATTATTTACCTCATTTGCTTGATTAAACTCTCCATTAAACTCTTTCTTGAAAACGGTTGGTTTGACAGTCATCTATGTGTATATTTGAAGGATAGAGAAAGGTGAATAAGTAGGTATTTGAAGTTTGATGACAGGCTATTTTTGGGGTTTGAGTACAAGCAAGGGCGAAATATGCTTAATTCCTATGGAAGGCCTTATATGGATTATAAGCAGGAAGTAAATTTATTCTTAACTTTGTAATGATGCTAAATTATTTTAATTTACAAAGCAGCTTTTATGTTGTTTCACCTTTCTGTAATCCCTTTCCACAGGTTTTCACGACTTAAAAGTAAGAGCAAAGGTTTATAGTATTCCTTTCTTCTGGTCAGTAGAAAGCTTGGAACGGAAGTTCCTACAACGTTATGTACCTATGTAACTTGGTTTTTATCCAACGTGTTTTAAATAAACATGTAAATAAATAAAATGCTAATTTTGTAATTTATATAATCTTCATCGCTTTTTTTTCTTTTAGTTTTTTATTTACTGATAATAATATTGTATCACTATTTTAAATTGTACAAAAAGGCAAAATTTTATTTATTAAGATTAACTAAAACCCAAGAACATTTGCATTTAAGAAAGATATATCGTACCCTGGAAAATAGCAGCCCGTGAAGCTCAACAAACAAAAAAAATCATTAAACAGTAACAAATATCTGCTACTAAACTTCTTAACAAATTCAACTGGTCACACCAACTGATAAAAGCATCCAACAGATAACTTTAGCAAAAAAGCAGATTGGACCAACCAAGTTTGAGATTCTTGAAAAATGGCCATACCTGCTGCAAACAAGCCACGGGAATGGATTGAACTAAACATTCACTGTAGGCTGCAACAATTACCAAGAGCAAAACAATGCCTCTAGAGATTTTCATTCTACTCCTCAATTCATATAAATCAATTGACAAAACTTTTCATGACAAATCTTGACGGAACTTAAAACCACCATACCCTTTTTCTTGGGTGGGGAATAGAGGGAGAGAGGAGTGGTGGGCTTGGTGGTGGTGGGGGGTGGAGTGGGGAAGGGAACTGTACATATAAAACCACCATACTTGAGATCTATATAACCAACCTGATAGTTACAAAAGAAATAAATTCTCTTTTCCCAACACAGCAGCAACAATTTATAATTCAGAAACTCGTGAACTTGCCTGAAACTCCAGTTGTTCTCAACCTCTAACTGCAATTCAAAAACAAAAACAAAATAAGTCTACCCGAGGAATACATATAATACAAACGATTTGTTTCATTTATGTAGATACATACCTGATACCTTGACGAATGATAATCCACCAAATTCAACAACAGCTGTGCATATTTTATGCATAAAAATTTGGTTAGACGAACAATCCACCAAACACAGCCATGTCCTCCAAATAAAATGACTGCTAGAATTTTATGTTTTCATGTTGATATAAAGTGGGTTATGTTCTAGTTAGTGCTTGTCCGTGGAGAACCCTGTGCTGAAAACAATTCTGCTCAACTTAGATCCCAAATCTGCCTGTTTATCATCTCCAATAGTGCATATACATCTTCCACATGGTAGTGTGTGTTTTCACCAGCAATAAACTCGTGAACAACACCACTAATCTCCACAAAGCTGCAACCTGGTACTTTTTCTATCCCTCGGTTTCTCATCATCTTCTTAATTCTTCTAGCTTTATCATGCAGACCAGCAGAGGAATATAAATTTGACAGCAAAACGTAGACTCCGCTATGGTGTTCTAGCTGCATAAGCCTCTTTGATGCAGCTTCCGCCAGTTCTATTTTCCGATGACCATGGCAAGCAGTTAGCAATGCCCTCCAAGCTATTGCTTCTTCAGAGGAGCTGCTACAGCTGGGCATTCTCTCAATGATATTATATGCTTCTTCAAAAAGGCCAGCTCTGCTGAGAAAGTCGATAATACACCCAAAATGCTCAGTTTTGGGTTCAACATTATGTACACTAGTCATACTATTGAACACTTTGAGACCCTCATATGCCATGCCTGAATGACTACAAGCAGTAAATATGGCTATGAACGTAATGTCATCCGGTTGAACTTTAGTCCTCTCCATTTCATCAAACAATCCGAGAGCTTGTTCTCCATCTCCATGCATTGCTAATCCTGAAATCATAGCATTCCAGCAAATAGTATCTCTTACAGGCATTTCATGGAACACCTTCTCAGCTAAATCCAACTTCCCACATTTTGCATACATGTCAAGGATCGCAGTGCCTAATCGCACACCAACAGGCAATTTGAGTTTCTCCAAATATCTATGAATCCAAATTCCAATATCTAGAGCTCCCAAGTTAGCACAGGCGCAGAGCACACTCACAAAAATAGCCTCATCAGGCTTAATACACGACAATTGCATGAGTCTAAACATTTGTAAACCCTCCTTAAAACAATTATTTTGAACATACCCAGAAATCATAGCTCCCCAAATTCCTCTATCCTTTATTGGTGATTCATCAAACAAAACTCTAGCAGTGTAAACCTCCGCTGTTTTAGCATACCCAGAAATCAAGACAGTCCATGACACCACATCTTTGCAGGGCATTTCATCAAACACCCACCTTGCATGATCCATCATATCCAATGCAGAATACATAACCACCAAAGTATTACCCACAAACACATCAAACAAAAAACCCTGTTTAAAACAATGCCCATGAATCAACTTCCCCACAAGATCACTTCTCATGTTTGCACAAGCTTTCAATACATAAGGAAGTGTATAATTATCAGGCTGCGCTCCAATACTCAACATGTATTTAAATAATTGGATGATCATGATTAGTTCACCTTTCAGTAAACAACCTTTGATCATTGTGTTACATATACAATTTGTGGGTTGTTGAATGCGTTCGAAGATTTTAAACCCATAAGATAGATTACCATGAAGCGGATGTGAACAGAAAGCTAGAAGTCTGCTCAATGCAAAGTTATTGTTCTCAAGTCCACACGTGATCGCGTGGCCGTGAGATTGTTTTAGATGCTTCATGTTCTTGCATTTCTCTAACAGTGAGAGGCACCTGCCTGTTACTGATACATTACCACTTCTCAACATTGGACTGCATCGAGCTACAAGGAAGTTTGATACATTTGCCAGTCTCGAAGTAACAAAATTATATTCAGTTCGCGAAAATAAAATTTGATTTCTATCTCAAAAACCTTGTGGTCACTATTCTCAGTTCAAATATTGGACTGGACCCATAAACGATATGAAGGTCGAAAGAAATTCTGGGTTTAAGGAAATTATTGGAAAATAAGATGATGAACAAATATTGAAGGTGAAGTGCATGGATATTTATTTTAAATGAGGTGTCTTTATGTCTATTTACATTGTCTTTTGGTTGAAAGGTAAAAAAATAAGTACATTTTCTACTAGTTGAACTTGATGGTCAATATGAATGAAAAAAACTCAAATAATGACTCATTACTGGTTAGGATGGTAATATTAGTTTTCTTCATGATATTGCAAGTGAAACAAAGAGAGACTATATTTCTTTCGCTAAGGATTTCATACCAGACGTTCTTAATACTTTCCCTATTTTACATGTTTGATTACTTAAAACCTACTTTTTTTCCCCACTGATATCTCTATTATACAAGTTACTTTCCTCATGTGAGATTTAAACAATAAATCTTTCTCTGCATTAGATATTTAGGCTCACGCTCGAAACCCAAATATTGTCTATATGTTTAATTACAATGATGAAATTGATGGTGGTTCCTGTGAAATGCCACGCACGGTATGTGAACATATTATCTTAGGCTTGTTTGTGTTGAACGATGTGCAAACGGCAGTTGATTCAGATCTTCTGCATTCACAAGAGCAACTGTGAGGTTATGTGATCAGAAATCAGTTTGAGACAGTATTAAAGGGATTTGAAACTCTGGTCAAGCCACTATATGAGCTCATCCTGTTGAGAGAGCGTAAAAAATCAAGATAAGGAAATCTGGACTTTCGGATACAGACATCAGTCCGGATACAGACATCAGTCTCTCTGTAAATACAAAGGGCTAACTACCAGACTTCAATCCCAAAGAATGTCAACTGTAACTTAACGGTATAATAATCACAAACAACTCCTTTGGAGCTTAACACGATTCTCAAAAATATGATTTATACTTACACCGACGAACACAAATTCATATACGTAATTCACCACTAAGAAATGAAAAATAGCCGTATACATTGACTAGAACAGGAAATCTGAGTCAGATACTTCAAGGACTTGGTGAACGCCAATTGGGTTCACACCTGGTCGGAATGCGTTTCCTTCGATATACCTGTAATTATTTCTTGTTAGGAGCAAACTTCATGACATTAAATTTCCCGTGAATGCAGAGAGATACTCACAGTTCTTTTAGGAAAGGGTGCTTATAGAAGGCATCAGAAATCCTTCCGGTAAACTGGTTGTGATCCAGGTACCTAAAATTCGTGATAGCAAGATTAGAACATATTGAAACATAATACTCCTCATCCATTACAACTTATGATTTCTGAACATAGAACAAAGCAGCCAAAAGTTGTTTTGTGATTTGTGAAGAAATACAGCCATACAGGTAAACATATCAGGTTAAATATGTGACCCAGACTTCCAGGAAGGATTCAACACAAATAGAATGTCACAAGATGCAGTAAATATAATGTACTGCCAGAAAGAACAAACATCCTGAAGAATTCAATTCTGAAACTTGTTCATTAAGATCTAACTCGCATTAAGTTAGTGACATTAACAAAGCAAGACAGACGGTTACAGAGTACGTAATTATACATTAAACAAAACGAATTTATCAATACATTGAGGAAATTCTAAGTTTTGCAGATCTAATAAATGTTTGGCAAAGAATATACATAAATCGTGAGAGGCAGGCCTGTATATGACTTTAATTGGCATTTATAAATCAAGTGACACCAATATTTCAGTTGCTGGACCAATTGTTCAGCTCTAGTGTTCTCGTACCAAACCGAAGTTAGTGTAGTTTACTAAGCAGTAACATTCATACGTCATAAAAGAACTAAAATCTGAAAGAAAACTTACAAGTATGTCAATCTTGGAATACGAGCAAGCCCAGGTGGTACAATTCCAGTCATCTTGTTGTATGACAGATACCTGTAATCATCAAAGCAATCAAAATTGATTCTGTCAAACAGAAGCAGCAAACAACTAAAATTTGGCTAGGACATTATGACAGAATATATTCAGAACATGTATGAAAAACTTACAAAATTTCCAAATTTGTCAAGTTTGCAAGCTGTGCTGGAATTCCTCCAGTAAGATAATTATTATTTAAATAGCTGCAAAGTTGGGTTCAGTTAAGGAGAAAAAAGGCAAACTTATAATTAGCACCAAAATATACCACGATGGGAAAAGTAGATATAATTTGGACTTGTTCAAATACCATCAACTGCCTGACTTACAGGTTCCGCAGAACTGGAAAGCAACCCTCGATACGTATGAGCTCCCTTATAGTCCCAACCAAATGGTTGTTACCGACATCCCTAGAAACAATGGAGTCAAAATGAGATCATATGAAGAGTAAATATATGAACCTCCCCAACAATAAAACAATATTTAGCCAACAGAAAAAAATAAAAATCAGAGGATGCAAGATGTTACAAGTGTCGCAGTTTCTGTAAAGTTCCCAATTCTGGTGGAATCCGCCCAATGAGCCGATTTTCATGTAGATGGAGGTACTGTAAATCAGGAAGTTTTGCAAGCTCCTTTGGGATTTCGCCTTTGAAATTATTAAAACTCAGATAGCTGCAACAGTTTGTGTTAATGTTGTATATAAATTCTAAGAAACATTTCTGAATATAACTAAATAACTTTATAACATTGAAATTACTCACAGATGTGTTAGACTCTTCAATTCTCCTATTTCAGGAGGAATGACATCTTGCAGCTTATTCCATCTCAAATTCCTGGAAACAAACAGCTATGAGTACCTTGAATATAAATTCAAAAAAATATTATCATTATTTTTTTTAAAAATTTTTGGGAAGAAGTTGAAGAAAAAGGTGGACAAGATGGTAAAAGAAAGAACGATGGCTCTTTCTGCCTTCAAACTCAATTTTTTTTAGATGAAAAAATTGCAGATCTGCTAGATAATGTAGAACAATGTAAAGGCATATTAGTATTGACGGACCAAACAAGAACATAATCTCCGACACGATAACAGAATAAAACCATACCGAGGTCCTAAGGCAGGCCCAACTTTTGAAATATAATATATGAGAAGAGATGCATGACAGTTGAATACATGACTACATCACATCAACTGGCATAGAACTATCCACATTTGCAGTGCTTATTCCAAAAATAAAACTATAGTAGTTATCAAAAGCCACAATCAATGAGGGGCAGTTTTAGGAAATTGAATCAATGGCCTTTTCAACTGTGGCTAGCCTTCTTACACGTACGTTGCAAGGACAAGAAGAAAATCAGAAAGTGAGTGCAGTAAGTAAATATATATGTAGACTCTGAGTTGACAAATAATAATAAGATCAATAATAATCTTTCCCAGCTAAACTTTCATACTTTTAAGATCCATTAATAAATTCAGCTTCTAGAAACCACAATCACGTTATATACTAAAAGTAAGAGCCATGTCAAAAATCGAGACCTTTCAATTTACATATATTGGTATTAAATAAACTAATTGCTATGATTTATGACCTATTTGAATAATTTGGACATACAAGCACAAGAGAGAGATTGATAGCTTCAAAGAAATGATCATACAGTATCTTAAGACGCCTCAACCGCCCAATTTGAGGTGGAATGGGTCCTGTCAATTTGTTATTATGAAGATCCCTGCATGTGAAATAACATCATTTAATTTGAGGTATCTGATTTTGATTAATGAATTCTCGACGCAACTGAAACCACTTCTAATTATTATCAATTTTACAACAGTAAAAAAAAATGAAATTCAATTTCTGATAAACTGGAGACCAGTTTTCTCTAAAATTGATGATAGTATCTGTGACAACTATTTTTTCGAGTGATGCTAAGTGATAGATTTTCTCCCAAAATGTAAATGATTCAAGATAATGAATAGATGCCCTTTTAGAAGCAACTTGAGTAAATCTACCTAATAAAACATAAAATACAAATAACACAGCATAAATATGTCTGGAGCCTTACAGCCTAGTAAGATCCAATAGATTAGTCACAGCGGTAGGAAATGGTCCGACAATTGACACTGCATAAACTTCCCTGAATTTAAGAAAATGAAAAAGATGTCATTTCTCAATATCAGCTTCTTAACATGCAAAACAGATCATTAGAAAGGAAAATACATTAGATACAAATAGAAGTGCAATCAACAGCAAGTTAAATTGCACTTACAATGCGGTAACTACTCTATAATCACCCTGAGTGGTACACGTGACGCCAGACCAAGGAGGTAAGTCCCCGTCTCCACAAGGATCATCCCCAACCCAAGAATATACCACTCTCCATCCAAGAGATGCTTTAATTTCATTAAGAGCTTTTACTGCAATTTAAAATGAAGAAAATATGATCAAACAAGTTATGGCAAATAATTTTCCAATTATATCATATGTTAATTGCAGTTTTTCTAGTGGAAAAAAATGCTAAAAGTAGATGTTATGTACTAAAAAAACTAAAAGTAAAATTCGGAGAAGGAATGTATATATATAGTCCATGAATCTATCTTGGCTCGAAATTGCAAATATATCTACTGCCATTACAGTTAATAGTTAATAACACAAAAAACCTATAAACTTTTCGGTTTTTAACACTTTAACCTCATAACTAATTAAACCTTTAAACTAGTTTAAAATATGTAAAAATGACCCAAATTTAACTCCAAGCCGCTATTCTAGCTAGTTAAAATATGACATGACATCTTATTTAACAATTATCATATCACTGAATATTAAAAATAAAAATAAAAAAATTACTAAATATGGCGTCATGTCGTATTTTAACTAGCTAAAGTTGAGTTTCAGATTAAATTTGGTTCATTCCTATACAAATAAAAATAAAGAATTAACAAATATAATGTCGTGTCATATTTTAACTAACCAAAGTTGGGTCTCGAGTTAAAATTGGGGTCATTCCTATATATTTTTAATTAGTTTGAAGGTTTAATTGTTAAAATATTAGTTTTGGGGTTAAAGTGTTAAAAATAGAAAAGTTTGTAGGTTTTTTGTATCATTAACTGCTGCAACAGAAAGTACTTTAGCTAGATTTTTGTTGCAGTTATCTACACAGTAAGAGAGTACTTTGCTAGATACACTAAACAAGTTGCTGGATACTTATCATTGCATATGCTAAACAAGAATTCAGTTGCAGCGATATTATATACACCCTCCTTTCCAAAATTAGAGATACATTTCTCTTTTAATGTAGTACTATTTGTAAATCTTAATAAAAAATTAGAAGGAATTTCGTGAAACTGATGGTAGAATGAGAGATGAGGAGGAATGGAAGGGAGAATAACAATGAAGGAAAATAAATAGACCATTTCTCCTTACTACTCAAGGAATGAAGTTGTACATGGAAGGAATGAATCATTCCGCCACCCTCTCTCATAGTTATCATAAAATTTCGACATCTCCCTTATAGTTACTCCTTATAACATTTCATTCCTCCTTCCACTCCAATCTTGTAATCTAAAATACACCCTAAATGTGTAAAAGTTTGTGTTTAAGAGTATTTTTCATGTATTTTATGGTATTTCACTTCAAAGTTATTAAAAATAAGAAATTTTACTTCAATTTTGAATTAAAAGATTTCGTGAACCTATTTTGTATGAGCTGGAATGCATTTATAATTTTGGAACAGAGGGAGTATGTGGTATAAAAACCTGCTTCCATTTTCACCATGAAGGTAATATCAATAAAAGATGTTCTATCCAGTACACTTATGAACTCAACACCGGAACAGTGGATGCATGCTCGAAGAGAAGGAAAGTACTCTCGGTTTGTCATTAACCCATGAAACTCATCATTTATTCTATGACCTATTCACACAGAAAGAGTTGAATTTACTGATTTTTAAAGCCTTAATAAAGTCCTTGCATGATCAGCATGATACTTTGAGATCGTTGACATTCCAAAACCACATTATTAATAGGCTATAGTTGTAATTCTATTATCTTTCTTTGTATATAAAAAATCAAACAAATATTTTATCCAAAACCTCCTAATTAGGTGCCTAAATTAACTCTATCACTATTTCAACATTCAATAAAAACAATCGTGAAGGAGTTAGGAAAAGCCAAACTAAAATCATGTATCACTTATCCAATTAAAATTTAATTTGTAATCAACTACGATTCTTATGTAATAAACTAATTTATGTTAAATTTTAAATTCTTAACTTTTTATTGTGATAAAATTTTATTAAAATATGTACTAAAATATATAGTCATGAGAAACCATGTAAAAAGAACTTTATTAAATATACATTCAAATAATCTAAAAGATACTTATAAAAAATTGAAAAAAAAAAAACTAACTAAATCCACAAGTCAAACATTATTACTAATTTACAATAATTAAAAATATACAAATTAATTTAACTTTTATAATTAGTTTATACAAATATATAACTATAAGGCACCGGCAATAAAACTAGTCTAATATAAGAGTGAAGCTAGGCAGGAATTCCATAAATTTATGAATTTGTAAGTAAAATAAATGCAGCTAATGCTGAATTCTACCAAGATTCTGCTTTGTACCAAAACTGGAATTGTTTGTTGATCCCGTAAAAAAGAGTTCCTAATTCAATTTACTCAGTTATTTTCTACACAGCTGTTCCAAAAAAGCACACACTATCACAATAAATGCAATTTAAGCTTGAAAATAAATTCCAAAAAATAAAAAATCAGTGAGAAGAAGGATAATATACATATGATTTATTAAAAAAAAAAAACAAGAAGCTCTGTTTCAGATATCTTAAAAAAGAGAACAGATCGAAGAGGGACAAAATCAGTGAGAATTACCATCTCTTTTGAGCGTTTTGCAGTGAACAATGACAATGGAAATAAATGAGAGCAGGAGAATCGACTGAAAAGCTGAAAATGGAGGTTGATGCAGCACCATTGCTAAGCTAGACACCGATCAGTCCTTGCTTGGTATATGTATCAATCCGACTTCAAATTCACAGAGCTACTTCATTTACACATCGAAGACAGCCAGACAGGTGAGGTGTACAAAAGGAGTAAAGATCTCTCCACCGATATATATATATAGAGAGAGAGAGAGGAGAGAGAGTTATTGGGTGAAGACAACGCGGATCGGCGAAGTGGCTTTCTACTACGTCGTCGGTGGAATATATTTATTTATTTCCCGTTTGTCATTACTACGTGTTTAATTATTTTTATATTTCAGGTCTTACAATATGTGAACATAGTTTTGGACAGAAAATAAATAATCAGAAAATTTAATAAAATATTAAATATCTATGTTGAGTTTAATATTGTACGGTAATATTTTGTAAGAAAATTATGGACATTATAATACGATATCTACCGTTAAATTTGTTTTTTCTATGGATCTATTTAAATCTTGTAATTTTTTACAAAATAAAGTATTAAATTTTTCTATCAATTTCAATTATTTTATATCATCTTAAAACTTATGAACACAAAACTTAAGTTTCACGTGATTTTTTTTAACAAAAATTAAACTGACGAACATAATATTAGCCTTCGATTAGAATTTTTAATGGTCAAAGTTGCTTATCCTCTTATGTTGATTTTGCTCAAACTCTGAACTTACATAAATTTTGTAATAATGTAAGATAAATTTTGTAATGTGTCTTAATACAATAAAAATTACATATGCAAATAATTACGTGAAATTAATTACAAATTTTAATTTGATACTAATTTATCGATTAGTGTACATCATTTTTTTAATTGAATAAAGTTATTGAGTTTATAATATATAATTTTTAATAAATTTTTTTATATTAAATACGAGTTCAGTAGTTTATATTGTTGTGTATAATATTATTAAATTTAAAAATTGTTGGGAATATTTCTTTTTTTAGAAATAAGTCATTTAATAAGTTATTGATTAATTTGATTATATATTTTTTATTTTTATGTTTTCAAAATTCAAGGTTATTTTAATCATCTAAAATAATTTACACGGCCTAATACTAAATATATTTATTTTATATTAATCAAAATAAATTTAAATAAATCAAAATTTATTAATTTTTTATTTGTTTTAGTAGTTTTAGCTTGGTGTTCTATTTTTTTGTCATATATATTGTTGTAGATTATATTTATAAATTTTTTTAATTGTTGATTGTCTTAATAGTTTTTTTTAATTATTTTTTGTTGTAATACTTTAATTTTAAAAAATATGCATAATTCTTTTAATGTTTTATATAAACGATAATAACTATTGATTGGCTTTTAATTCTAATTGTGATGGAATATCTTTATTTTTTAATAATTAAAGATGAAATAATTATTGCCTAATGCGAAACAATATTTCTAAAATATTATATAGTAATAGAAATAAAGTAAAAAAAAAAACAGAGTCCATGTGCGATCACTTTTTTTTTTTTTTTTTACCCACAAAATATTTTAAAAGAATTGATCAAATAATTTTGTAGAAACCGTCTGGAGAGAGAAAACCTGCTACGGCGTCACCTACTTTTTCCGATTTCCCGTTTTCGAGATAAACATAGAATTTGACAGAGATCTGCAACTGGGAGAGAGATAGAAGAAGGAAGAAGAGGAGAGTTAAAAAGAGAAAGCTTACCAGGGTAGAAGGAAAACGTAGCTTTGGTTGTTTGTGGATGGTAATCATTCTTTCTCTTACCTCTATTTACCTATGCTAGTTTTGCTTTCGATTTTTTAATTTATTTGAGATTTTGGGGATGGTCTGTGGAAATCAAGGTCTTGTATTATTTTTTAATCTGTTTACTTGCCGATGTTAATACATTGGTAGTGGTATTCAAAATTTCCCGTGCTCTGCGCTAAGGGGATTCTAATGGTAATATTGTTTTTTGTTTTCTTTTTTAGTTTTAGTCTTGTCTTCTAGATCTTTTTTAAATGAATTCAAGCTGTTTAGTTTTAAGATTTAATCTTTTTGAACGATGAATTGATATAAGACCAGCTTCTACTGTGTTACTTGTAATTAGGTAAAGCCGTTGCTTGTATTCTTGTGTTGTATTACTTTGTCACTAGTACTTATGTACTAGCTCATGAGAGAAAAGAAAAGCCCCAAGTTGGATAAGTTAAATAATGAATGCATTATGACGGTCTCTATGATTAGCATGATCATTTCAGTGGTTAAACTTCGGAAGTTAGCACAGGAGGCTCAACAAGTATATTTGATGTAGTAATTTGAATTCATATTTTCTTAACTAACTATTCTTTTATACCCTTTTTTTAGGTTCGGACCTTTTGCTTCTTTTCAGTTTTCTTTTTAAAATTTCTTAACTGACACTTTATATTTGAACCCTGAAAAAAGAGAATTTTAGAAGTCGGATATTCTATGGTTTTCTTCCCATTAGAACTTAGTAGAGATATATAGTTTTCAAAGTTCATTTGTTGCACTGCTTATACACATTCTACTGAACAGTTTTCAAGGTTGGTATCCTCATGGTTCCAAGCATTTTTGCTTTGTGACATTTTCCAGGCAACATCATTACGGTTGTATTTGACTTGCATACGAAACACTCTAGAGGCTGCCATGTGTCTGCAGGTATGCATTGTTGTATCACAAGGTTATTCATAATGATCCATGTAGCTTTGAGTTGCTTCTCTTTTATCTAACTAGCGATGAAGACCCATGCACAAAATGAGTTTAATTAAGATAGATTTGATTATACTAATTAATTAAGTTAGTTTTAATCATTGATCGGTTATGTTATATGTAATTATTAGAGATTGTTTGATTATGTCATATGTAATTATTATTTGATCATACTTGCTTAATTTAATATTGATTGTATAATTTATTTAATTATGATTTTGATTTAGGTTCGGATTAGATATTTTTTGGTTAAAAGATAATGTTAGCATTTTAGTTGTTAAAGGCCCAAAAAGGCGAGTGCTCCCAGGCCTAGCCAGACCCAACTTTTGTGCCTCGCCTTGCTTGAGGCAAGGAAACTTGAAAGAGGCGCTTGTCTCATGTGCTTAGGCGCGAGGCACAAAGCTTATGAGGCGATCTCTCTGTGAAGTGAGACCCTTAATTATCAATTTTCCTTGAATTTCCTTGAATCTAAGATGTAATTCATGCCACTGAAAAATAAAAAGTTTGAACAAAAGAAATGATAGTAAGTATAGCAGCTTGATGCCCTTTTAACTAGCAGATCGACGACTAAGTGTTCAATTTGGTCCTTTTTTCCTCTGTTTTTACTTGTATGCTTATGCTCTCTTGCCCTATGTTTCCGCTATGGTTTTCAAGCCTTAATTTGTCTTATGGTCTGTACAATGGTGAATATACTATTTTATATTATGTATTAGATGAAATACAAGATTGTGTGTGTTTTCAAATACTATAATTTTAGTAATAATATACTACTTATGAGGTTTACGTAAATATTTAAATATAATTTTAAAATATCATATGCACTCGTATCAAACTTAGCTATAACTATAATTCCATGGACATATGTTGTGATTTCAATTTTTATTCTATTATTGTTCCATTATGTGTTTATATTTCGTAAAAGTTATATCTTATACTTTTGGATGAATGATGCTTGTATATAAAATTTTTGTATGATTTAAGTTTGTGTGCCCAACTTCAAAGAGGCGCGTGCCTCAGCTTGCCCCTAAGCTCCGAGTTGCGCCTTTTGGGAACAAGAGGAATTGCTTAACTTTTTTGAATTCAGTCAATAAAAATTTCAAATTATGGATTCATGGAATGTTCGTGGAATGCTTGTAAAAATTGACAAATATCCATGTGTTTACTATTGTTGTTTCCTCATATAAACCATGGAACAGCCTTAAAGTCGTGGAAATTGATCACCTTATTCGGAAAGAAAACAACCACTCCAGAACAGAAATATATCACTGAATCTCCTTAAGACTATTATCTTGTTGTTATAATTATAGAATAGAAGTTGAATTTTGTTGGTTACTTTTCTTAGTAATATCTAAGACTTTAGTTGCTTACTGGAGGTCAAGAAAACTTGAAGCAACTAGTTGATCCTATTAATGATTGAAGGCTCACATCATCGTGGCCCAATCTGCAGTCTATGCTTTGGAGGACAACCTGAAAACTGCCCCATGACTGAATAAGCTCTTCTATTTCCCCAAAAGACGGGGTTTGGAAGTTAAAGGGAAATGTAGAGTAGACAAGGTCTTTGAATTTTCTTTGTATCAGGAAATTTAATAAATGTAGTGCTTTTCAAAAGAAAATCTTTGAAGTTTCTTAAATTACTAAAACTTGCTTAATTATATATTAACATTTCCTTTATGCAACTATCAAATTAATCATGGCATTTGATAGCTTTAATTCAAAGCTACCTAAATGGTCACTTGTACAAGTTCATATCATGTCAAATGTTACTTAACTGGAATTGAGAAGAGAATTTTTTTTTGTGCTAGTCCTTGTAATAATAAGTTTCTTAAAAGGCTCAAGCGATGAGGCAAAGAAGTTTGAATTGGAAAAGACATAAACAAGGTGTAGTTTTTTGAAGTGGTTAATCAGTCGAAAACTATCTCCATGTCTGCTGGAAGTGATATGCATAGACAATATTCTCTCTTTCTTAACATTCCTCTTGGTTGTCTGGATTGTTTATTTCTTTTACTTGTATGCTTAGAGAAGGGTGTTTGGGGGTGCTACAGAGTTCAAACTTCAAACCCGTTAAATTGAATGATTTTATAAAAGTACGCAACCCTCTCTAGAATTCTGATGTTAATTTTTGTTAGCCAGGAGGCCTTTACAGGTGGGAAATGAGGATGTGATCATATTACATTGGTTGTCTTCCATATTATCATGTTTCCTTTTTCTCCTTATGTTCACTTGTTTGACAAAATAAGAAGTTTTTATTTTCCTCCAAAGACATACAAGGTTTATAATAATGAAAAACTAGTACATTGTTTATTAGAAAAATCTCTAAAAGCTACCCTAAATTGAAGCCCACTACCCCATATTGATGCTCTAGAAGTAAATCCCTGCCCTACTGAAAAGGAAAATAGATGTACTTTTCTTTCAACCATTTATTGTAAATTATTACTTCCCAGTCATCATATATCTTGTGAAATGACTGATTCAAGTTATATGCTGGTTGCAGAATTTTCCTTGTCAAGAAGTTGAAAGACACAACAAACCAGAGGTCGAACTGATGTATGTCTCTGGCTTATGGGATTATTCTACTAATGGTTTTCGGTTCTTGTGTTGATACTAGATTACTGTTTTCATCTTCTTAACCTCTGTACAAGTGTAAACATAACCAGAGGAAGATAACTTGTTTACTTTTAGCAGCTTTAAATTTTTACCAGGGAACAATTTATAAGCCTTACCGTTGGTAGTCTTGCGCCTTCTATTATGTTACTGTAAGAGTAGAACTTATTTAGTTCACATGTGGTGAATTTGAGTCTTTGCCATAATGCATTATTGTTTTAATTTAGAGAACTCATGACAGAATTTTGATACAGCTTATATAACAAGTCTGATCCAGATAATCCATTTATATCTTGGTTCCGTGCCTGTTTAATATGGAAATATAGACTAAAATGTTGTAGTAGTTTGACAGCTCTAAGCAGAGGGCAATGAGTTAATAACTTCGATAAACTGATGATAATGTAACAATATCAAATTGCAATTATCACAATAACTTATTGCACTTATATATTTTAGTATTAAATGGGTTTTGTATTTAGTGTATGATATCTTTTTCATGAATGAATGTCTGAGTTACTATTGATGTTGTTTAAGACCACAGTTCTGGCTCAGTAAGACCCTATGTGTGTCCAACATGGGGAATGTTGAATCAGGAAATTCGATGTTTAATTTTTTTTTCTCTTATTGGTTTCAGGACCAGCCCAGAACTTCTGCTTAATCCTGTAAGAGTAAATTTTTTGTATTTCTTCTATGATATTCAATTAAAAAGGGTACCTTACCAACAATGCAATTTTAGCCTTTTAATTTTTGCTGTTAGATATAAAGGCAGATCGAGAGTTCTCAAACAGATTTTAACTTGGTATATGGTTGCAATTTGTTACAGTCTCCTAGAATGACACCTGCACTTTATAGGCTTTGTTTTCATCGATACTTACATTTCAGTCATAAAATAATACTTTTTGAATATCCTTCAACCATATAGAATTCTAAAAAGTCGTTTGCTTCTTATATGTTTAATCTCTAAAGAACCTTGACCGTTGTGACATCAAAGAAATTCCAATTGCATAAAATAGGATTTTTGAATAATTCTTTGTGATATCATCCTCAATATAACACAATTATTCCTTTTTTGATTTTTTAAATGGCTAAGCTAGCGGATTCATAAGCAACTGCTAGCTTTTTGCGGAGGAACCTCTTTTCTTCAAACCATGTTATAAGTTTGATCCTTTCGTTGTACTCTTACAAATTTCATCTCATTCTGGTAGTACTCATTTTTTTCATTCAAAATTTTTCTTTCCTATTGAGTATTGCAAGTTTTCCTCCGTGTACTCTGTAGATGATCTGAGTCTCTTAGTATGCCAAATGTTGTTGGTGTACCGACCACTGAGGCATTTGTTGAATCAAAAAGACTATCTGTTTACACTTCACTGCATGGACATTACAAATGACCTGATTCCTGAAGTAGCACAATTCTTGCAGTTTGAATTTTGTTCTTTATTTTTTTCATTTTTTTTTTTTTTGGAATTTAAACTTCACTCTGTTAAGCTGCCTAGATATTGATAAATCAGTAAGTTAAAAGAAGCAAGCACCGTCTGTTTATTTCTTAAGCTTTAACCCTGTCGCTGAGATCAAGAATTGCACAATAATACATCAGTAACAATGCTGCTTTCACCTTCATATGGACAACATAAAAGGATAGTAAGGACTAAGGTGATAAATATCGGGTACATTCTTTTGGAGGCACATAAGTATTCTCTCTTTTATGTTTGATTGGCATACATTCTTCTCAATTATAGTAGGAAACAGATGTATCTAGTATGATTAAACTTGAAGATGTAGTGTTTTATGCTTTTTTGGTAATATTGTATATTTAATCATATTTTAAATGCTATTATTTGACTGGACTGCAATATAAATCTGCAATGGAGGTGGTGATATGCCGAAATGAAGCTGAAAAGTGCTTGATAGAAACATCTATAAATTCATTGCGCATCAGCCTCAAGGTGAGTTCACTTGTATGGATTTTTCTTTCTGCTTCTTTTCTTTGTTAATAGTGATTCAGATATACAATTCCAAAGGACAGGAATGGTCGGCTTTCTTTTGTGACCTCTATCATTGGACATTTATATGAAATTTTCCTATAAATGATTTTCACTGTTATAGGTCTTAGTGTTTATATAGTTATTACATCGTTGATATGTTTCTACTTTCCCATTCAACTCTGGCTTCTGCATTTTAGATAGGATTGTAAATGTGTTCACTTTATCTCAAAGTTACAGAGTTATCCCAACATACAATTCTTATGCCATATCATCTCCAGAATATTCCTTTATTGTATGAAGATATATATTTCTTGTTCTTGCTATATAGGTAAAGCAGGCTGATGAACTTGAAAACATACTAACGAAGAAGTTCCTTAGATTTCTAGCGATGAGGGCAGAAGCATTTCAAGTTTTGAGAAGAAAGCCAGTACAGGTATGTAAATATCATGATAATGAGCTATTTTGTGCTTTTATCTGGATTTGGCTTTGATACAAAATTTCTGTTTCTTTATGATTGTTGGTTTTTAACCTTTCAGGGTTATGACATTAGTTTCCTTGTTACTAATTATCATTGCGAGGACATGCAGAAGAACAAGCTTATAGATTTTATTGTGCAATTTATGGAGGTATTTTTCTATTTTCTTATAACTTGCATACCCGTACTTGTCTATGGCCTCAGGCCTCTTTTAGACTCCGATGGCAATCAATTTCCGCATAAGATCTTAAGCTGGATAGTTAACGATGGCGAAATTTGTCACACTTCTTACTAAAGTCAATTTCTAAGGAAATTGCAATCAAGACTTAAATAAACGAATGAAGGATTGTTTTACCTAGTATGCACCTACTGCATATAGAATTCAAAACCAAAACAAAAAGACAATGAACATAACTATATTCATCTTGAAGTAGAAGCAAAAATCACAAATCCTAATAAATTATTAAATCGAATTTACCATAAACAAAATTTTGAATTTTTAAAATTTTTATTGTAAATTTGTAATTTAATTATTTCTTTATTATGTAATAACCATAAAATTGACAAATAATCAAAGGCTCAAAGCTTTAATATGTTAAAGAAATAACGATTTTCTTTTTATGTAAGTAATTTATTTAATTTTAATGACTTTTTTATTATTCAAAATATATTAGATTGTATATGTTAAAATATACTTACATCTGTTTTGCACGAGTTTATAAGCTAGTACCTTTAGATTTAAGCCAGATAATATCCAATATCTGATTCTGATCAGAGTATCGGACTTGAATGCTAGTTATTTTCACAGGATGTAGATATTATTCTCGTTATTATATGAATTTGGATGTCCATTGGGTGTGAGTGTGATCAAGTGGTTAGCCCTATCTCTCCAAATAAGAGTTTGGTGGTTCACAACTTGGCAAATTGTGGTTTCTGAGCTTCAGTATGTACCAACCAAGAAAGAAAGAAAAAAAGGATGTCCATGCAAAATTATCTGGGGCAGATAACATGTTTTATATTTCTTTTCGTGGTTATATTTCCTAAAGTTATTCAGAGGCACGTAATTAAAAAAAAAATTGGTTACAGTGAGTAGTATAAGTGCACCCACACTAGCGTGTGATTTTATTTTTTAGTTCTTTTAAAGAGTTTGAATTTCGAACATAAAGAAAAAGCAAGAGAAATTGGTTAAAGGTAATTGGTGAGTAAAAGGAGGAGAAGAGTAGAGGTGATGATCTCAACTGCAATAGATGAGGCACAACTATGGCCACCGTTTTCTTTTTTAAATGACAGTATGACACGGTAACACCATAGGTAGTTAGTGAAGGCCTCTCAGCTTTTATCAATAAAGATATTTGGAAAATCTACAAATTAATATCATATTTATCAGTTTTGAGTGGCCTTGCATTTGGTTGATTATATTTAAAGTCTTAGTGTAGAAATTTACTACATTTTACTTGGGAAAGTAAGGAAAAAAAAGGGAATTTGGTGTGATGATTCATGTAGTCCTTAAATTATTTTTGGCAAAACCTATAAAAACCTAATTCATGTTGGCACGCCGCTCAACTTTTATTTTTCTATCTTATCACAATAATGTTACTTAAGTTTCCAACCCAACACATTCCGTCAAAATTTACTAATGGAGATGCTGATTTGGCCAAAAATTATCCAACTTGGCCAAAAAAAAAAAAAAAAAAAAAAGTGGACCAGCAACACGTGACTCCTTTCTCTTCTGGTTCTTTCTTAAGCTAGTTAGGGTTTTCTAATTTGTTTTTTTGAACATTTATAAGTGATACATTTTGGGGCTTTTGATCATCATCCAAAGTAACTCACTCTTTAGTCCGCTCTAATGGCATTGTTTTTAAAAATTTCAAATGTAACATCTGGCTCAAAGTGCTATTGTGGAACTAGTACTCTAAATTGAACTTTTTGCTTAATCTTTTCGGTGACGTTAAGAAGTTTGCTGTGTTCTGAGGGAAGTATTAGAATACCTTGTATTGTAGGAATAGTAGAAATATTGAAGTTATATCCTTTCTCCATGATTTCCATTAATTGTTTTTTCCTTTGCAATTTGAAACAAGGAAACAACCTGTTCCAAAATATGTTTAAACTACAAATAGTATTCTAAATTGAACTTTTTGCTTAATCTTTTTTGGTGACGTTAAGAAGTTGTGTTCCGAGGGAAGTATTAGAACACCTTGTATTGTAGGAATAGTAGAAATATTGAAGTTATATCCTTTCTCCATGATTTCCATAAATTGTTTTTCCTTTGCAATTTGAAACAAGGAAACAATTGGTTCCAAAATATGTTTGAACTACAAATAGTTTATTTTGGTAATCTTTAAGCTTCAAGCTCTTCAGACGATGAAGAAGTAATAAAAGATGGGAGTGATACAAAGTTGCATCAAGGTCGAATATTGAGAATTGAATAAGAAAGTGCATCTTTCTTTTGTCCAATTTGGAGTAGAACAAGAAAGTAATAATATTGAATATTGGCTTGATTAAAAACCTTTGCAACTCTCGATGCTTCTTCTCATGTGTGTGGTCCAAGAATTACTTGAATTTTTTGTGGATCAACTAGTTTGTGAAGAACAAGATGTTTGTGGGAAAGATGATGAAGCCACATTTTTATCACGTGACTAGTATTTACTGCCCATTATGTGTTGTCATTCCACATCATTTTATTTATTTATTTTTCGTGTGCCACATTGGATAGTATGTTGCCAAATTAATAGTTCCGTTAGTGATTTTGACGGAATGTGTCGGGCCGAATCTTAAGTAACATTAGTGTGATAAAATGGAAAATTAAATGTTGAGTAGTGTATTCAGGACAATGTGCCAACATGAATGTAGTATTTATAGGTTTTGCCAATTATTTTTTGTTATCTTTAAAATTGTGTTATGAGAAATGATAGAGGTCATCTGGGAAAAAAAGTCTTTCAGCTCCAATTTTCGAATTTGGAGCCATTCAAACAAGAAGCGTGTGTGATTCTTCTGTTTTTTTTTTTTGGTTAAATCATCTATTATTCGGTTGTCCATTTGAACTCTGACTAATCTAGATTCTGAGCCGGATCAGACTCTATGTAGAGGAGGGAAGCTCTCCGAATACTCATTTCTCCATTCACAATGCTCAAATTCGAGACCTTGCTTAAGGGGAATAAGCTCCGTACCACTTGAACCAACGAGTATTGGTGAAACGTATATGGTTATTTGTCATACTCGATTAATTTATTCTGTATTTGTTTCCCAGATCTGGGGCATCATGAGTTCATAATTTCATAAACCCTAATCTGTAAAATATAAAATCTCTAAAATTCTATGCCTCGCTAATTAAAGTCGAGGAGGTTCTATGCAATATTTGGAAATTCTACAAATTAATTCCATATTGTATCACTTTGGC
Source organism: Centella asiatica (assembly GCA_014636745.2). Classification (NCBI taxonomy): domain Eukaryota; kingdom Viridiplantae; phylum Streptophyta; class Magnoliopsida; order Apiales; family Apiaceae; genus Centella; species Centella asiatica. The sequence goes on along the minus strand of CM025780.1, from coordinate 34,890,902 downwards.
TACCTCATCCGATTTATGTAGAGATGATAATGTTTTGTTCAGAAAACTTATAATCATACATTATCGCCTCGCATCTTTCTCGTATATGACATTTGTATTTGTATGCTGAGGTACCCTTTTCCCCACCCTGAAAGAGGAAATTCAAAATAGAAACTGACACTACCTATTCCTCTTTTCTCCAAATTGCAGGACATAGACAAAGAAATAAGCGAGCTGAAGTTATCTGTGAACACAAGAGGTAGACTAGTGGCCATAGAGTTTCTGAAACAATTTATTTAATTCTTGGATCTGTAAAATCAGTTAATGTGGAGTTTCTGGAACCATGTCTTTTAGATTTTGCCCGGTATTGTTACATGTGCATCTGGTTTTTGGTTGATGGCTTCTTATTGTTTACCCTACGAATGTAGCCCTTTATGTATCCCATGGTTGACACGATTCCACGTGCCTCCTTTTTTGTTTTTGTTTTTGCATTTTTACAAACCAACTGTTCGATAATAGTTATTTACAGAATCTAATGAGAGATTTGTGAATAGACTAGTCATACTATTGAGTTTGAATCTGCTGAATATTTTCGAATGTGGATGAATAAAAATATATATATATATATATATATATATTTGAATTCGATAGGTTTTTTAAAATTAAATAATCATTTAAAACTTTATCTAATCATTCATGCAAGTTTGTCCAAATTTTTCAAAATTTCTTACTTCTCATTTTAATGCTCTTTTCTCAAGTGATCGTGATTTCACCTTCAGAATGACAATAACTGAAGTTCTAACATGTATTGTTTCTTGCGGTGGGAGGTCCTTTGATGGTTCATGCAGTATCTCGTCGCTGACTTGATGGAAGAGCCCTTTTCTGGCTAGGCAGTTAGTTTGTTTCTTTGTGGCGTTTTAGCCCCTATTATAATTGTAAAAAAACAGTAATGCTGTTTTGTTCCAAAATTAGATAGATTCTAAAATTAACGATACATACATACATACATACATACATACATATATATATATATATATATATATATATATATATATTTTAATTTTAATTTGATCGCGGATTGAAAAAGGAAAAATAAAGTACAAGATGAAAGAGGGGGTATACCCACCCAAAATGCTAGGATAGATCCTAGCTAGGAAGCGCAAAACAGAAAAGGATTAGATCAAGCTAGAACGACAAAGCGTTACAAGAACAAGAAAACATAGCCTAAGCAATTTCATGGTTGAGGTCCCAAATTCTAATAGACCGATTAGTTTGATGAAATTATTTTATGATGGAATGAAATTGTTGTCGGAATCAAAATTTAATGAAAACGGAATCAGAAAGAGCAAGTTCCTACAGCTGTAAGTAAAAATTGGGGGCGAAAGATACTGAATTTACTTTTCAAGTCTTTTCCAATTTCTAAATCAACTTTTTATCTCACTCACTCAGTTTTTGGATCAAAATTATGTTTGTCACAAAATTTAATTACTACTCATTAATTGTTGAGAAATTAATACTCTGTAGTAAAAAAAAGAATTAATTGTAATAATAACTGTAAGGATGATGGATATCACTTGTGATAATAATGATAGTAAAGATGGTGAAAGATCAACTATGCCTTTAGAAATCAAAATAAAATATTTGATGTGGCATATATTGGTATTATTTAATATAGAGGGTGAGATCTATAACACATGTTAACGTAAATAAATTCTAACATGGTTATATCAAATATAACACAGCAGATCTCATTTCACATGGTAATAGGTATTTGATGAAAAAGTTCATGCACGTCATTTCATTATTTAAAATAAAATATCCTTAATTATTTTGAATAATATCTATACTATATATACTATTAATTATTATTATTATTATTATTATTATTATTATTATATCAATTCACAAGAGCCGTTCACGAAATAAATCATCTCAATGAGTGCTTTTACATGTTAATAACAATCAACATTAATTCACAAGAGTCGTTTACAAACGAGATTACAATCAACATTAATTCGCAAGAGTCGTTTGTGAGGCCAATGAGCACGTTTACTTATTAAATTACAATCAAATTAATTATAATAAAATAATTAATAATCAAATCTATGTAATTAAGATAATTACAATTAAATCAATAATTACAAATTATAATGTAATTTATCATAAATAATTGATGATAACTAAATTAATTATTGATTAAATTAATTTATTTTAATTAATGTAACTAAACTCAAATCGATAATTAAAAAATCACCCATGCTGGGATAGAGTGCGACTTGGGAGAACAATAACTAGCTATCCAACTCTACGGAAACGGGACGGAAGAATCGGTAAATAACCCATATATACAAGTCTGATGAGTATACGCATATACATACATGTGTAAGTATATTACGATTTCAGTTATGTAGAATATAAAATTATGAACTCGGCAAAATTATTATCTCGATGAGAGGATGATACATGCATACATAATATATACAATAGTCGAGGTCTTGTGGACTATATATGGTTTTGTAATTTCTGGTTAGTCTTGTAATACGATCTTTTTCTTTTTGCTGATAAAATAAATAATAAAATAGTCGAGAATTGGATATAAAATAAAGATCTCGAAATTAGAATTAAATGGGAAGAACATACCTTGTACTAAGAAGATAATATATACCCTTGATAAAAAATCCACAACACGTGGCTTGTGAAAAATCTAAAATTACTGGCTAAATTAGATTGGCAAATGCAATTTGTCGAATGTTGAAAAAGCACAAGAGAACTTTATTAACACAATCATGGTTACTTGAGGCAATCAATAGTTTCTTTTTTCTTTCTTTTTTGGAATGGACAATCCAATCTTTTCTTCTTCAGATTTGCAACAACCTATCGCGGAGCCAAGATTGTAGCATCAAATTTAATTTCCTTTCGTGGAAGATAATGCTGGAGAGGCAGGTAGGCAGCCATTGTGTGTGGGAGGTGTGATGTTTTCTTTTCTTTAGCTGTGCGACACAAATTTACAGGAAGTTCAAATGTTTAATATAATAGATAAAATAGATATTGCAAATAAACAACTGAACTATATATATTATAGAATATTAAATTGCAGACCTTTTTGACGTGAATTTAGTCTTTATATGTATATTTACAGTTTTAAAAATATAAAAATTAATTTTTATTGTAGCTTATATAATTTCTTTTATGATTACAGTTTTTTCAGCTATATAATTATAAAATAATTAAAAAATAGCTAATTTGACCTGAAAGAAAATCTGAAGATGCCAATTAATTAAGAACCGAATAAATAATAAATATTAGAATTAATGTAAAATCAAAGAAAAATTATGTTTATCAGGTCCTTGTTAAGTCGTTGTGCATATACAGGCTCCAGATAAGAGATGGTGATATTTTGTATAGTCCCTCGAAGTATTGCAGTATTACATAACTCAAAAAACAAAAATAAAAAAAATATAATGAAAAGAAGAAAGAAAAGAAAGTTATAGGAGTATTATACACTTGTACTACGACTCCACAACTACTAGAGTTACTACTGCGAGTAGGAAGTGGAATTAATACAATGGATTCAGAAGTATCAAACCTCTTTTGTTCGGAAGAAACAAGAGACAAGCCACTTTCCAGTACAGAGCAACAAGCCACTCTTTTATGGCTTAAGACAGCCAAGAAAGTAAGAATACAAATATGCGAACAAGCTTAAAAAATAGCGGTTCAGACGTCCACATACATAGACGACTCCGTTGTTTCTGCTCAAAATTTTGTTTGTTTTCGCTTAAATTTTAAAGATTTTAAATACTTGTAGTTTAAATTATATTATTAAAATTTAAAATTTTTAAAATTTTAGTTGAAATAAACGCGACCATATATACATACGTACGTACGTATACATGTGTATATGTATGTATATATGCATGTGTAATGTGTATATATTATATGTATGTATGTACAGTAAACGACAAAAGAAGTCATGTGACTTAATTAGTTGGTACTCCGTAACAGATTTTGTAGGCCGGTTTTCCAGAAATTATGATGGTGGCGACAATGCGGATGAGATTAATGGTGAAACGGGTCGGGTTAAGATAACGTACTCAATTGTGAAGTGGGTTGGGCCCGGAAGGAACTAGTCTCTTCTCTACACCATATCTTGGATCGATGTCCTCTTTCTCTTCAACTTCTTCAAGTGGCGGTGGAGCATGGTTGATCACCTTTTTGTGATAGTTAAACCAGATGTACAGAGGAGTAGCGGGTGGTGGTGGTTTTTCGGCGGAGATTCTTATTATGCGGCTGCCATGATAACGGTGGTGGTGGTGGAGAAATCTCGGGTTATTGATTAATTGTATTTCCGGTGAAGGGTCGTGAGAAAATTGGGGTGTTGAATTGGCGGAAAGGATGAGGAGGAGAAATACGAAGGAGAATCGTCGTGGAAGGTGGCAAAAGGATGGGGATTTCTTCATAGCTAGTTGCTAGTATTGTTTAGTTTGTCTATGTTTAAGAGTACGTAGAGGGGAGGGACATAAAAATTAAATTTGATAATGAAGAAAAAAAGAACATAGAGGTGAGAAATGTGAATAGTTTTGTTTGGGTGGGAGGTGAATTTTTGACAAGGGCATGAGACATATGATTATAATATGATGAACATTTACTGCTTATGTAACTCGTGGTCACTTCTCAACCTCAATTCACAATAATATTTGACGTAGCAAGAATTATTATAATAAAAATTGGCGCATTAAATTTTTACCACATAATTCATTTTAAGATTCCACCATTATGATTCTCAAAATAATATTAATGGTGAAAATTCAATGTTATAATTTTTATAACCATAAGTGTTACAACCTAGAACAAAATTCTCAATTTATAATGTTTGTCTTACTTAAAATTTAAGTTTATTTTAACGTTGTAAGTTTGTCATACTTTCAAATTGTATACAAAATGATTATATTAAAAAGAAAGAATTTCATTAATAGATATAATGAACAGAATATCTATAAAGTGATTTATTGTAAGTAGTTCCATCAATTTGTTTGTTAAATTCAATTCGATTCAATTGATTTAATTTAGTCTTAACTTGAGTTATAAGTTTCAAATAAGTTCATAATTTTTCAATTATGATTTTCTGAATTTAATTATATAGATTATTCAATCAAACTCGAACTGACATTAATCATATATGTCGATTTATTGATTTTGTACCAACATAGACCAAATTTTGTTGTAACTCCAACATCTTGTTATGAGATTCAAAATTATTCTTTTAGGATCTAATTCTAGAGTAGCAAAGACCAAATTTTGTTAGTAACTTCCACATCTTATTACACGAAGAAGCAATAAAAATGCTATCGAAAATTAAATAAAAAGATAATGAATACACCAATATTTATTTATGCTTACTTCCCAATAAGCAAAAGTGACATAATATAAAGAACAAAATGTTATAATAATACGGTGAAATAATATAAAGAACAAAATGTTATAATAATACGGAGTATTACATAGGGAAGGAATAATAATAATAATAATAACAACTTTGATTTTACGAAACCAAATAAAAGAAAAAAAAAAACTTTGATTTTCGCTTTGACAGGAAGAAAAGAATAAGGTTGAGAAATCAAATAGCGACATTTGATCTAAAACAAGTTACCTGCAAGTTTCTTTCACATAACTATGGGCAAGAATCTATCTATCCTAACTTCTAATAATAATTATATACCCCCAAATGATTCCGTTGATCGTAACCGTTTTCTCCGTCTTCTTCTTCCTCCTCCTCCTTCCATCATCCTTTTCCCAAGTTTCAGTCTCTTTCTCCCCACAAACCCTCTCGAAATCGGGTGACCCGGTAACCATCAATTGGTCCGGCATTGACTCACCCTCGAAACTCGACTGGCTCGGTATCTATTCACCCCCCAACTCATCCTCCCATCACTTTATTGGCTACTTCTTCCTCTCCAAATCACCCACTTGGGAATCTGGGTCTGGTTCCATCACGTTCCAGCTTGTCAATCTCCGATCCAGCTACCAATTTCGGATTTTCCGATGGATCGAGTCCGAGATCAACTTCAAGCATCTGGATCACGACCGCAATCCATTGCCTGGGACGAAGCACCTACTGGCAACGTCGGGGGAGCTGAAATTCGAATCGGGTCGTGGACCCGAGCAGGTTCATTTGGCTTTGACGGGTCAGACCAATGAGATGAGGGTGATGTTTGTCACCCATGATGGGAAAGATAGCTTTGTGAGATACGGGCCGGATGCTGATCATATGGACCGGGTTGTCGGTACACGGGTTGTGAGGTATGAGAAGGAACACATGTGTGATTACCCGGCTAATCACAGTATAGGTTGGAGAGATCCTGGGTATATACATGATGGAGTTATGACAAATCTGACGAAAGGGAAGAAGTATTATTACAAGGTAATCATTAGAGTAATCTTTTATCTATTTATTGCTAGATTAAATAATGTAATTTTTATTGTTAGTGATAAATGATTGTATATGATATTGTACACGATCCATGTTCCAATATACTAGTAGCTATGAATCGGCTTATTGATCTAGTGCTAGTTTATCAGCTGGTAGGAGTATATGTTTGGCATAATTTAGAAGCAACTTAAACAGTCTGTCTGTAATGGTTAATCGTTGTTCTGATTATTTGTATTATTTCTGAGTTTAGTGCTGATATTGATGAAGCAAAATTGTATAGTTATCATTAGTTTGAATAATAGTTGTGTTTGCTAATAATGCTATGGTTAATTGCATCTTAACGTTGCTATTACCAGTTAGTGTTTCACATTGATTTTGCTATTTTCAGTTAGAAACTAGTGTTTAATCTTTGGCATGAGTGCAAATCCAACTTTACCTACTTTGACTAGTTTTAGATCAACTTTAGCGGACCATTAACAAAGTTCATATCTTTCTTTACCTTTTGTTCTCCTTTAACTCTTTTACAGTTACAAATATTTAATTCATTTGTTACATTTCCATTGATGTTTTATTATGTAATATATATGTACCGCTCTTTGTGAAAGTTGTTGGTAACTCTTCAAAATAGTTCGTTCGGGTCATTCTTGTCTATTTACTTTTCCATGTTTATTTTGGGTGTGCACTTGTGCCCAGGAAGTCATGGTTAATTCCTTTAGTTGTCTAATTGTACGTCATACTTGAGATATACCCTTGATGGTAACCATGACAAAGGTAGAAGATACAATATCTTAGGTTACCATGACAATCAGTAACCTTTCAAGTTCAGTCAGCTATGATTTTGTCCTGTTTTCATTTTGGGGAGATGTACTGAACTTAAAAATTCATAAGGAATAGTAGGATGAAGACTGAAGAGTAGGACCTCTCTTTCTCTCTCTCTCTCTGCCCATAAACTCCTAGTCTATCTTTTCAGATTATTCTTAATGGATTTGAGTCATTGGGGGCTCTTATACTTTATTTTTATTTTTTACCTTTTCCATGGTTTCTCAAGAGAATACAAGGATTATACTATTATAAGAGGGAAAAAATGAACTAAAGAAAATTGTAGGTATCTTTCTTGAACAAGTGTTATTCCATGCACATACGAAGGACAATGTCTGAGAATATGTATGTTTTCTACTTTTCTCATAACACTTGTTTAAATACTTCATTGATGTTTATCAATATATGACAGGTGGGTAGTGATTCTGGGGGTTGGAGCATCACTTACAACTTTGTTTCACATAATGACAACTCAAGTGAAACAATAGCTTTCTTATTTGGCGACATGGGTACTGCAACACCATACTCGACTTTCTACCGCACACAAGAAGAAAGCATATTAACCATGAAGTGGATCAGCCATGATATCGAAATTCTTGGAGATAAACCTGCCTTCATCTCACATATTGGAGATATTAGCTACGCAAGAGGATTCTCATGGTTGTGGGACACCTTTTTCAATCAGATTGAGCCGGTTGCTTCCAAACTCCCCTACCATGTCTGCATTGGTAATCACGAATATGATTGGCCATTGCAGCCTTGGAAACCTGATTGGTCCTACTCCGTTTATGGGAAAGATGGGGGTGGTGAATGTGGGGTACCTTATAGTCTTAGGTTCAACATGCCTGGAAACTCTTCCGAACCAACAGCAACTAATGCCCCAGCTACGCGCAACCTTTACTATTCATTTGATGTGGGTTCTGTACATTTTCTTTATATTTCTACTGAAACCAATTTCCTACAGGGGAGTACCCAGTATAATTTCATAAAACTTGATCTGGAATCAGTTGACAGGAACAAGTTCCCTTTCTTGGTTGTCCAAGGGCACAGACCAATGTACACAACAAGCAATGAAGATAGAGATCTTCCATTGATCAAGAAGATGCTCGAGCACCTGGAACCTCTATTAGTGAAATATAAGGTAAACCTTGCACTCTGGGGTCATGTCCACAGGTACGAGAGATTATGCCCACTAAATAACTTCACTTGTGGTAGCTTGGGTTATCAAGGGAAAGGTTGGGAAGCATTCCCTGTGCACGTTGTGATTGGAATGGCAGGTCAAGACTGGCAAGCAATCTGGCAACCCAGAGCAGATCACCCTACGGACCCCATCTTCCCCCAACCCAAGCGATCCATGTATCGTGGGGGTCAGTTTGGGTATACTAGACTTTTTGCCACAAGAGAGAAACTCACTCTTTCTTATGTCGGAAACCATGATGGTCAGGTACATGATATGGTTGAGATACTTGCATCAGGTCAAGTCCTAAACGGTGATACAGATAATGATGCAAATGGCAGCAGAGATAGTGATGGTTCTAAGGAAAAGGTTGAGGTACAGTCATCTTTCCCTTGGTATATTAAGGGTGCCGTAGTACTTGTAGTTGGAGCCTTAATTGGATATGCTATAGGGTTCATGTCACATGGTAGGAGAGAATCTGCCTCGGGTAATAAATGGATCCCAGTGAAGAGTGAAGAAACATGAAAGCCAGATAACTTCTCGGCAAATAGATGATTGACATTGTTCTCATCCGTTGTGTTGACAACAAAGTTTTCCTTGCCAAACATTGTTCACCGTCGGCATTATGGAAATATTCACTTTGGTAGCCTATGGAGGTTGGATTAAATGATATTTCCTTTTTTTCTTTTTTGATCGGCAATATTTCCTTTTTGTATATTGTAATTTTGTCATATAGTCACTGAGTTTGTGTATATGATGCAATTATCTAGTTGTGTAAATAGAATTACAGAATAATGCACGGGATTTATTTTGGTGATACCTTTGTAGACTTGTAGTATTGATGTTGATATAAGCTCGTATCTGCCAGCATTTTTGTGTGAATAAAAGTGATAGGTTTAGTTTTGGTAGAACCAAATGTATTCTTTTTATCTATTAAGTTACAGCATATTTGTATTTTTACTTTTCTTTTTATTCTGCCAAAATTGAACTTCTTCTCCAAGTTGAGTTTCAATTTAGCATTTCATGTTTAAAATTTGATAATTTTGTTTCTCCGTTGGAATAAAGCCTAGTAGTTATAGCAAGTCAAATTTTGGCATTTGCAGTCTTCAACATCAAGCATTTAATTGATAAAATTTGTCTTATCTTACGAGTTATGCATAAATTTTACTTGTCAATTAATTATCTAACTTTATTATACTAAACTAGTATAATGAAAAAATAGAATTGTTAATTTTGAAATATAATTCGATGGCAACTTAAAGAACAAAGATATCATTGTAGCCTCTAGTTACCGATCAATCAGGTATCAAATTGTCATTTTAAGTACTAATTTATTTTTATTATTGAAATAAAATATGAATAAAGGTACCAAAAATGTCTCTATTAACCTTACCTGGAAAAGTTGGTGGACAAATGGGCGATCGCAAAGTAGCCTTTCGCCATTGCAAAAGCGCATCTTCCAGAAACTTTGAATTGACATTTAACCCACACCACGTTCTCTAGATATTTTTCCAAGTCTGGAACTTTTGGAGTATGGCTTTAAACTCTTCCCTCATGGTCACAGAATTAAAATCATTTACACAGTTGGACTTCAAACAAAATAACAAAATTTTAGCGTTAGTTTTAAAATTAGAGATATATTTTAGTTCATATAAAATAAATTTATAAAATTTTATAATTTAAAATTAGAGTAAAATTATTTACTTTTAAGAAGTTTGAAATCATATATCATAAAGTATACAAATAATATTCTTAAATACAAATTTTTATATTTTGATATTTTTATAGATTCATATCACAGATAAACTTAATATTTGCAAATGATACCACATTAACCGAGAAATATATCTAATTTTAAAACCGATGGATTAGGAAATTGTGGAGATAGATATTTTTGGCAACCATAAAAATATGATTCCCATTTTAAATATGCCGCAGTTAAAAAAATTGAGGTGAGTTTTGAAATTTCTGCCATGTGCTTTATATTGTTTCGTAACTTTCATTTTCCTTAGGTTTTGACAAGTAATTCAGATAAAGTATTTGTATTTGTTTTATTAGTGAAATTATATAATTAATTTAAATAAACCACGTTTTGAGACTAAGTGAAATATTTTACATATTAATTGAGATGTTCAATTATATATTTTCTTAGATTTATTACTAAATTCTAAAACATCTCTAATAAAAGTTCACAAAAAGATTGACGTAAAAGAAATACCAAATAAAATTGCATATCTAACTTAGATATTAAATGTATACCTCATCCTCTTTCAAATAATAAAAAGTACATTTTCTTTTCTAAAATAAGTTGCTAACTTTTGAAAGTAGATCCCCCCCCCCCCCCGCCCCCCCCCCCCCCGACCCCCCGAAAAGCACTAAATTTAAAAATCAAAACAGGATGAAAGTAACGACAAAACAATAAAACAGGCGCGTTTTGAACATGAAGTTATAAAATGGTTTAAAAGCAGATAAGAAGACAAACCACTCACTCTCTTCCTCGTCCTCATAATCATCATCTTCATTATATGTGTGTCCGCGTCCGTACGATCACAGAGCAACAAACTGACATCAATGGCGGCTTCTTCAGCTTTCTCTGCTACGAACTCCACTAATCCACATTCAGATTCCACTCTCTCGAGTATTCCACGCTTCAATTTCACAAGCAGCAGCAGAAATCACTCGAAGAAACTCTTCTTCCGCACGATTTTACCTTTTTCTCCTCCGTCTCCGCTTTCTCCGAGATGCTTAGTTATTGCTAGTGTTTTGAGTAATCAGCACCGGAAGTTAAAAGAAACCTCCAATGGTGAAGGTATATAAATAACCACTATAGGGAGATCATCCGCATCGACTTTAGCTGCCAAAAACGTTTTGCTGCTTTTTGGAATTTTACCCTAACTTTTCGCTCCCAATAAAAGCTAGATAATCGAGTAATGCTCGGTAGATAGATAAATTTGTGTAGATGGGTAGACATTTAACATTTAATTTTTAGGCTTTAGTTTCTAAAAATACGAAATTTTCACAATGTAGGTGGATTTAACATTTAGTTAATTTTTTGGGATCTGTTTTGAGTTGGAATTTGGGGTCATATTCATAATTTGTTCATATACTTGGCGCGGAAGCTGAATTTATGTACATGGTTTACATTGCCACGATTATATTAAGTTTTTGTTTGGAATCAGATGATTTTTTGGAAGTTTTGGCATGATAGATCGAGTGGAGGCAATGAGAGGAAATGGAAAGACAAAAAGTCCATTTTAGGGGACAGTTTTTCAAAAGGAAAGAGAACGATGTGTGATCCTACCTTTTTTTTTCTTTTTTTGAATGGCTTAATGAGGAGAGAAAAGATAATAAAGTCAATTGTTACAGAAGCACTTTATGAGGGTATACAAGAACGAGAGAAGAAAATGTTACTCTTAATGAAACATTAACATCTAACTTCATCCTTATTTTTTCTTTATGTTCAAATTGCCTTTTGGAACATTACTGAACGCAATATGCAAATACTCTCTTTTCCTCCCACTCTTCTATTTCTCTTCATTTCATGTACAAATTTTCGTTGCTCAAGTCTGAGTTTCCAGTTTTGTATCTTCTGAATTAGGAGTTGGAGATGCTTTGGATAGACTAGTCCCAGATTCTGCATTCATATCGTCAAGTATCAAGTATCATGCGGAATTGACGCCATCATTCTCTCCGGAGAAGTTTGAGCTTCCCAAAGCATTCTATGCAACTGCAGAAAGTGTTCGGGATATGCTTATCATAAATTGGAATGCTACATATGAGTACTACGAAAAGATGAATGCAAAACAGGCATATTATTTGTCTATGGAATTTCTTCAGGTTTGTTTAGTTTTTGTGGGAAAGTTTGATTCACCATCATATTTATTTTATACATCTGTAATGTTTGTGCATTGGTTTTTCCAGGGACGAGCACTTCTTAATGCCATTGGGAATTTAGAGCTCTCTGGGGCCTATGCAGAGGCTTTGACAAAACTTGGGCACAATCTAGAAGATGTAGCTGGGCAGGTGGGATGCTTGTGTTTATTTGATACTTACAATTATTACATCGATTCATTATGGGTCTCTGTTATTCTCACATTTTTTAGTTCACTTCACTTAATATGTGGATGTGTTGGCTATAAGTGGTCCGAGTTGTATTTCAAGACATTGAATTTTGAACTTTATGAACAGTTTTTAGACAATATCTTGGACGATATGCAGATTCTGCAAAATGGCCAGTAAGAAGCTTATGTAGCTAGATTAAGTTTCAAAACTATACGCCTATACGGCTTGGTGTGCATCTGAATGACAATCAAGATAAATAGGATTTTGATGTATCTGGCAATTAATCTAGAGTTGGGAAAATTTTGTTTGTCAAGACTAGTTAAGCATGACCCTTGTACATTTCCTTATTGAAACACTCTAAGCTGTAGAAAAGGAGCTAAACTTTAATATTCCATTTGAATTTAGGACTTACTTTCCTTGTCTTCTTTGGAAATCAGACATGATCTTTCAGTTGACACTAACAGGAACCAGATGCGGCGCTCGGGAATGGTGGTTTAGGGCGGCTGGCATCCTGTTTCTTGGATTCTTTGGCCACATTAAATTACCCTGCATGGGGATATGGTCTTAGGTACAAATATGGACTGTTTAAACAACTCATTACTAAAGATGGTCAGGAGGAAGTTGCAGAAAGTTGGCTTGAGGTGATATTTGTTTCTGACCTTTTTTGATGTACTAAAATAATCAGTTCAGAAATTGAACGGGTGTTTCTTAGTTTATGGTTTATATATAGACTGAATGTTTCATATGATTTTGCAACTATTTATGTGTATCTACTTATTATCAAGTTAAATATCCTGAACAGATGGGAAGTCCCTGGGAAATAGTAAGAAATGATGTGTCCTATCCTGTGAAGTTCTATGGAAAAGTCGTTTCAGGTCCTGATGGAAAGAAAGAATGGATCGGGGGAGAAGATATAACCGCTGTTGCCTATGATGTTCCTGTGCCAGGATATAAAACCCAAAGCACAATAAACCTACGGCTATGGTCAACAAAAGTATCTTCATCACATTTTGATTTAGGTGCATATAATGCTGGAGAGCATGCGAAAGCGTATGAGTCCCTTAAAAATGCTGAAAAGGTATGTTTCATAATAATTCCAAATAGAATTGTGGCGATATTCATTTTATCTTCACATATTTTGGGCACCACATCCTTGCATGCTTTGGGTTCATCCAGGCCATTTATTCTTCAGGTCATAAATTAATACTCAATTGTGTTCATTCTGTTTTCCCTTTATGTTTATGTGATCTCTTGACAGCTTTCATGTGCTTACACAATTCTCGCAACAGAAACTGCATTTTCATCCTTGTAAGTACCAATATATTTGAAATATTGTTTCAGTGATATAGTTGCTTTTGACCAGATCTGCTATGTTTTGTATCCTGGGGATGAATCACTTCAAGGGAAGACTCTTAGGTTGAAGCAACAATATACACTATGCTCAGCTTCTCTTCAAGATATCATTGCTCGGTTTGAAAGGAGATCAGGGGAGGCAGTTAACTGGAATAATTTTCCTGATAAGGTTGCAGTACAGATGAATGATACTCATCCTACCCTCTGCATACCAGAGCTGATAAGAATATTGATGGATGTAAAAGGACTGAGCTGGGAAGAAGCTTGGGATATCACTCAAAGGTAGCTTCAAGATGTTGCATGTTGGTATGGTTATTGGTGGTCAGTTTCATTGTTATATTTTCCTATGCGTTAGTAAGGTGTTACTCATCACATGTTGCGGTCTATCTTATATAATCCACTTGAAAATTTCCTTTTACCCAGCCATCCGAGCACTCAATGCTAACGAACCTTATCACAAGTTAGGTTCATAATGTTCTTTGCTGTTACTAAAGCTTTTCTTCCTTTTGATAAGTAGGTGTGCTGAAATGCTTTCTTTTCTTCTCAAGTTGTATAAAATTCAAATTTTAATGTATCTTTATGACACTGTTCCCTTCCCAGAACTGTGGCATATACTAACCACACTGTCCTGCCTGAGGCTTTAGAGAAATGGAGTTTAAAGCTTCTTCAAGAATTGCTTCCTCGGCATGTTGAAATAATAGAATTGGTTGACAAGGAGGTAATGCTAGAAATATTAGAAATGGTAGATTAACTATTGGAATTACTCAACAAAAAGTTTATATCTAAGTCAAAGAATTAAGCTTCCTGTCATATTCTCTTAACTGGGAGCAGATATATAATGCTCTTGTCATCTTTTCCACTTTCTTTTGTGAAAATCACCATTAACAGCCAACTTTCTGTATACTGTACATTGTTTTTTGCTGACTTAGTTGATGTTCTCTGCAGCTGATAGATACCATAATAGCAGAGTATGGTACAGAGGATCTTGAAATGTTGCAAGAGAAACTGAATAAAATGAGAATTTTGGATAATGTTGAGTTACCTACCTCCATTATGGAACTACTTGTTAAATCTGAGGAAAGCACTGCAGATTCTCCAGAAAGTGAAAAGTCTGAAGTAATTGAACCCATTGAAGAAGATGAATATGCAGAACAGGACATAGATGATACTAAAAAGGAAATGAAGGTGACATTTGAGCCAGATCCGCAACTGCCAAAGATGGTACGAATGGCTAATTTATGTATCGTAGCAGGGCTTGCAGTAAATGGGGTTGCCGAGATTCATACTGAAATAGTGAAGGAGGAAGTCTTTAATGAATTTTATAAGGTAAATAGGTCAGTGGACTGTTACTCTCTTCTATTTTACTTCTATACTTATACGTAAGATTTAGACATGGTTATATACTGTTTTAACTGATTTTTCCACAAATTTCTTTTTGAAGTTGTGGCCTGAAAAATTTCAAAACAAAACAAATGGGGTCACACCAAGAAGATGGATACGTTTCTGCAATCCAGAGCTAAGTAAAATCATAACCAAGTGGACAGGAACAGAGGACTGGGTCATAAATACTGAAAAGTTGGTGGAACTTCGAAAGGTAATGGTTTTAACAACTGCGCTGACCAGTAATTCAAAAAAGTTACATTGGATCCTTAAGACATATTTCATCCACTCTTTGTAAATGAAAATTCTCTCCCATTTCAGAGATTGACAAGTTGCATCATTCCTCTCTTTCTCTGTTCTGTTGCTTATATTTAGTAACATATGATTAAATTTAAACACAAACCGTGAATGTGATTTTTCTGCAGTTTGCTGATAATAAAGAACTCCAATCTGAGTGGAGAGAAGCAAAAAGGAGTATGAAGGAAAAGGTTGTGTCCTTCATCAAAGAAAAAACTGGCTATTATGTCAGTCCTGATGCAATGTTTGATGTGCAGGTCGTTCTACTACTTGTTTGATTTATTTCTAATTGCCATTCATTGTTGTATGAGTATTTATTTAAAGATAGAAAGAGAAGTGAAGGATAACTAGCATAGTGTTTGATCCTCGTAAGATTTTAAAATTAAACATTTCTTAGAAGTTTCTTCAGGCAGAGATAGTGATATAACCAGCTGATCACCACTTAATAAAAACAAAGAACAAGAACAGGTACATGATACTGCATAATTATTACTAGAACTGAAGTAATTGTTTCATAGTAGGGTTTAATGATATGCATTCAAGTTAATTTTTTCTCCTTGTCATTAATCAACTATGAACCTTGAAATTATCATTTCGCATGTCCAATTTATGTCAAACAATGACTTTGACATTGGATACCTGTCTCTGCGAACTAACAGATTTCTTACAAATAAAATGGGGAAATAACAGGAAAAAAATATTGAAATGAAAATAGAATTGATGGAAGGTGAATCTGCATCTGTTGGATTACAAAATATGAAACTGCAACCAGTTAACCTTGTTATGGTGGAATTGTTGGTGCTGGCGAGTCCTTCTGTTCCAAAATTAGAGACAATATTTACATTACAAATACATCCCTTTTTTGATATTAGTGGATCATCAAGTGATGGTAGTAAGGGAGCATTTGATGATGAGAATCTGATAGTGGTGGTAGTGTATGGTATTTTAAGGAATTTCATGTCATTTTATTGTATAAAAATAGAAATGTATATCTAATTTTGGAACAAACAAAAAAGGAACATGCATTATAATTTTGGAAGGGATAATTATTTCTACCTGCTTGAGGAAGCTGCACTATTGACAAGGATCATGCATAAATTTAATAACTGCTACAGAGTGCACATATTACGAAATCATACAGAGCATTTCTTTTGATAGTGGTAATTTCAGCTTATTCTATTTCTCCCATCTATTCTGGTAAAATTTGACCGAGTTGGCTACATGATGAAATTTCAGGTGAAACGTATCCATGAATACAAGCGACAATTGTTAAATATCATGGGAATTGTTTATCGTTATAAAAAGATGAAAGAAATGAGCCGTGAAGAGAGAGTAAAAAAATATGTTCCTAGAGTGTGCATATTTGGGGGAAAAGCATTTGCAACGTATCTCCAAGCCAAGAGAATCGTGAAATTCATCACAGATGTTGGGACAACTATAAATCATGATCCTGAAATTGGTGATCTTTTAAAGGTGTAGTTTGACTTGTAAATAAGCATAGTTGTGCTTAGTTGGTTAAATTTATAGTGCAATGATTGCTTATATTTAGTTAATGATCTATTTTTAGGATGATGATACAGGCAAAAACATATTTGTCATTTATCTCAAGTCATAGCTGGAAAATAGTCAAATATCAGAGAATAATCACAAGTCGTTCAGCCTGGGAATATGATTATTATCAGGGAAATCCTTTTTGTTTGATGTTTTCAAATATTTCATACTAGAACTTTTGTGTTATACCGATCAACATGGTTGACAGATATGTCTCGCTTATATTATTCTTAATAAGAACTTAGTCCTTGATCTTAAGATGAACATCACATTAAGGTCTCATTGAAGCTGATTATAGTGATTAACCTGAACATATATCTTTCATTTTAGGTTGTCTTTATTCCGGATTACAATGTCAGCGTGGCAGAAGTGCTTATTCCTGGCAGTGAGCTGTCTCAACATATAAGGTATTATACTTGTGATACTTTTATTGACAAGCTTGGAATCGCCAAACACTTTAGTGAGATGATAACATGAATGACATTGAGTTTGATGAAATCATTTGCTTGTGAATATGCAAAATTCACGTATAAAGCATTCCATTATAATTCTGAAGTAGGAACCTTTGACATGAAATCACCAAAGCCTAATGTATATCTTAGCTGAAAACTGGCCATCTGCTGATCTTCCTACAGTGTGCTCTTTCCTAACTGAGATATTCTGTTCTTGATTAGATGTCCTCCTAGATTATTCTGAGTACTATTGAGAACCTGCGTGCATATGAGAGAAATATTGTCCTCGGGGCTAAAATTTACACTGTGTTACTGAGTTTTGAACAGAAAAAAAAATTAGAAAACTTAAATACAACAAAAAATAAAAGAACAGAAAACTTAAAAATTTTCCTAGAGTGTTGTTACTGAGTTCATAAAAGAAAATAACTAAAAATTTACTTTCATGTTTGTGAGTTGGATAGAAAAGAAACATATCTTATCTTTTCTTTTCTAGCCAAATCATGCCAATCTTGGAGAGAAAATATAAGCGAGAAAAGTGGCCAACTTTTATTGTCAATTCTTTTCTTTTCTAATCTAAAAAAACTTAGTAACACAAGAATTGGATAGAAAAGAGAAGTTTTCTCACCATTTCCTTTCTTTTCTATCCTTTAAAAAAGCTCATTAGCCTAGTATTAATGTAATATTTTGACGTAAAAAGTTTCTTCATCCTTGTTTGGAAAGCAAAAAGAGTCATAAAGAGGTAGGATAGTCTATTGACTAATATTTTCTGTTACACCCAATAATTCTTTCTAACAAGGTAGTCTGGAGGAAATCATGTGAAAGAGCTGATTTTAGTGATACTTCTGATATGACCTAATTGACCCAAATTGTTAAGATAACAGACTCTTCAAGTAGAAGCCTGCTAGCAAAATAAGATACAATTGTCTCAGTACTAGATTCTGATTATATTTGAACTAACTGAAATTCTAAATCACGCTTTCTATCTCTGTCCTGTAGCACTGCTGGAATGGAGGCAAGTGGAACTAGCAATATGAAATTTGCAATGAATGGTTGCCTACTGATTGGAACCTTGGATGGAGCCAATGTTGAAATAAGGCAAGAGGTTGGAGAAAACAACTTTTTTCTTTTTGGTGCTGAAGCTCATGAAATTGCTGGTCTAAGGAAGGAAAGAGCTGAAGGAAAGGTAAGCTTAGAAAGTTAGATCGACTTCCAATTTTTACAATGCTCTATTAACTGTGTACATGAACATAGGATTTCTACTTTCGTTTAAGAAAAATATTCAACTCAAGGATTTCTCTTAATACGTGACCGTACTTGTTGATTTCATATGCAGTTTGTCCCAGACCCACGCTTTGAAGAAGTTAAAGCATTTGTCAGAAGTGGTGTTTTTGGTACTTACAACTACGATGAACTGATGGGTTCTTTGGAGGGAAATGAAGGTTATGGCCGTGCTGATTATTTCCTTGTTGGGAAGGATTTTCCTAGTTACATAGAGTGCCAAGATCAGGTGGATGAAGCTTACCGAGATCAAACAGTAAGTTTTCTCTTCTGTCTGTTATTATTGACGCATATACATTAGCCACCTCTTGCAGGCACTTGCCATGCAAGTGATCAATATATGAGGAAAAGGAATGCAGAAAAACAGTTTAGCTTATTTAGTGTGTCATGCTTGTAAGAACTTGCAGGTGTAAAGATCTTTGCACAGAAGATGCACATATAATTTATGTTTGACATGCATGGTAGAACTTAAACATGTAAAGAATAAATATCCAGCTTCAATATTTTCTACTACTGGAATTAACCTTTTATGGTTGATATTTGGCAGAAATGGACGAAAATGTCAATACTGAACACAGCTGGTTCATACAAGTTTAGCAGTGATCGAACGATTCACCAATATGCTAGAGACATATGGAAGATTGAACCTATTGTATTACCATAGGCAGGGATGGTGGTATACATGTGTCCAGAGGGATGGGGGATTCTCCATTTTATGCAGGTACCCCCTGCTGCTTCATATTTTTCTGTGCGAGAACCATGCATAATTGTTGTTGCGGCAAATACGTTGTAATAGTTGTACTAGTATTTGCTAAATGCGATAGAATTGTTATAAATTTGTAAAGAATGTTTCAGATCTTTAACACCAATTAGCCAAAACAATTAAACAAGTAAAATAAAGAACAAAATAATCTTATAAATGGGACTTTTATGGAGCCGATGGAGAATTAATAAGGTAAGTTATACTTTAAACAATAATACTCTGTATTAGGACGAAATGAAATGAAATAGATATTTATACTGTTTCTTGCTCAATTTCATTTCGCCTTGGGTGTCGCTAGTTCATTTCCATGCCACCGATTTTATACATACTTCATTTTTTTTTTTCATTTTCTTCGTCTTTTTCTTCCAACTCATCTTTTTCCCCCCTTATCATTCATTCGAATATGACATTTCATTTCAACAACTGAATGCAAAATATATCTAACCATATTGATTATTGATGTAATGAAAAGATGATAATGTTAATATAGGATAATGAGATAGTATTATTGGAAGGTCAATTTTACTTATCATCTAAGACGGATAGATTGTTCATATTTCATTACCACACACAAGAGGTCCACAGCAGAAACAAGTGGAGGGGGAGCCACTTCTGCCACTAGATATCCCATGAGAGATTAAAAGGCACTAAACTTTCCATAAGGGGTCCCTATTAAACATTTATCTATACGCAATTAGGCCTACGGCACGCCTGCATCTTGTGAATTGACCCATACTCGGCTTCAATTCCTTCCCGCTAAATTAGTCATTCTTTGCTTCAATCATTCAGAACCACCCCCACCCCTCCACCCCCCCAACCCCCCACCCCACACACACCAAAAAAGGAAAAAGAAAAACAGAGAGAGCGAGAGAGAGAGAGAGCTAGAATAAGAAGAAATAAAGTGTAAACTAGAGGGGGAAAAAGGGTACACGTAAAAGGTAATAGCATATTTGTTCAAATGTCTACCTCGGAAAATGAATGGTGCGTAAGAATCGTGAATGAATTTGATGATGGCAAATTTTTATCTCTTCTTTGGGGCGGATATGAAAAACGAATTTTATTTATTGTTACATTCGGTTTAATATTTGGTATAACAATTATAAATGTCAAAATCTTATAAAAGTAGTGTACCTGAATCTCACCTCCTACTTGAAGAACATCCATGGATAATTAGGACTATGCTCACGCCTTAACTCATCCTACAAATCCGGCCTATCAATGACTTTCGCCTTCTTCTTTTGTTCGGAAAAAAAAAATATATGTATTATTTTTTTATCTATTTAATTTTCTTTTAAATATATGTTTATTCTTTGTCATCGTTTGATATCTACTTGTTATCATAAATCTCACAATATTAAGATGGCTTGATGCTTATTTTTAACATTAGGAAGTGATATTGTTGATCTAATGGTTAAAAATGATTCAAGACTTATGAACTAGACCACTACATATTGTCTGCATTAGAACTCAAATGTGAAAAACCAGACATTAGAAGCTGATGATTAAAAATAAAATAAAAAACTGGGGACAAAACATCAATCCCTCATTCCTACCAAGAGATAAGTATGCAAGGGAAGTAATTCTGGTGAGAATTCATAAGAATCACCAGGGTACAAATGTACAATCAATTGGAACTTTCTTTAAGTTCATTTTATTCAATTAAAAAGAAAAATATAGGGAATATATACATACATATATATGGTGTATGTATGTATGTATGTATTCCAATATTTTCCAAATATCACAAAACTAAGTTCATGCATCGCAAAAAGTTCATTCATGAGAGGTCCATCAACTTCCATGAGTGAGTGGCGAGTAGTTTAATTATATCCCAATCGATAACTTACTTACCTATCATCGTCTATATATCTTCAATATAAAGACATGATAGTAATGTCCGTCATTTTCAATAGTTCTCGTTCCCTAAATGCTGCTGCTGCATAATTATATAGACGGTTGTTCAAGAATTATAACTTTACCACCACTTGCATTATAAATCATGAAAGTCTTGTCATGAGTACTACACTACTACTCCTCCACCAAACATTAAAGAAAATAAAAATAAAAATGACAGTACGTGTTCTTACTATTATTGTTGTATTATTCTCTGTATTTTCTTGTTTGAATAAAGTGGTCATAAATCTTTTTTTATAAATTGATACATTCAAAAACGTACGATACCCACATGATTGTTGATATTCACATTTAACAAATGATTAACATTCTGATACGAGCTTGAGCACTTGTTTCAATAGTATAAACTCATATTCTCTTGATAATAAACGTCCCTCCTACGTTATTATAATAGTTACTAGATTTCTTAATATTACCAAAAAATCATTTAAAAATCTGTTAATATCAATCATCAATTCCTATATACTAAAGGTGCAAGACGGATCCTCTTTTGAGTTATTCCAGAATTCTTTTTTTGACGCATTCTAAAACTCAGCGCAACTCAAACCATTATTGTGATACTAAAATTAGTGGTACACATCGTCGCACTGTCTCTTCCTCTGGACGACTTATGCTCGCTTTAAAAGAGTAATTTTTTGTTCAATGATTTACGATCACGAATTTGACTCTAGCAAAGGGAACAAAAGTTTATCATACACATCGTGGGATTGAATCGTATGAGACTTTAAAAAGTTTAATACTCTGTAATAACAGAGTATATTTTATTACAAACATAAATTAAACTACAAATTAGAAATTAATTCAAATATAATTTAAAACATGGAAGAGAAGTTGAGAATCCAGATGCAGAAAATTCAACTAAAATAAATAAATAAAGGTAAGCTAGAGATACATATTGAGTGCCACGCATGCTCTAAAGTCTAAACTCTAAAGATGAATATTGCAGGGGAGAAGCCGTATAGCAGCAACTACCTCATCTCTCTCTCAATTTGACTTCTTTGGAGCCATTCAAACTATAAAAAAAAGAAAAAAAAAAGCCTGCATAAATCACAAATTATAAACAAAAACAAACCCAAGACTCACTGATTGTCTTTAAGAAATCATTGAATGGTAAAGATAAGTCAATATATAGAAACACACAAGAAAGAACATAATAAGAAAAGGGAGGGAGAAGATAAGGAGGGTGGGAATTGATGAGAACTATTATCAAAATGAGAGGGAGGAGATGAACTGATGAATGGTCAGAGAAAAAAATATTATAGAAGTTAAAAATGAGAGTGATAAGGGAAAATGAATGACTAAATATATCAAGGAAATGGTGCAAATAAATATGGAGGCATGGAAAAGCGTGTTTTAAGGTTGTAACAGAAGCAAAACTAAAATAGAGAATTGGACAAAAATTACTTCGTAAAATAATAATAGAACACAAAAATTAATCTTTAAGTAAAATTTATACATAATAGTTGTTGATTAAAATACGAATTGGGCAACTAAATACGATACGACACAAGAAAAAAAATAATACATTCATTAAAAAAATTAATTTTAATTTTAAAAAGGCAAACCATTACTAGTTAAATTTGACAAATACGTTAACATGTTTTTTAAAAATCAATAAGTTAACGATTATATTCCTTTGTTACATAATAATTGTCGTTTTACTTTTTTCATCTAAATTTTGGTGAATTATTTTATATGTTAAATATTTTATCATAGTTAAGACTTTTATTTATATTACTCCTTATTTTAAATATTTTTTATTATTACTTTTTCTTAAAATTAAATAAAATAGTTAATATATAAAAAAATTAGCCTAAAGTTACGTGTAACAAAGTCAACTGTTATTACAAAAAAAAGAGCATAACACTAATGTCAAATTTAAGTTAACAAAGACAACATTAAAGATGACTACAATTATTGAAGTAAAACATCAGATTATATAGCACAATATGTAATGTGATTTTCTAAATGAATTAAACATATATAACTTATTATGAAATTATTATCGCTAAATGTTTTGAAAAATGAAATAAGCAAATTAAAACTATTCCGAAGAAATTGGAACAAAAAACATTTTCAAAACTTTGTTGATAAAATATTTTGGTCAAGAAACGTAGAAAATCTACAAAAAGAATAAAAGATTGAAAAAAATAATAAGAAAATAATCTAGCAATAATAGAATAATTTAAAGCTTTTTTTTATGAGATCATACAAATTTCATGGTTAATCTTTTCATTTATGGCATGTCTAAAGAAATACATAAGATGAATTAGCAAATTCATTTAAATAATGTGCCGTGGTGGCACGATCTACACATCTAGTATATATATATATCGATAGAGCGGTTAAAACAGTTAAATAGAACCCCTTTTGTTAATCGTAGGTCACAATTTTTTAGTTTTTATTTCATTCATTTTAAAATTGAAGATATATTTCTGACTTATGAATTAAACAATGACGTCATTGAACTTATAAAATTTATATAATTTATATAATTTATAAAAGTTTTAAATATGAATTATATTATGATAAAATATTTTTACTTAAAATTATAAAATGATAATAATTATATCAACTAAAATTCGCTATAATAACATTAATTTAAAATTTAACTTAAAAAGTAAAAACGTATCTATATTTTTGTTACCAAAAAGTTTAGGTTCACCTCTCTTGTCAGTTATAAAATTTGAAAACCACTATTTTCAATGTATTTTTATATATAGATCCTATATTTGATACATTAATTACCCGTAAAAGAAATTGAACAAATACGAGACCATTTGTAAAAATATAAAAAATTCATGTCAAACTAATAATTTACTAAAATTTATGGCCATCAGTCACACCCATCCACTTATACGTTCAGTTTACCTGTTCAACTTCTTATTAGATGTCGGCTGGACTTTAGCCACCGTTGGATCATTGATCTTTGCCCATTCAACTTATCTTACCCTCAAGAGTTTATAGACTTAAAACATCTTGAATATTGTCGGCAACGAAATGTCAATTTCCATAGTACTGTTGCATTTTATCATTTTACGGACTAATTTCATGGTATACCTTATTGCTTTAGCTATTTCGATGAAACTCAAGCTTTTCATAACGGAAAATGACATTTGAGAATTAATAATTATTCTATGGTCTCATGATTAGAAATATATTTTGATTTGTTCGGTCAAACTATAATGTAATCAATAAAAATTATATTGTGATTAAATTTTTTTGTCATAAATTATTAAATTATAATAATTGTATCAATTAAAATAACTTAAATTAGCATAAACTTAAAGTTTAATGATTTTAAAATTCTATCAATTTTTGAAATTGAAGATAGTAAAAAACACGGCTCTGAAACTGACAATAGAACTCTACATTTTATTAATAATTTTTTTAATCAACTAGTCCTCATTTTGTTTCTTTATTATTCTTTAACTAATAGTTTTCCTAAATAAAGGGCCAAACACGATCTTATTTTTTTAAAACCCAAACACGGTCTTTGTTACCTCTTTTACCTGATTATTAAACCAAGTTAATAGTTTAATACTACACCCGCTCCCAAAAAAAGAAATATTTGAGAATAAAATATATTTGTTAAAAAGAAAAAGCAATATTTGCATATATTTTTTTATTATAATGTAATATTTTCTAAAATTTGCCATTATACTCTTCTAATATTATATTTAATTGTACATTTTTAACAAATTTTATAAGAAAATTTTATTATTTGTACATACATATAATTTTCAATCAAACATACAAAATTAATATTTATCTAATATCCAAATATTTCTTTTTTTGTGAAACGAAAAGAATATATAGTTTATGACATAAATCTACAATCACATTATAATTTATATTTAAAATCCTTATAATTACATTAATTTTAAATTTTAATAGATTCACTAAAATATATATATATATATATATATATATACCTAATTTTGAAAAGTTTCAAGAGTAGAATGATTTGTATATTTTGATGATCTTTCCCGCAAAAGAACTGATGCCAACAATAAACTTGACAATTTATTGCACTCCTTACATGAGCAGATTTAATTTCCTACACATCCAATCAATTATTATCGATATATAGCGCCAGGCAATTAAATAATTTTATATAGTAGTACTATACAAATACTGGTGCTACGCAATCCAATCCGTGGGAAGCAGATTAAAGGGGATTTGAAGGGTCCACATTACGCCGAGGACAGAAACCGCCAGAAAATTGATTTTGTTCAAATAAAATGCAAATCTCTGATTCTATATTATACTAACTAATAAGTTTAGGTGGTTATGAAATTCGTTACTTATGTTATAATTTCAAATAATAAACTTTTTAACTTAAATCAAAGAATGAACAAGGCGTCAATAATTCACGGGTCAGGAAGGAAAGTGAGAACTTTGTACGTACAGAATTATTCAATTAACTAAAAATAAGAAGTCTAAATCCCTTGCATCTCTTTTTGATATACATTATTATAAAGTAAATAGACAGACTTTGTACCAATAAAATCCTTTGCATCTCTTTTTTTTTTTTAACAAAATTACATTAAATTTTTTCAGTTAAGATCGTAAATGAATCGAGTTATGTTTATTAATTTAAGTCAATCCGAATAAAATTTATTTGATACCTCAAAAACTTTGTTCAGAATTGACTCGTTTAAATAATTGAATTGTGTTGAACGTGAGTGGAATAATACATTGAAATTAAATTTATCAGAGTATTGAATTTGAGTCGAGTGAAAGTTGAGTTCAAATTTGTTATTTCATCTTTGTGGTCGAGTTAACTAGACTGCTTCTAAATGAGTCTCATGCTGAATTATCGAAAATTCAATTAACTCGATCAATTCGTTTAAGACCTAATTAAGATTATATACGTGTAAGTAATTGTGTTATAAAAATATTTTTGAATACATAAAATCCATCAACAATATTATATTTCGTGCATTACATATATAGTAGGGAGTATTAAAGACCGCCGAAATATAAAATTTTTATATATGTGTGTGTGTATTAGCTAGTATTAAAAGAAGTCCAATAAAAAATCAATGACTATATTTAGATAATTTGTTCTATAGAGACTTCAATTTTTAAATGTGATTTTATAGAGGGAAACATAAAATAATAGTTGTACTTGAATCCAGTATATGAAAGAAAAATTATTAAAAAGAAAGAATATTTAAAAGGTGATTAAGACTCTTATGCCGGAAAAAAGAATTAAATAAAGATTGGGCACCGTAGTATATGGTGGAGCAATAATAACGTAAATATTTATGGAGGTTGGGTTTGAAAGGGACGTGCATTGCTTGGGCCCCAAGTTAAAACTCTTTTCACACCCAATCACGCCAACCCTCACAACCACACGATTAGTCAAAAATAAAAAAGATAAAACTAAAGGATTTCAGTTTAATTTCACAATTGTTATTTTTAATTAATTTTCAAAATCGTAAAATAAGAAAATAAAAAAAAGGGCTAACGCCAAAACTGAGCTTTAACTTAATCAACTATCTTAATTAGCTGGGGAGTGTTTTATCAGAGCAGCTCTTGGAGAATATATATATATATATATATATATATACACACACACACACACACTCCCATGTCTCATATTATTTAACAAATTTTGACTTTCTTAATTAAATTGATCAAATCTTGACTAAGAAAATACTCTCAATCTTATATGATATAATCAAAAAATTAGTATCATAAATAATTACATTTAATATACTATTAAGAACAACTTATTTGAAATTAAAATCTATAATACGTTTGTCTATAAATTAATTTTAAATTTGATCAATTTGACTAATAAAATTAAAGTTTGTCAAATAATACGAGACGAAGAGAGTATATATATATATATATATATATATATATAATAGCTGGAGGTGACCATCCAATGAAGAATATGCATGCATTTGCGGAGTTCGCTCCGTCAGGCCGGACATGAAAGATTTTATTTTGGGAAAGGAATCCATCCGCATTACCTCTTTCTAACAAGCTTTTACCTTTCTCATTACCTCTTAAGAAAAGGAAGATGGCAAAGAGAGAAGATTGGGCCCTCCACACAGTGTGGATGTATTTCCACGTATATGTATGTATAGTCTTATAATCTAAACAATAATGCTCTAAAAAATGTTAAAACAAATTTATATGCTCTATCAATTTAATTTTGAAGTAAGAGTTACATTTTTTATTTTTTGAGTTACACGATAGCATATTAAAATTTTTAAATTAATGTAACTGGTAAGAGTTTTGGATGCAAATGATATTGCAGTAACAATTTACATTTTCGTATATATCATAAGATTTAATTTTTATCAGCTAATTAATATTGATTTTGAAGTTTAGTGTTATGGGATGACCCATTTGGTGAGGTTGAATCGAGTTGGATAGGTCACAATACGTCGATCTTTACTTGAAATGTTAAGTCGGATCACTAATAACTTAGAAACCTGCATAAGGAACATCGTCAGGTAGCGGTGTGGACTACTACCAAACCCTACCGGGATAAGTATTTGTGGGAGAGGTGGGTTCTGATGAGTAAAGTAGGAATTAGCGAGAGTGAGCTAAGAGAGTATAGAGGGGGCTTGTGAGTATCTACAGTGTTAGGAGGCGTCCGGAAGATCAGCGGAGGGTACCCAATCGGGTGTCAGGGGTTGGGTTGGTACGTTGGGCCATGAACGGGTCAAGTCGAGCAAGCCGACTCCAATTATATTAATTAATATGTTATTGTTTGATTCAAAAAATTATTATTAATTTAATATGTTGTTGTTTGTTTCAATAAATTAAAATGTACCCGGTTACTAAGATAAAAGACAATATGTAAGAAAGAAATCTAAGCAAGGAATAATGGAAGTTAAACCTCAAAACTGAATACACATCAATAAATTCTGAATGTCAGCAATAGAAACCCTAACCATGCCACAGAAACATTTGGCGATTCAAATCGCATCACGCTTAAATGGTCGATCATTTGATAAGGCCATTGTCATATATAGAGTTCAATAACGACAACTCCGCCAGAGCAATTATCATTTTCGCCACTTGTGTTTAAAGTATACGTAATAATTTATTTTTTTGTTGTTTTGTTTTTGGCAATCCATTACTCCGTATTATTTTAGTTATTATTTCCATATACTCCATATCTGGTAGAACGGAATATAATGGATCACGAAATCTTTGTGATGTCATCATCAAAATTGTCTCCCGCATCACTTGCTATATAGCTACTATTTAATTTTTTGTATAATCATTCTTGAAAACTGGAGACAGTTTTAGATCCAATATAAAAATAATTTTGATTACTTCAATATAGTGGTGGAACTGCATTTGAATTGATTATATATATACACATATATATGTATATGTATATATTTATATATTGGTATAATTGCATGGCTTAATTTCATAGGGAGTATCTTGTAAGATAATTGATGCTCCAGTCACATAGTTATGACTTGATCAGTTTTATGATATTACAAGTTAAAAAAATATATTAAAATAATAATAATTATTATTATTAGATTAAGGACAACATATGAATGTGTGTGTCTTAAAGATGAAAGATGGACACCATTTGTCGCATAAATTAAAAGGTTGTGCTAGCTATATATATTATCCTATTGATAATTAAGTGGTATACAGGCATACACCTTTCATTGATTTAATCCGACTCTCACATCAAGTCAAGAATGCTTGTGAGGTTGTTACATGCTTGATTTTGCCTTTTAGAAACACTGAAAACAAACTTTTCTACAAGCAACTTGATGCACCTTGTTTATATTTATATCTATAAAATTGAATTGGTATATATATATATAACACCCATTTCCCTTTAGTTCTCAAATTAAAGAGACATATACGGAGTATCTGATTTCATATTTAGTTTAATTTTTATAATTTAGATTTTAAGTGAATTTATCTAATTTAGTTGATAAGAAAGGTGATGTCATTGACTACCTTAAGAAACAGTTGCTAATACAAATGTCGTGAATTTAATATCTTGTGACATATGTATAATATAAACAAATTTAAAAAATTGGCAAATATGTATACATTGGTTAAAATAAAATTTATCCCTTATTTGAGTGGAGGAATTGTTAAATATATTGTATAAAATATAGGGGACGTACATAAAAAAATTAGATGCCTCCAATATATACAAAAAGGAGTGGCCCCTATTGATTTAACATCCAGGCATTTTAATTGTTTGCTTTAGGCATCTCATCTGAAAAGCTAGCTAACCAAATATTCATCCCATGCACAGAGGCACGTTCACAAGGGGAGGGAGCAGGACCAAGCCAGATGTACAAGACCTAATTGCTAGAAGTGTAATTTTTTTTTTTAACTCCATAATAATTGAATATTACTAACAATATTACTTATTATCTTATCATAATTCATATATAGAAGTGGTTTAATTATCCAGAAATCACAAATAATGACATGATTATATTCAATCGTGACTTTAATATAGTCTTGCATTTATATATTGTATACACATATAGAAAAGGTCTCTTTCAATCCATTCTTTATAATATATATTGACGTTGAATCTTTTCGTTTTGGTCTAGTCATTTAATATGTAGTAGTCTTGACTTCAACTAATTTAAATGGAGTCGGATTGAAGATAGAGAAAAATTGGGATTAACTAACCTAATATATATAATGTGTAATTGCAAATTCTTAAAAATTGACAAGTGAGTCTACTTTTAAATATAAGGGAGAAAAAAATAAAGAATTATTTACGTAACAATTTTCAATTTTGTATGCTCTAAATCAGGAGAGAAATTATTTACATAACAATTTTATAAATTTTGTATAAGAAGATATTGTAGGGAATGATTTAAATTAACTCATTTTAGACTACATACTCTCCCAATTACTTATTTTCTACAAACACAAAATTTAATTCCTCTAATAAATGTGGGTTGGGTCATGAAACTTGATACTAGAACCATACCCATCGTAACTTGTGTCGGATGCTATATTTTTCCTACCTTATAGATTCTGGAGTGCACCAGGTTGTGTACCTAAATCAGCAGATTCGAATTATTTTTTTTTCTTCTATTTTTCTCTTTTTCGGTATTTTTCAATTCTCTTACACCCATTTTTTTAGTTATTATTATTTGAAAAACATTTGGATAGATCTTTCCTAATTGGCTCTCGAGAGTAGCAGTTGGTCTCATATAGGCGCGTGAGAGCTCTCGATCGCTTAAATGTCAGCCTCTCCGGAACTATTCAGAGGTTGACGGCGAGTTTTTTAA
Source organism: Centella asiatica (assembly GCA_014636745.2). Classification (NCBI taxonomy): domain Eukaryota; kingdom Viridiplantae; phylum Streptophyta; class Magnoliopsida; order Apiales; family Apiaceae; genus Centella; species Centella asiatica. The sequence goes on along the minus strand of CM025780.1, from coordinate 34,860,181 downwards.
CTTATATTATTCTCTCTCCTCCTCAAAAAAGCTTCCAGACGAAGCAAAAAAAGAAGAAGAAACAAAAGCTCACAATATTTGAGCGTTCTTTCGATTCCTAAAACCCTAGCTACCACTCCCTCCATACTTTCTCTCTCCGCGTTCTTACATATTCACCTCAATTCTGATCTATCTAATCCCCAAATATATACATATAACTCTGTATATAATATATAAGTAACTCTGTATAAGTGTAGATTGTTATATATCAATGGATGACGATGACAAGCAGGTCGATCCAGTGGCCGATTTCTCAACCGAGTCAAGCTGGACACTCGGCGGTGACTCGGTAGACGATGGGGTTTACTTCTTCGGAAGCAATAGAAATAGAGAAAGAGAAAGTAACATACTGAACGAGTTCGGATGGAACCTTCAGCCTCCAAACCAATCGAGTGGGGTCGATTTCGTGGATTTTGATCGGATCGAGTCTAATTTTGCGGGAACTATTAGTTTTGGTTCCTTGCCAGAGATCAGTAGTAGTACTGTCGTCGTTCGGTCGTCTGATGGAGGTGAGCCGGCGGTTGAGCGAAGATCTGCGGAGAATAATCAGTCGGTGTCGTCAAGTACGTCGGAAGATCTACCGGAGAAGTCCACAGCATCCGCTGGCTCATCCGCAGAGAAAGCGACGCCAGAGACAGCGTGAGTGTTTTGCGTGGAGTAGTACAGTACGTACTACCTCTTGCGTGTCTCTAAATTCGTAATTAATTCTAAATTTCCATGGCAAATTAAGAAGAATATTTCTTTGTAGCTAGTAATACTCCGTATAATTTAAACATATTTCTGACCAATAATACGGAGTAGAACATTTCAAATCTAGAAATCTGGGAACGATGCACTTCCGAGTCCATACTCTCTCTCTCTCTCTCTCTCTTCTCGCTTTCTAAAGTGCCAAGTTGATAGCGCAAGTGGGGATCAAAGGAGCCGAGGGTGGCATTTCTGCGATTGTTCTGAAAACCAAGGGCAAAATTAGGGAACGATATAGGGTGGGGTGATGCTGCCGTCACGGGGATGAGTTGGCCTAAATTATCCCCCACAACATCTCCTCCCGATAGAGAGTCTATAAAATTGTCGCATAATGGCGATTGCAATCGCTTAATGAATTGGTGTAGCTTTTACGGGGATAGACTCTGCTTTTTTCTGCAGTATTAATTCTAAAAATTTTAGAAGGCCGGTGATAACTTGAGAGATATACGATAAAAGTAGTCGATGAAAGACCTCGATCTAAAACAGCAAAAATAGTTTCTAGTATTTTGGGTTGGCCGGGTACTTAAGTTTGAGATAATTTTGCTGCAAATGGATGTCGTAGGTTAAATGATAGAAACTAATTAAGAAGTAGCCGAAAAGTTTGAATCAAAATAATAACACGGAGCATGAAATGAGTATTATCTACCATCAATCAAGTGTGTGAAACAACTTTTTATCTCCTTCACTTATTCATGCACTACTACTTTAACGCCTCCCTCTGCTTTTGAATAATTACTTAATTGTACTACATGTACATTTTACCAAATACTTTTGACTTCATGCCCGGATAAACGAATATCTGTCAATTAGTATTCAGGTTCAAACGAAATCTAATACTATATGCATTGCTGCAGCCAAAATCACAAGGATAAAAAAAGGAGATTAATCAATAATCCTAGATGATTTTCAGGAGGTTTATGTTGAGACACGTGGATACATAATGATGATTGATTCCTGTCCTTATTGCAGGAAGCCAAATATATATATATAATCAACGATAGAGGGTGATGTATGTAGTGATGATAGAGGGTGATGTACGTATTTGAAACTTAAAGTTGTGTATGCGTTTATGCTTCACTGTGGCAGTTAGCTAGTACTCTACTTCTGGTTATAATTTAGCACTATTAGATTCTGTCTTACGTATAACTTTGCCATCCTTTCTTCAATTCTTTTCTGTTTATACAAATATGGTGAATGATCTATAGATGAATAAATGATCAACTTTATCGTTCGAAGCAAGATTTAGCGAAGACTGAAATATTGGTATCTCATTTAACTTGTGCAAAAAAATTGCTGCGGACGTATATATTTGTGAATGCAGGCTTGAAAATCGTCAAATCACAACTTGCAGTGATTCGTTGAGTTCCGTAATTTAGGGTTTCTATCCAATTTTTAGATCTGTAACAAATTATTGTGCTTTTAGTTGTTAATTAGCCCTGCAGCAATCTTAATTTTGATGATGATGTTGGATATGGACTAGATAATTAAAACAGACCATACATATAATTATGTCCGAGGTTTCAAAAATAATCTAATACGGAGTACTACTATATATTTATAGGCCCTGATTATATTTAACTATATGTATAATGCAGAAGCAAAGTTGAGAAGAAGGGGCCAAAGCGGTTGAGGCAGCCACGCTTTGCATTTATGACAAAGAGCGAAATTGATAACCTGGAAGATGGTTATCGATGGAGAAAATATGGGCAAAAAGCTGTTAAAAACAGTCCATTTCCTAGGTGTCTCTCTCTCTCTCTCTCTCTCACACACACACACATACACCGTACCCTGTGCAAGTTGGAAGTATTCTTACTCCTACATGAATATTCGTGAATTCCTACAAATTGACCGTTTCTTTTCAAAACCAATCATTTAGTACAAAAAAAAAACACAATCTTTTACTTTTTACTTTTCTTATACACGGAAAAGAAAAATAGAAGTATAAAATAATTATTATAAAATTATGAGCAGAGTGTATAACTAAAAAAGTGATAAATTGTATGTAAAATTTTAATTTAGATAAAAGTGACAAATTCTATATAAGAGGGTAATTTAAAAACACATAATCTTGTGAAAATAAATGAATGAAGAAATAAATTTTATATATAAAGAATCTAACAAATAATATAAAGTTTATTTCATTCTCTTCTCATTTTATTCCATTAATTAAACCAAACGCAATATAAATGATCCAATTTTATTTATCTAGTTATCTATCTATATATTTCTATTTATATAATTATTTGCTGTCACGTTTATTCTACGAGCTGACAATATATACATCTAAAAGGTATGCCAGGAAATTATGCGGTGCTAAATCCAATCTGCATCATCCTTTCACAAAACGATTTTGCTAATTAAATCTCTTAGGTTGCATTTAGTTAGTTGTACGGAGTTAGATTACATGAAAGTGGATAGAATGGATAGAAAGAAAAATAAAGTGGGAAGACAATGATTATATTGTGACGGGAATATGAGAATGAATAAATTGTGAATTGTTTATAAAATTTTGATAGTGATAAAATAAATAATTTCAATCTAAGATGACTGGTTTAAAAATATACATAATCTTGTGAAAATAATGGAAGAACGAATAAAATTTACACATAAATATTCTAACAAATAATATAAACTTTTTTATTTTTATATCATTTTATTTTATCCGACTAAACTCAACTTACCTCTTCTGCTCAATTAGTCTTTCCACATTCAGTAGTTTGGTTCAGATGTATGGAACACACTCATCATTGAAGCCTTCCGGCCAACTTTTTAGATTTGGAATCAATTCTTCTGCATCTATATATTAATTATAGCATTTTTTAAATTAGGAAGTAGTAGTAGTAGAAACAATAATAATAATAATAACAATACTAATACTAATACTAATACTAATAATAATAATAATAAATTTTATGATCAATATCGTAAAAATACAAAATTAGTATTAAGATCAAACTTGAAATATAAAATTTTGTTCATAATCAAACTAGCTAGGTAAAAATTTCAAAATAACAATGAAAAAGTAAATAGTCACTTAATATGCATATGTTATGATGTTATTAATAAACTTAAAATACTAATTAGTGATGTGTACGTAGTATTTTTTCCCCAGTGGGGACAATTTTATTGAAAAAATAGAACTATAACAACTCTTTGAATTATAAACTCAAGAAGAAAATAAAAGATAAATAAATGTGTCCTGAATTATTTTTAATACAGTCAACTGAAAGGTTTTCAATAAACTTTAAATCTGCATACATTATTATCCACCATAATTTGCCCAAACCACAATGAAAGGAAATCATAACTCCCTAAAGTTGAATAAAGCTCCGTAGATTTGTAAATTCCAAAACTAAAAGAAGAGAGCCTCCGATAGATGAGAAACCTCAAACTAGGATTTAAAAAAAAGACTTTATAGAACGAAAGACTCTAAATTAAAGAGAAAATAAGATCTAAAAAAGAAAGTAATGATCACAAAATATAATAATAACGTAAAAAGAGACCCGGTAGAGAAATGTTCCCCAAACTAAGAGTCCAGGTTTTTTCTAGGAAGACAACATTTTTTTTACCAACTTCCAGTATTGCTGGAGTAATGAGTATTTTACTACATGTAGGTTAAATTAGAGAGTATTTATGGTCACAACAATGAAGTAGGGAAACTGCATTTAAAGTAGATCCGTCTCTATTTTAGATAGAGATCATGTGGTTTTAGACCCACTATTAAAAGTAGATTTTCTGCGGGAATTTATAATTCAAAAGGTAACATTTTTTAATAACTTTGATTTGATATGAAATATAGTGATGTAAAATACTTTTATGCTATATATTTTTACAAATTTATATTGGAAATATAATTATAACCATCGTAAATAGTACATCAAAAAGATAAATGTATTTTTAATTTTAAAAGGGGTAGAATATTTTGAAAAGTGTTGGAAAGTACTGATGCAGAAATTACAATAAACGAATTAAAATCTATAGGAAATTGAAAATTTGGAAAGAACCATAGGCTTCTTGTTTGTTTTATCAAAATATATATCTATAACAAGTCTGGCGGTTCATCAAAACATCATAAACTAGCATTATCAAAATACTTAGAAAACAAATATAAAAAATTATGAAAATGTCATTGTATTATTTAAATATTTATAAAATAGTAAACAAACTTTGAATGACCAAAAAAACGAATTAGGTCATTGCTTAACCGAGTATTCCGGGCGTTTTACTCTCCTTCAAATAGTACTCCTTCAAATGGTAGACTTTTCAATTATTTTTATTTTTGCTACTTCCCAAAAAATTCTTGCATTTCTCGCAATATGAGATTGAACATAACTCTTATTTGTATTTTACTTGTTATTGGTGCTGTTGGAAAATCTGCACATATAAGATTGCATACTTGGCCATCCGATACTATGGAGGTCCCTCTTTAGTATCCGCTACGAGTATTGATCAGTTAAAAGTTATTTCGTTAGTATCCGTCAAATTTGAGTCTAATTGAAGTTTGTTGGGCCAAATTTGAGTTAAATCGGAGTTTGTCGCTTGAATTTGCACGATACTTTTTTTTCGTTTCAGCCACTTGCATCAAGTACTATAATAAAATGGAAAAAAAAATAAAAATCTATGTTTATATTAAACAAGGAATTGCTTGCTGCAGGAGCTACTTCAGATGTACGAATACAAAATGCTCAGTGAAAAAAAGAGTAGAACGGTCCTCGGAGGACCCAAGTGTTGTGATCACAACGTATGAAGGCCAACACTCTCACCATGCTGTCGGATTCCCCAGAGGTGGAGGCGGCGGACTCCACAACCGCGAAGTCTTCGGTGGCTACTTCACTAGTAATAACGCTTTAATTCCTAATTCTTCTGCAGTCTCCTCGAAAACAAATTATTATTATTATCAGCAGCAGCAGGGAGATAGTGGTGGTAGTAGTCTTTATCCCTATACCAATATTCAACCGCGCCAATTAACAATACCAGTACTTACTGCTGATCATTCTTCAGAATCTCGTGTATATATACCTCCTCCTCCTCAACCGACGCAACATCTTCCCACAGATGGCCTGCTTGGTGATATAGTTCATCCCGGAATGAGTAACTCCAAAAGTTGAGGGTATGTACCTACCTACCTACTAATTAATTTCAACACCACTTAATTCCTAGTTATGCTGTTATAGTATGCATATATAATTAGAATATGCATCTCAATTATTTATTTATGTGGGCGGGAATTTTTTTTTTTTTTTTTTTTGTGGTTTAAATTAGTTGCATGAGATGAACACTAAATACCAAGTATATAGTTAGCACACTACCTAACTTTTTTTTTGAATACATGTCTCTTTGTTTCATTTTAAATTACACCGTTAAAATTTGAAAATTTAAGATAAAACGAATATCATCACAAACTTTTTTTTTAAATTTATCACAATATCCTTTTTTGTATCATAATATATATGGAGTCGTTCTCGTTCATGATATATTGCCTAATCAAATTTGTGTGCCTACACACTTTTATGTATTTGTGTATAAGGGACCACGTGAATATATCACCAACAGTTCCAATTGACATACACAAATAACATTTAGTGTCAATTACTGTAAAAGCCTGAAAGTACATCAAATGAGGGATTTTTGATTAATAATAATAGATGAATGGGAAATTAATTTGTTCCCATGGATCGAGTTGTCAATAATTGCCAATTGGGATATACTTGAATATATAAATAATTATTGTAACTTTATTAGGGGACCTATCTAGCTTGAGGATCGGTCCCCACACAACCATAACTTTATTTCCTCGCTTATCTACACAGATTTAGTACTATTCCATATATATATATATATATATATATATATATATATATATATATATATAGCTGTTGGATTGTCAAATTCTTGCTTAATTAATCATGCATATAATTCGAACAGTTTTAGATCAAAAGGTTCTGCTTGGAATTAAGCAAGTTGTTGATTTGATTGCCAGCTAGCTGGAAACGGGCTAGGAATGGATACGATATATACCTCAACTAGCCAGCTAATTTTAACTAGTGTTTTAAAAATCGGTTTAGACCGTGGCGATATCTCATCTGCATAAAATTTTATTACACATTTAATTATGTATTAAATTAGTTAAACGATTAGTTAGGAGGACTGCGCAAATATTATGTGAATTATGTAGTCTAATATAAGTTTTTTTTCTTCTTGTAATCACTTAAAATGACTATAGAGTCTCATACTTTTCAATTAAATAACTAAGTTGTAGGATATAATATGTATTTTCGTCATACTTAATAGGAATTGAGTGATGTAATAACTGCTTCTTTTGTTACATCAATGTATTTATAATGTGGTTTTCGATCAGTTTTCTTAATGATATGGTTTTCTTTTATTAAATCAATGTATTTTTTGTGAAATATAATTTTTAAGTATGTATCGCTATTATTATTATTATTATTATTATTATTATTATTATTATTATGTTGCCTAGTAACGTTGCATAGTAACTACCTAACCGTTTACATAATAATTTTCGTCTATAAAATTTAAACTTTTCAAAGTTAGTCGTCCGCATAATGCTTTTCAAAACACTAATTTTAACTCTTAAGGTGGTCACGTATATTTCTCCTCATATATTGAAGAAGCTACCTTAACACTTAAATTAAGGTGCATGTTTTTGGATAAAATTTTGCTTGATATATAGAGTTTAATGTAGTATTTATGAATGAAAAAGTCCTTCCTCTTATCGGTCCGCCAAGCACTTTTTTCCTTTGTTTTTTTAAAAATAAATTTTGGACTTTTATTGGTTCGATCATATAGAGTTATTCTTTCAGTCCATTGAAATCATTTTATCAATAAGGTTGTTTAATTTTTCTTTTGGTTTTATTATATGTCAAACGTCTCCAACGTACTTAAGTTAATGTCTTACAAAATTGTGTTAGTAAGCACTCGTCAATGAATTGTTTGGGCACCACACCTTTATGATTTGGTTGTAATTCTGTCCTTCAATGTCACATAGTGATTCGTGACGTTTTTTTATATATTCCACATGCATGCATGTATGTGTAGCACTTGCCTTTAGATTTAAATTATATTCGATCTGTTCTCAGAGCGGCCGAGCATCATGCTGTTGTTGCTAGCTAGGATTCCTATGTTATTCTCGTACCGTATGTCCGTATATAGAGAGAAGGGAAATATATAAAACTCAGATTGATCAAATCCTACATGTATATATGGAAATAAGAATATATAAGGCTGCGTTTGGATTGAATGAATGAAATTATAAAGAAAATAGATAAAAAATTAAAAAGAATTAATGAAAAGTAGTATTGGAATGAGAGATGCGGAAGAATGAGAGTGAGAATCATAATGAAAAAAAATGAATGGATCATTCATATTTTTTACACATGGAATGAAATTACATATAGAAGAAATGATTCGTACTACCACATTCTTTCATAAGAATCATAAAATTTTGTGATCTCCTGTAGTAATTACACATATATCAAATTCATTCCCCCTTTCATTCCATTCTCTCAATCCAAACTCAATCTTAATATTTAACTCTTAATCGTTTGTATTTTTAATGGTACGTTACAACTCATATTTAACTTCTTTTTTTCTTGTTACATAGAAGCTCATGCATAAACTCACACTCATCACTTTTCATAATAATTAATTCTGAATTTAATTTCTAAATTGTTTTTCTTTCTTTCTTTTTCTTTTTGTTTTTGTGGCGTGAATATAGGTGAGCCATATATGCATGATTTGAAGCAGACGTAATGCCAGCTAATTAATTTGATCAACATATTTGTACGATGCACCGTGCACGATGACTAATTAAATGCAATTAATGTTAATTGATGGATGAAATGGAGCTAGCTACATAACTGTGAGTTGGTCCAGCCCTTTAACCTAGCCTTTTGGTTTGTATGTTTACAGTTTTCCCTAGCTTGCTAGCTAAGTTTTTAATTTAATGAGTATATATCAGGTACGTGTTTTCTAATATATTATATGTTGAATATATTTATTAATTTGTTCTCTCTATATTCCACCCCCACGCATATATTAAATAGTTTTTACAGGTAAAAATCTGCATATGGATAAAATAATGTTAAAAAAATTTCCTCCTTATGATCGAAACTTGTTTTTGAATTAATCGAATCTTAATTATCTACCTGTAACCCAAAAAAAATAAAAAAAGGCATCTCTACTTGATGCTGCGATCTAGAAGATACGTGAAATATTGTAATACCAAGTCTTTTTACTGTTGGGTTGGCGGCTCCCGACATAAGATCATTATACGGAGAAGGAATAAGAGTAGGGATGGATTCGGATCGAAATGGACTTGGGATCAACATAAAGAAGATGAATTTATTAAAAGATCGATTCAATTTAGAATTCACTCGTAAAATTTAAAAATTTATACGGTAAAACTTTTATAAATTAATATTTAGAGAGATATTAATTTATCTATAAATTAATAATTTATTAATTTAAAGAAGTTTTTTTAATTCAATATATACATAAAATTCAATAATATATATTATAAAAATTAATTTATTTAAAGATTCATTTCAATACGACACCGGAAGTTCTAAATACAATGAGAAAAATAAGAGATGAAATTCACCTAGATATGAATTTCAAAAAAAAAAACAATTGATTCATATTTTAGAGTATCTTAAATATATATATGTAATTTTAAGAAATTATTAATTTATAATATTGTTGGGACCATATTTTAGTACAAGATCTTTCTAAAAATTATTATCTTATTAATTTATTAAAATTTTTCATTTTTTAAACTGACCAAACTTGAGACCAGAACAAATTATTATCTTAAAGAGGTTATTAATTTATCGAGTATTAATTTATAGAGGTTTTATTGTATTATGAAGACAAAAAATTGGTATGACCTAGGTGGTAAATTATATCAAATAGATCGGTTCCAGACTGGACCGAAATTGAATTATAATTGGAATTGGGACCGAAACGGGGACTGAACTATAACTAGGATGAGACTTGTTACAAATTTATATATTAGACTCATAATATATTAATTTTTTCTCAACTTGTTATAATTTTCTCAATTATTTAAATTTAATTTAATTTTTCATACAAAGTTGGAACTTTTATATTAATAAAATAATTCTAAAGTTATTTTTTATTGTTATTTTTGAAATTTAACATTTGTAGAATTAATTTGTAATAACTATAATTGTAACAATCTAATCACATAAATAAAAAAAGTTTATATTTTATATATTTTTTTAAAATAAGTATGATTTATGTTCTTTTTCAAAAAAAAAAAAAAAAACTGAGACCGGCTGCCAAGTCCAGAATTGATCTAGTCTGAATTATTTAATAATCCTCCTTTTATTAAATTAGAAATAGTTTAACTTAGTCTGATTAACACCAAAACAAATTTAAAATTAAATTAATCAACGTTAATCTTTTCAAAATTTAATCTATCCTAAATCCATCGATTTGTATATTCATCCTAATACGCCTGATATATGGAGTCCTTGCTTACGTACATATCCCAAAACTAAAATATTTTTTTAGTTGTGAGAGAAAAATCTAGTTAATACAAAGAGTCAACTTATTACCTTTACTTAATAACAATCATGCGTTTATTATAAATTTTTTATATTTCAATTTTTTGCTTTTCATCTTAATTAGCGACTAGCGAGGATGTGGAATACACCAGACATATATGTACTATACAAATATAAAGATTGATGCCATTCTAAATTTTACTCATGGCTGGTCGCGTATATTTTTCACAAGAATATATTTTTAAAAGACTTTCTTTTGTCTTCTAGTGAGCTCTTTGACTATTAAATCTTATTAATTATGAAATAATGTGATACCTAATTCCCCTTTTTTTCTGAATAGAAGATCAATATTATTGATTCCTAAAAGGTTTAACTTAAAATATTCGTAAATTCAAATTTAGCACGATATTAGTATCTAATTTAGGGAGTACTATGTAACGGAAATCACTAGTGTAGGATTTGTTGTATGAAATGTCAAATATATCGTATTACTATCAAACTTGAAAATATCTAAAATTGATTTTACATTTTAAAATGCCTGGTGTTTCACAAAAGTATTATTAGTAATTAAAATATTGGACAAATGTTTAAATTTGATGGTGTCTTTAATTTAAACTACTTGTTGACATGTGAGCTAATAATAGTAAAATATGGTGCCGGAATATTGTGGTCTGTGTCTGAGGGTTGCGTGGGGATTGGGATTGACGTTTGCTTCAAAGACTTGACAACTTAAAATCTCTGCCGACCGACCACGTTTGAAATTTTTTTTACTCTTTTCTTTTTCTTCTTGTTGGTTTACATGGCCCCTTCTTGCCACTACCACTATTAGTCTTTTTCGAAGGATATATAACTCGTACATTGGTCATTAGTTTATTTATTGAAAAAACTTAGAATCTATATTCATATAACAAGAAATTCAAATCATGTACCAAGTGGTAGAATAATAAGTTGGTGAAAAATATTGTCAGAATTAATATTAATGTTATTTTTTCAACATGATTACCGGATAAATGAGTTTGTGATTGTGAAACTGTTGATCTATTTCAAAAATAGAGTTTCTTAGTATAAACATACTAGTATTCAACTAATTTGTCTTTAAAAAAAAAACTATTTTAAGATGAATTAACTATGTGAGACACAGTCTGTTTAATTTTATATGAGGACAATCAAATCATGTTACATGTACCGAGTAGGTAGTGATATTTTAATAATTATTCAGAGACAGTATGTTTATTTTTATCACTTTTATCTAGATCATATATCTCTACGACAATCTTAATGGCATAAATAAGGAAAAATGCCTTTTGTACCAAAAAAAATTGTTCTAACAATTAAGCACAAAAATGGAAAAATACTAGGTATGAACGTCTCGGTGTTACTCAAGCCTAAAGTTTATATATATGTCAATTACTTCAACAATAATCAGATGGAAACTAAGAGATAAATTTTATTTTTTGATTTCTTCATTTGAACTTTAAAGTGTTAATTACTTGTTGCCACATATTTTTAATATTGTGGATTTCTTTTTTTGTTTATTTGCCAATTATTTGCAGATTGGATTCTCAATTTCTATATAGTAACAGGCAATAAATATTAAATATCTTATGGGAAAAAGAATACTCCGCAGAACAACAATAATGGAGGTGGAGGTAGTTCCATATATATGTCGGGGTGAAAGAGAATGGAAGGGAGGTGGCTTGTGAAATTCAGTCGATGGATGGAGCAGACCAAATCCACGTACGTACTACTGCTTTTTCCTTCCCGCGTAAACCCATATATATATATATATATATATATATATATATATATATATATATATATATATATATATATATATATATAT